>JAVJIF010001560.1:0-402974 GCA_038442645.1 Agave tequilana | reverse complement strand
CTAGGATGGTGAAAAATGGGAACATGCGTGATATGTGCAAGAAGTGGAAGTGTGACCAAAATATCACAAATGGCATGTGAGATACAAATTGGTATGTGTCATGATTCACAGAGGCATAGTCTATTGAATTGTAAAATGTGTTCACAAGATCGGGACAATAAAAAGCTTCATGCTCATTATGATCAAACACCAAAGTGTACCAATTCCAAGCGCGGATTCGATCACGAAAATATGCCCATATCCCCTCTTTCATTAAAAAGTGCAGGAAAAATCCCTCTCCACAAATAGATTTGGTGCCATAATTGCTAAAGACAATGAAGTAAAGGATTTGAGATAGGAAATTGCAAACCACCCGGAGATCGTGGGGGAAATCCAAACAGTAGTGAAGAAGGCACAGAGATGGCCTGGGAAAAAATTACTCAGGATCTACCAGCAGCAGAGGAAGATAGTCAGAATAGAGCTTCCGGCGCGCCTGAGGTGGCAGAGTTGCCGCGGATCGGCGGCAGGGCGCGGCAAAGGGAAGGATTTTGGTGATCAGAAAAATTTGGAGGTTGGCTGTGAAGGGGGAAATCTAGATCTGAAGTAATTTCTCGGGTGAGGGAGAAGAGTTGGGGAGGAGAACTTTTATAAGGGTAGGTAAAAAGGGATGTACAAAGTTACCCCTAGGTCAAAGTTTAAATTACAACCCTAGGTCAAAGTTTTTGAATATGAAAGGAATCCTAGGGAGGAAAGAGAATCCTAGGGATGTGAAATTCTTTTCATGCCCAATAATCCCAAAAAAAAAAATTTTTTTTTTTAATTTTTTTATTTTATTCACAAAAATGAGAAAAAAATATTTACAAAAGAGATCCCAAAATGATAATCAGGAGAATGCATGGAAAAATATACAGATGGAAAATGTCACAAATAAACTAGGTCGGAAAGACCAATTCGTGAACGTCTTGTGACAATGAATCCGTGGTGAAAAATGGCTTTAAGCGTTGTCCGTTTACAGTGAATATATTACCATTGGTTGGGTCAAGAATTTCGATTGCTCCGTGAGAGAAGACATTCTGCACAATGAAAGGCCCTGACCACCTGGTTCAGCAGTTTTCCAGGGAAAAAGATGGAGTCGAGAATTATATAACAGAACCTGTTGTCCGACAACAAAAATCTTCCTGTGAATGGCTTTGTCGTGGAAGAGCTGGTCCTGTGCTTTGTAATCCGAGCGTTATCGTATACTCGTTTCGTAACTCTTCCAGCTCGGATAGCTGCAGCTTCCTGAGAACACCGGCTTTATCCAAATCAAGATTCAGTTGCTTTAAAGCCCATAGTGCACGGGTGTTCTAACTCAACGGGCAAGTGACATGGTTTCCCAAATAAACTCGGTACGGAGACATACCGAGGACAGTTTGTAAGCGGTCCTGTATGCCCATAAGGCATCAGTCAGTTTGATGGACCAATCCTTACGATTCTGTCCTACAGTTTTCTCCAAGATGAGTTTTATCTGTCTCTTTGTTACCTCAACTTGCCCATTGGTTTGAGGATGATAAGCTGTGGACAATTTATGAGTAATGGAGTATTTTCGCATCAAGGCTTCAAAAGCCCTATTGCAGAAATGACTTCCATTGTCGCTCAGTATCGCACGGGGGGCTCCGAAGCGTGAAATGATGTACTCTCTTAAAAACTTAATGACAACTTGGTTGTCATTTGTTCGTGTAGGAATCGCTTCAGCCCACTTAGAAACATAATCTACGGCTACCAAGATGTATTGGTTCGTAGGACAGAGGAGGAAAGGGTCCCATAAAATCGATGCCCCAGAGGTCGAAGATTTCGACTTCCAAGATGGGTGTGAGGGGCATCATGTTCTTTGAGTAATCCGACCCGTCATTTGACATCTATCACACAGCTTGCAAAAAGTAAAGGCATCCTTAAAGAGAGTGGGCCAGTAGAATCCACTCTGGAGCACTTTTTCCGCAGTTTTCCGTGGACCAAAGTGTCCACCGCAAGCTAACTTGTGACAGAATGTCAAAACACTCTGATGTTCATCCTCTGAAAGGCATCTCCGTATAATTTGGTCAGGACAGTACTTAAATAAATACGGTTCATCCCAAAAGAAGAACCGCATTTGTCTCAGGAAAACGATGTTGTCTTGTCCTGACCAATGGGAAGGAATTTGCCTGGTAGCCAGGTAATTCACTATATCGGCATACCAGGGCTCTCCACGTATCTCGAGAATGTGCTCGTCAGGAAAGTCTTCATAATCGGTATGTTCTCATGAGGTGCGTTCGGGATTCTTGACAAATGGTCCGCAACCACGTTCTCAACGCCCTTTTTATCTTTTATCTCCAAGTCAAACTCTTGCAAAAGAAGGATCCATCGAATCAATCTTGCCTTTGCGTCCTTCTTTTGCATTAAGTACCTCAGGGCGGAGTGATCAGTAAAAACAATGGTCCTGGACCCTAGCAGATATTGTCGGAATTTCTCCAACGCAAAAACGACTGCCAAAAATTCTTTTTCAGTGGTCGTGTAATTCAGTTGGGCATCGTTTAGCGTTCTGCTAGCATAGTATATTACGTGCTGCCTATTTCAATACGCTGTCCTAAAACAGCGCCTATCGCAAAGTCAGAGGCATCGCACATAATTTCAAATGGCTTGGTCCAGTCCGGTGCAGATATGATCGGCGCAGAGAGACAAGTCTATTCTTTAGCTCTTTCCACAACTTTCGACATTCTTCATCAAAGATATAGGGTACATCTTTTCCTAGGAGATTTGTCAAAGGTCTAGCAATATTGCTAAACCCTTGAATGAATCTCCTATAGAAACCAGCGTGCCCTAAGAAAGATCTAATGTCCTTTAAACATTGTGGTTCAGTGAGCTTTGTAATAACCTCCACCTTCGACTTGTCAACCTCGATTCCTATTCTTGATATCTTGTGTTCTAGTACAATTCCATGCTTGACCATGAAATGACACTTTTCCCAATTAAGTGTCAAATTCTTTTCCGTGCATCGTTGCAAAAACCAACTTCAGATGGTACAAGCACTGCTCAAATGAATCCCCATATATCGAAAAGTCATCCATAAAAATTTCTAAAAATTTCTCCACCATGTCCGAGAACAGGCTCAACATGCAACGTTGAAACGTTGCTGGAGCATTGCAAAGACCCAAGGGCATCCTTCGGTATGCAAATGTTCCAAACGGACAGGTGAAGGTTGTCTTATCTTGGTCCTCGGGAGCAATTGGGATCTGATTATATCCTGAATATCCATCCAGGAAACAGTAATACTCGTGCCCCGCCAATCTTTCCAGCATCTGATCAATAAACGGAAGTGGAAAGTGGTCTTTACGTGTGGCGGTGTTCAGTTTCCTATAATCAATACAAATTCGAATCTTCGTTGGAAGACGTGTTTGTATTAGTTCTTTATTCTCATTTTCCACCACCGTAAATCCAGCTTTCTTAGGCACAGCATGAACTGGACTAACCCATTGACTATCGGATATGGGATATATGATCCCATTGTCTAAGAGTTTCAGAATCTCCGATCTAACAGCTTCTTGCATAATTGGGTTAGTCTCCGCTGTGGATCTCGTTTAGGCTTGGCATCTTCCGTTAAGTGAATCCTGTGTTGGACAATAGTAGGACTAATCCCCTTAATATCAGCCATGGTCCAACCAATGGCTTCTCTATTTTCCTAGCACAGTCAATAGGTCCTCTTCTTGTTGTTCCGTAAGATTGGATGCAATGATTACCGGAAAGGATTCTTTGTCATCCAAGTACTTGTACTTGAGATGACCAGGAAGAACCTTAAGCTCAGCAGACGGGACTGGATCTATAACAGGTTGCTCATGGTGCAAGGGGAAGAATAGAAGTGGAATTAGTACTCCTTTCAGCATTTGATCCAACAATCTGATCAAGAGTTAGGTCGTCAGATTCTAACTCAAATTCTCTTCAGATTCGTACTCCATCTCCTCCAAGTGTTCACTGGTTAATCCCTCTATCAAGTTCACATCAAAAGACTCATGTTCCACATCCCTGGCTGCTTCCCCAGATGGAAGACATTCACCTCCTTTGTCATATCTCCGAACGTCAGCCGCATTGATCCATTTCGGCAGTTGATGATCGCATTCGCGGTGGCTAAGAAAGGACGTCCTAGAATGACAGGTGTCTGCGCTCTGTGATTATGTACGGGTTGTGTCTCAAGAACGACAAAGTCCACGGGGTAAATGAATTCCCCGACCCGTATCAAAACATCTGTAATCTCCCCCTTGGGAATCTTTACAGAGCGGTCAGCCAACTGTATGTCATCTGGGTTTGGACGAAGATTGCCTAACCCTAACTGCTGGTATACGGAAAAGGGAAGAAGATTGATGCTTGCGCCCAAGTCTAGCAAAGCCCTATTTACAGTGGTCTGCCCTATGATACAAGAAATGGTTGGGCTCCCTGGATCTTTGTACTTCACAGGGATTGGACCATTAAGCAATTCACTTAGGTTGGAAGCCAAGAAGACTTTCTTAGGGACATTTGCTTTTCTCTTTTGGTACACATCTCTTTCAGAAACTTGGCGTACGATGGGACTTGCTGAATAGCATCTAAGAGAGGGACATTGATTTGCACTTGGTTAAATATCTCTCTGATCTTCTCCATGTGAGCATTATTCTTATGATTTGTAAGCCTATTTGGGAATGGGACAACAGGCTTATAAGTTTGCTCATCAACTTCTCTTTTCCTTTTGACTGGGACGTGGATGGTTGTGAGCTTGTTGAAGGATTATTATGCACAGGTTGAACTGGGACAGAAGCTGATGGTTTTGACACAGATTTTGGAACAAATTTTGGAGACTGATTTGAGACCTTGTTGTCTACATGTTTTCCAGACCTAAGGATTTGAATGGCTTGGCATTGGGATGGGTGGCTGGGTCCAAGTTTTCAACTTCGTGCAGAGGAAAATGAGCTTTGGGATTAGGCACAGGTTGGCTAGGCAGCATTCCTTTTGCCTTTCAGTTAGGGAATTAGCCAACTGTCCTATTTGGATTTGTAATTTATTCATATCCTGCTGCTGATTGTTCATCATAGCTGCTTGGGTTTTCGACAAGGTTTCAATCATTTTCTCCAATTCGGAAATTTTCTTATCTGAAGGATTGGGTGGTTGATGCTGTTGTTGTTGTTGATACTGGGGTTGAAAATTAGCTTGATATGGCACAGAATTTTGATATGGTTGGAATCTGGGTGGACTATGATATGAATTGAAATTTGGTGGGTTTGGTGGTAAGTCGGTGGATGTGCCTGAGCAGGGTATTGTTGATGTGGAAATGGTTGTCTCGGCTGCTCATTACCAGACTGACTCCAAGAGAAGTTAGGATGGTTGCGCCACCCTGGATTGTAGGTCTTGGAATAAGGATTGTATGGAGGTCTGGTGTAAGTGGCATTTGTACTCTCCTGATAGCTCTGAGCATGGTACACTGGACACTCTTCCAATACATGATTCAAATCATGACAGTAAGTACAACCCGGGTGAACCATGGGTGCCACAAGTGGTGGGCTGGTCACTCGTGATGGGTTGACTTGATTCAAAGAATGTTCCCTTGACTCTAACAATTCAATTCTCTCATTAACTGTGTAATCTTAGCTTCTGCAGCTATAGAGGATCCTATAGAATGTAAACCAGTTCTGGAAGTTGTTGGTGTGGGTTTCTCAGAGCAGGATTCCCACTGAATAGTTTTCTCCGCTAGAGCCTCAAAAAGGTCCCAGCCCTGGTCTTCATCCTTCTTAAGAAATTCTCCTTGACACATAGTTTCAAGGAGAGTCTTAGTCTGATAGTCCAGTCCATCATAGATAATCTGGCATTGACGCCATTTCTCTATACCATGATGGGGACACAGGGCTACTAGGTCCTTAAAGCGCTCAAAATACTTCCAGAACGGCTCATTGGGCTCTTGTTTGAATTGCATTATATTTTTACGCATGAGGGCTGTTTTATGGATCGGATAGAATTTTTTAGGAAGACCTTAACAAACTCATCCCATGAAGAGATTGAGCTGACAGGAAGACTGTACAGCCACTTCTTTGCAATATCCATTAGTGTAAATGGGATGAATCTAAGTCTCACAGCATCCTCTGTCAACTGGGAAATCCTCATCATGAGGCATACCTCCTCAAACTCTCGTATGAAGACGTAAGCATCCTCAGAATCTAATCCATGAAATCGTGGAAGAGTGTTTATGAATTGGGGTTTTAGCTCAAAATTATGGTCATTGGTGTCCGGGAGGAGAATACAAGAAGGAATTGATGTGCGGATAGGATAGAACTTGTCCTGCAGCGACACGTTATTCGTCATAATTGTGTCGAGTGGTGGTGTATGTTGCAGTGTAGAAGTTCTCACAAGCCTAGAAGAAATTGGTTCTCGATACCACTCTCGCATACAAATACACAATCAACGTGCACCTTTCACACAGTCGGAAAATGAAAAATAACAATCAAGAAAAAAGATAAAAAAATCAATCCAAGCTTCTAGGTTTTCTGCCCTAGACGACTCCTAACTTAGATCGTCCACAGGAGGTTCGGTGCAAACACTGACTATAAGCAAATCAGCCAGGGAAGGGTAAGGTTGGTGGGAGGTTTTCCGTCCGGAGACGTTCCTTAATTAAGTAACCACCTCCCTTCGGGTTTTCGGCCCTCAACCCCTTTCCTAGACACTGATTTTACGGAAGTCAATTTCCAACACTTTTCCCCTTAGGAAAATCTCCTGAATGAGTCCGAGTGTCCCTAGGGGCCAACGTCTAGCAATTTTTAATTAGAAGCTTAGGATAGTGAGTACGTGGGGAAATGGTTTGTGGGCTAAGGAAGGGGTGATAAAATCCCCACCTTATCTTTGTTATGGGATTTGCCCTTAAAGTTGATTCGTGCAAGTGTACGATGTAAACAACCAAAGATCACTCAAAGCAGAATTAAATCATACAACGAGTGAATCCTATTCAATATGCAATGCTTTACGTACCTTGTCCCACGCGCTCTTCAACAGTAAATGTAAAGTAATTGAAAGACACGTGCCTATAATGCAAGATGTCTAACAATTTTTATCAATTAACACCAAATCTTTTACTGTTGATTAGCAACTATCAGGTGAAGAATACAAGATTTCAGATATATGAGCAGCAGTATTTTGCAGAGATCAAAGCCCTGCAGAAAACAGATTAGTAGTGAACTCCTCTGTGCCGCGTTTCCACGGCAAAAGCCAGGAATCTGCGGCACTTTGGAGGGATCCTGGTCTCTGCTTTCGAGAGCAGAGGCCCAGGTCCACTTGTATGTTTCTGCTGTGCAAAAATTTCTGAATCTTCAATCTGTACCTGCAACAGAGAAGATATATCGTTTAGTTTCTCACTTTTAAAAATACCGTTGCTCTCCCCGGCAATGGCGCCAAAAATTGATTAGTATTTACAAGGTATATGAAGTTAATTGCACAAGAATCAGGTATTAAAGAGATGGTTTATGGTTTAGAATTCACCTTTGATCTTGTTCACTTCGAATATGTGATTATTATACCTTGTTCCAATCTTTCGTTATAGCATATAGCTATACCGAGTCGAACCACAAGGAGAGCTCGCGTAGAAGCTTTACAATACTAGTGAGAAAAAGAAACGAGACCTCTTCTTTGTTAATTACACAATAGCAAGCAATGTACAAGAAATGGTGGATTGGTGGTGCATTGTGAAAAAGAAGTGTATTGTGAAAAAGAAATGAATTGAATGAAGTGTGATGTGAAGAAAGGAGTGCTAGAATAAAATGTGTAAAACTCTCTTGATAGAAAGATGCATGGCTAGCCTAACTACACCTCCTTGCTAACGTACTAACTCTATATTGATTTCAAGATTGTCTCAAATTGAATCATAGACAATTGAAGATAGCTTGCATGTTCAAGTGTGATATTCCTTCTTGAAGACTAGTGTTCCTTTTAGTTAGTTAGCTTGAAGCCTCTTCTTGAATATTAGGTTCTCTTACTAGATGTACATTGAGGAACTATAGGCTTGGTACTCAATTAGTGCAAAGGTTAGAAGAATCAAACTCTTTTGGACATTCAAAGCTTAACTACAAAGTTAGCTTGAAGTACATGAGATGATCTTGCTACACAAGTGATACAACCATGGTAATCCATCCTTATGATCCAATCAAAGGCTCTTTATAAGAGACACACAATTCATATAGAGATCTAACAAGCAATCACCAAAGGATACAACCATACTTCATTGGAATTCACAAGAAACATAGAATTATGCAAGTATTGAAGTATACAATCAACTAGAGATAGTAGTAGCTAGGTGAGTCTTAGCTAGCCATGCAACTAGAACTTAGCCCTCCATTACACTAACAACAAAGCTATAATTCTCCATGGAAACTAAAGATCTAAGCAATTAAACTAGAACTAAAATTGAATGCAAGAAATTAAAGCACATGAAATGAAAACATACTCAAGTTCTTGCAAAGAGAAGATGAAAGCTCCATTGATGAATCCTTGATTCAAGAGTGTCACTCTCTTGATTACAAGCTCTCAAACTGAAATCTCTCTCTCAATTTGTCTAGAACTCAAGGAGGAAGGAGAAGAAAACTAAAAACCTAGAACAAAAATTACAACAAATCCCTTATTTTCTCTCTCTCTTCACTAGATCTCGCGCAGACCTCTGGCCAGGTATTTATAGGCAAATTTGAGAAGCCTCTCGAATCTTAACCGTTGGCACAAAATCCGAGGCTCAACGGTCCTAGGATTGCCGCGGATTGCCGCGGATCTGCGCCAGATCTTGGCCATTGAGCCGGATCTTTCTGGTGAGATCTGGTGGTTGGGTGGTTGGCCACGTGGACTACTTGGATTCTCCACTTGGCGCGCAGATCTTGGTGAGATCTGATTTGATCTTTTGGTTAATTATGAATTAACCCCCTTAATTATCACTAATTAAGGTGGTTAATGACTTCTCCTCTTTAAAGTGTGGATCTGCAAAATTAGAGAAAATATGGGTTAAAAATCATATTTAATATACAATATGCAAGGTATAAAGGTGGTATAAAATGCAAATATGTGTAACAATCAATAAGCTTTCTGACTTCTGATTGAATCGCCTCCATTATCTCTGGGCGGCATTGTCGTTGTTGGTTTGACGGGCTTTACATCCGAATTGATGTTGAGACGGTGCATAGCCACTTGAGGATCAAGTCCGGGCATGTCTTCGTAATTCCAGGCGAAGACGTCTATATACTCTTGTACAAGAGATATAAGATCCTTTTTCTCTGAAGGTGACAAGCCATCACTTATGAAGATGGGCTTAGGATTAGCCTCATCCCCCAGATTGATCTGAACAATCTTGTCCTCTGTGGGTGGCTCTCGCTGTTCAAAGCGGGCATCCCAAAGAGTATTTAAATGTTTGATCCAAGGATCTGTATCGGATTGGATCATTTCTTCATCTCCGTCTTCCAGGTGGCTTGTTAAAACCATGTTCACTGAAAGTTCTCTGAAGATGTTGCCAATACTAGCATCTGACTCCCACGAGGACGTGCCCGATGAGTAATCATGGTCCAATGTCTCTTCAGAGTCAGAGGCTGATGGATCGGAGTTGACACATAGCCCAACCCCCTGCGAGTCTGATGATAATAATCAGGTGCTTTCCCTTTCGGCACAAAGGATCGAAGTAGCGTTCTCCTTCCTTTGCCGAAGTTCAACCCGAGTCTGCTGGTTAGGTCATACCCATGTTTTTCATCATTCTGAGTGCCTTTGGCTCATAATGACCGAACTGAGGGGATTCCTGCTCGCTTTCTGATTCTTCATGAGTCATTGGTTCGGATTCAATTCGTCCGAAAAGAATTGGTCTTTGGCCTTTCCTTCTCGCTGGAACCATGAATATTGATTGTTGCGCATCGCCGACATTTCGACATGTTTCGAAGGACGATTTCATTGGTACATGCAACGATGTCAAAGCATCCATTGCCGACCAGAGATCGTCATCCACGTCGGTACTAGTGTCTGACGGCACTGAATTAGAAGCAAACACAGAAAAATACACCAGATCTAAATCTTCATTAATATACCATCCGCCTGCGTCATCGGCGGAGGTATTATCAACATCTGGCCTATTAATGCCCGTTATAGGTGGATCTAGCTCCCACACACACTCATCCTCCTCCAGCTAGGTGTCAGCTTCATTGCCAGAGTCTGGTTCCTCTGGTTGCGGGACTTCATCTGTTTCCATAGATTCCTGATATAGGAGGGAATCTGTGAAATAATTCTCCACTCCCTCGAACGGATGCCTCTCGGCAATCAACGTTCGCACCTTTCCACTCCCGTCAATGTATTTCATGACTTGGTGGAGAGTAGAGGGAACGATAGAATTGCGATGAATCCACGGTCGTCCCAATAGCAAGTTGTAGGAGGTGTCAGCATCTATGACGTAGCATGTCACCTCTGACCTTAGGTCTCCAATCTAGCATTTGAGCTTGACCTTCCCCATTGGACGGGTACTATTGGCATTGAACCCACAAATAGTCGTCTGGGTAGGGCTCAAACTGTGAGTAGGAATCCCGAGATGTTGCATGACCCTGCGAGGCATAATGCTCAATGCAGACCCGGGATCTACCTGAATGCGGTTCACCTCAGATGATCCCAATATACCCTACGAAGTAAAGGGGTCGATCATGCTTCCCTTTGACTTGCAAATCATCTGCCGTGAAGGTGATGCAGGGAATATTTTGGGAGGCGTGGAGGCAATCCTCTACATCTTCCTCCTTTGGTAGTTGGGTCATGAAGACCTCAGCATTGGCCAGAGCTTCTTGTAGAGCCTCTCTGGTCGACTTTGATAGCCTGAGGAGCTCATAAAGAGTAATCCGCACCGGGATGTTGGCCAACTGAGCCAGGACATCAAAGCTGTAAGGTGCCGTGGATCCTTCCGCTATGTCTTTTGAAAGAACTCGAGAAAACTGAAGTTCTTTCTGTTTCTCCCCGGGTTCCTTCGTGGAGGGCTTGGCTGGCTCTGCAGCGAGTCTTGGAGGAGTTACCGCCACTTCGCCATACTTTTTCAAATATGGCTGCCCCGAACGGGTTTCTGCCACTAGCCGACTGGGTTCTGCGGCCAGAACTATTATCTCCTCTTCTGAGTCGGTTAGCGAGGGAATATCAGTTTTCGCTTCTCGAGAGGAGGCGCAAAACACATTACAAGATGAAGCTTTAGCTTTGCCTTTGGACTTCCTGCTGGTCACAGTGGTCCATTGCTGGCCCTCAATAAGGTCGGGATGAACCCACATGACTTCTCCTTGAGGTGTGGGAACAGGTACCAGGCCCTTTTCTTGCTGCTGGTGAGGGTCTGTGTTGACCATCCTCAGCTCTCCTCTTGGGATAGGGACTACTCCAGAGGGTGTTGGAGGTTGCCTTCCAAACTGGAGGAATGACGTCATATTGGCCGCCACCTTCTTCTGCTCTGGGTGGAGTTTTAATACCTCCGCGTCAATCAGGGCCTGAAGGATGTCCTTGAAGATATAACAGCTCTTGGTGGGGGTGTCCCAACATCCTGTGATACATGCAGTAGTTGGGATTATCGGTTTTACCGACTTCCTCGGGGCGCCTAGCTTCAGGAAGCTTCAATCGATTGCTCTTGTTGAGTAATTTGAAGAGCGAGTCGACATGTTCATCCTTGAAGGAATACTGCTTGTTGGCCCGTGGTTAGCTTGAAGAGCCACTTCCCTTGACCGGTTTGAGATTTGAAAGGGGACTTGGTCTCTGCTGCCAAGTTATCCTTCCTTCTTGTTTGGATGGATGTGTCTGGCGCGCGCCTTGATGACCTCTCAGGTCTGGGTTTGCCTTCTTCCGCTCTGACGCGAGCGACAATCTCCTCAGCTTGTTCACCTTGTTGGACCAATTGCTTCCAGGTGCGGCTTTCAGCAACTCCTATTTGAGCAAGGAGCGAGGTTTAGAGATTATGGCGGCATGTTTCCACCAGGGTAACCTGGGTCATACCGCTCGGACATCGGAGCGCCACGTTCCAAAATCTTTCCACGAAAGACTTAACGGACTCTCCCTTTCACTGCTTGGTGGCTAAAAGGGTAGGCATGTTGACCTCCGAGTCATCTTCAAAGAAGCGTGTTAAGAAAAGCTTCTCCAAATCACCCCAGTTCTTGATGGAACCTTCTGGGAGCTTCATGAACTGTAACGCCCCGATCCTGGCGGATACGGAGACATTACTGCAACGTATATACGCAAGTCAGAAGTACCTTCACGTATATACGCTAAGCATCAGTACAGGCAAGAATCAGAGTACGGAAGCAAGTGGTGCATTATACATTCCAATACATGAGTCCAATAACAGAGTTATCACCAGAGGTGATCAATATTACAATAATATTACCTCACCTGACAGGCGCAATTGCGAGAATACAAGAAATATACATATATGAGCAGTACAAAAGGATGCTCACGAGATAGCTGGAGGTATCGCGAGCAAATCAGGAGGTGCAAGGATGGGACTGGAGCTACAGCTGATCTGACCGTTCCACAGAAGTAAACTTGATCCTCAGCAAGAAGAATCCTCTAGCTCCAAGCTCCAGGACCTGGACGTGAGGATCCAGGGGAGTCAGATGAAACTCCCCAGGCGAGTGGTAAAACAAAAGCCAAATGGCGAGTATGGGTAAGCACATGTGTATCAGTAAATCTGGATTTTAAGCATGAAAATCATGTTGTAGACATAAGCATGTAGGAACAAATAGAATGTAGTAGGTGGCATCCATAGTATAACAGGTTAAGCAGTAAAGTGGATAGAGCAATACTAGTTATCTCCTAAGTTATCATAAAACCGATAAAACAGAATAAAAACCCATTACGAGGAAATCCAATTGTACAGGTTTAGGTCATGGCTCCATGAGGTTAGTACTTTGAAGGAATAATCCAAACAAGGAAACCCTCATCCATATACCTTTACCTCATATTACCGTGACCTGAACACGTACAGCTCGAAATACAAAACAATGCGGCGGAGACACATTAGAATTATTATTATGATTAGGCTGTCTAAGTTGTAGGCTTTAGTATGCGTCCCATTACACATACTTCTACTTACAACTTATAGAGCAAGTTATCTGGAAACTGATAAAGTTCGATGAATCATGTTCTGGATGGGTCCCGTACATGCCCGGGACAACGGTTCAGGAGTATCCGGTGCTGAGCCGGAACGTACCGCTAGGTACCGGGACTTATGGACGCCCGAACAGGAATAGAGTATCGCAGATCCCATAGAAATAGGTCTAGGGCGTGTGCATACCCGGCATGAATATCAGGAGTAGGGGTGCCAGCACACCCCACGGAATCCCTGGTGGCCGCCAGGTGATCCCTCAAGTATGTGGCCACGCGTGACTCGATAGTGCCACCATGAACATGATTAATCAGGGCCCATCAGTTTCCCCCAAACCGGATGCAAGTTGTCTAATTATAATAGTATATCAAGTAAGCAGGACATGATCAGGAATGGGGATCATAACAGGAGTCATAACAGGAATCAGGTATAAACAAGAGATGGCCCTGCAGATTCAAGAGGTGGCCCCCACGGATTCAAGAGGTGGCCCCCACCGGGTATGGTGTGGCACTTTGTTCCATGTGGCACTTTGCTCTGAGGGGATGGATTCTAGAGGTGGCCCCCACAGATTCAAGGGGTGGCCCCCACCGGGTATGGTGTGGCACTTTGTTCCATGTGGCACTTAGTTTCATTCAGGACTTGACAGGAACAGGTAGTACAACATGAGTCAGGATCAAGTAATAGCATGACAGGTGTCAGGTGATAACATATTGAACAGAGTGTAACAGATTGTATCTGGCAAATAGTTAAATAGAATCAAGAGAAGCTGAGCAACTGGAGGCACATGATAAATACAAGGTCAATGGGAAGGGTCTATTGTCAATAGGACGATCAAACATGGCAATTAGCCAAACTTAGTCGACTAGAGAAAATAGTAGTCGACTGGACAAAGAGTAAGTCGACTATGAAGGGGAACCAAGTCGACTTACCGCGTTTCAGAGAACCGCGTTTCAGAAAAGGGTTAGTCGACTAGACGCAAGGGGTAGTCGACTAGTATGCTGCGTTTCGCAAAACTGCGTCTCACGAAGTCGCGTTCCACAAGCCCGCGTCTTGCCACAAGTCCGCGTCTCATGAATCCGCGTTTCACAAGCCCGCGTCTCACAAGAAAGAGTTAGTCAATAAGTGATGAAAGAGTAGGCCGCGTTTCATGGAAAGGGTGCGTCTCTCAAGGTCGCGTCTCACATGGTCGCGTCTCACAAGGCCGCGTTTCCAAGAGCCGCGTTTCAGGAAGGGTTAGTCGACTAGGAGCAGGGGGTCAGTCGACTAGTATGCTGCGTTTCGCAAAACTGCGTCTCACGAAGTTGCGTTCCACAAGTCCGCGTCTTGCCACAAGTCCGCGTCTCATGAATCCGCGTTTCACAAGCCCGCGTCTCACAAGAAAGAGTTAGTCAATAAGGGATGAAAGAGTAGGCCGCATTCCAGGAAAAGGACGCGTTCCAGTAAAGGTTAGTCGACTGGCACAAAGGATTAGTCGACTGATAAGGTGCGTTCCAGAATAACCAGGCTGCGTTTCAAGGAGTTAGTCGACTTATGATTTGGGTAAGTCGACTAATACTGGGAAACAGTGAGCAGTAACAGCTTTTTAAGAGTTATAGTTTGTTGATAAAAATACAAGTTCTTGGCGAGGAAAAGCACTCGCCGAAATAGGAGAATCAAGCGAGAACACCCGCATAGTCAATAAAATACGAAGGCAAGCGGATAGCGAGAATTACTCGCCTATCAATGATCTTTGCTGCGTCCAACAAAGGGAAGTTCGGTCCCAATCCAAAAGGAGGGTACCAACCCTAAGTCTTGCCGCCGGAGAAGAAACACGGCCCCAATCCAAAAGGAGGAGCCGGCTCTCACAAAGTGTTGGAGGTTGAAGGTGGTGAAGTTTGGTGAAGAAGTTGTGGAGAAGATGGAGTTTGGGTGAACAAGGGAAGCAAGAGAAGGAGCTCTCCCTTGGTGGCTTCTCTGTTGGAGGCTGCAGGAAGAAAAGAAGAAGAAGAAGAAGTAAAATGAAGAGAAAGAGAAGGAGAGGGGGTATTTATAGGAGTTGAGTTTGTGAAGTGATGTAAATAAATAAAGGGAAGGGTGTTTTTGCAAAATTGAGGGGGATTTGATGTCTCTTGGCCACATGGCCGGTTGTGATGAAGAGAAAGGAGTGGGGATGTCTTGGAAATGATATTTTGGAAGAGGAGAATTAATGAAGAGAGATAAAGAAGAATATTGTAATGTTGCACTCCAAATAAGACAAAAACAACCAATGTGAAGTCTTGCGTTTCCCATCTCAAACGCAGCACATCACCTGCGTTTAGGCAAAAAGGTTCTAACGCGGGAATTAAGCCGCGTTTAGGGAAAAGCCAAAAGCTGCGTTTTCAACAGAGGAGAGAGAAAGTCATGATAATTGATGGGATTTGATCTGAAGTTCATTAAATGCGGAATGGGGAGGATCTACACAATAAATATAGAATCCCAGGTTGGTGAGATCTGCGTTTGAGGAAGGAGAGAGAAAATAGAAAAAGACAAAGTGGAATATATGGAACAATCTTCTCGGTATCTGGGAAAATACCGGAAAAGCCCAAAAATAAAGTAATCCGGAAAGCTTCCCAAAAATCCTCAAAAATCATAAATATTATAAAATGATTTTTGGTGAAATCAGTTTTCAGAAATTCAATCTCCTTTTCAAGATAAAAATCATAAGGTCAACCGTCAATCTCGGTATACGCCGGATTGGCCGGGTTTTCAATAATTTCAGAAAATTCTTAGAAAAAGTATTTAGATGGGAAATGTGATTTTAAGAAATAATGTCTAAAGGCACTTTTGGTAATTCCAAACCGTTTGTAATTTAAAAATCCGGGAATCGGTCAACGAAACTGGCCGACACCGGTTTTGAAGATTTTCAACTTAATCCAGGAAAATTCCAGAAATTCACATAAAATCCAGAATATTGGAAAATGATGTTTAAAACTGACATCGGTCAAATAGGAATACCAGAATGTCCAAACCGAGCAATACTCTGGGATCGGGCCTTCGTTCAAACTAAGGTTGACTCCGAATCCACGAATCCAAATCCAAGACAAAACAATCATATAAAGAATTCATAACACAAAACAAATACAGGAAGTAAATCGAAAAATACGATCGAGAAATCTGAATACGCAACTAAGTACGTATTCCAGGAACGGGGTGTTACAATCCATCCACCTTACAAAAAATTACGTCCTCGCAATTTCGTTAAGGGGTAAATTGATCACAAGGAGGACAAAGGCTGGAATGAAGGCTTCATAAAACCAAAACAGGTGTAAGATAAACATAGGAGGGACCAGGATGGACAATGAGAACAGGATAAGGAGGAATATCCACGAAGGATTACCACTCAAAATACAAAAGGTCAGGGGGTTGCTGTCACAGTGACATCCTCAAGGTTCCTGCTCCAGATACTGAGCCTCATACTCTGCTGCTGCTTCATCTGATACCTCTGCTGCCATGTTGTGAACTTGGCCTCTGCCATAGTCTGCTCTGGGTCTTGCTCCTCTCTGTGGGTGATCATACTGCTGGGGTGGAAATGGAGCTCTTCGGTCTATGGGTTCTGGGTTCCTTCTCAGTGGTGGAGCTGGAAGTGCCGGGGGTGCTGCTCGTGCTGGAATTGCTGGTGGTATTGGGTAATTCCTCTTGAATGGACAATCACCTATAGAGTGATTCCCAGATCCACATACCAAGCATAGCCTATTAGCTCTTCGACAATTGCGTTGGATGTGTCCGGGCTTCCGGCAGTACCCGCATATCATCTGCTGCTGGGGAGGTTGGAATGGTCGCTTAATCACTGGACCATAGGTTGTCCTAGCTGTATCTTCCTCACTTATCAACTGAAAGGGCCTCTTCACTGACTTGTTTTGCACCTGGTTCTCATTCTTCTTCTCCAGTCCCCTTTCTACTTCACGGGCAATGGAGAGGACCTGAGAGCATGTCTTCAGCTGTTGAGGAATAAGGAACATCTGGACATCCATCTTCAGCCCTTGTTGAAACCTGCTTGCCCTCTTTTCTTCGTCTGACACCATGTAGGGAGCAAATCTGCTGAGCCTCAAGAATTCGGCAGCATATTCATCCACTGACCGATTCCGTTGCTGTAGCCTGATGAATTGTTCCTCCATTTCCTTTTGGGCTGTTGCCGGGAAGAATCTCTCATAAAAACCCTTTGAGAATTGATCCCATGTGATGGGTTTCTCCAGTGTTGCTTCTTCTGCCAACCACCAAGTTCTGGCCACATCTCTTAGCTGTATCTTGGCCACTTCCACTTGGTTCTCATCAGGAACTCGGGCCGCCTTCAAAAGATCCGTTGTGTCTATCAGCCACTGTTCTGCATCCAGGGGCTTCTCTGTTCCTGAAAATACTGCCGGCTGTAATCTCCTGAAATCTGACACACTGCCTGGCCTCTGTTCTCGGGGTGCAACCAACAGTCCTTGACGTAACAGTTCGGTCTGCTGCTGTTGACTCTGCATCATCCCCTGAAGTACCCTCATCATACCATCACTGTCTCTGTTGGGTCCATCTTGTGAGGCATTGGGACCATTGCGTGTTCCCCGTCTTTCCATATCTGAGTTGGTTGAAAGGGTGACAAGAAGAAACTGGAAGGAAAAAGATTGAAGGGTCTCAAGTTTCAAGAAATAGATCAGAAGGAAGAAATAGATAATTCTGCACTTGTAGTTGGAATGTATAACCAAGACTCATGCATTCCAGTTGCAAATTCCTTTACCATTAATTTGCCATCTGGACGTACTGAGGAAGTAAGAGCCTAAGCTCTGATACCATCCTGTAACGCCCCGATCCTGGCGGATACGGAGACATTACTGCAACGTATATACGCAAGTCAGAAGTACCTTCACGTATATACGCTAAGCATCAGTACAGGCAAGAATCAGAGTACGGAAGCAAGTGGTGCATTATACATTCCAATACATGAGTCCAATAACAGAGTTATCACTAGAGGTGATCAATATTACAATAATATTACCTCACCTGACAGGCGCAATTGCGAGAATACAAGAAATATACATATATGAGCAGTACAAAAGGATGCTCACGAGATAGATAGCTGGAGGTATCGCGAGCAAATCAGGAGGTGCAAGGATGGGACTGGAGCTACAGCTGATCTGACCGTTCCACAGAAGTAAACTTGATCCTCAGCAAGAAGAATCCTCTAGCTCCAAGCTCCAGGACCTGGACGTGAGGATCCAGGGGAGTCAGATGAAACTCCCCAGGCGAGTGGTAAAACAAAAGCCAAATGGCGAGTATGGGTAAGCACATGTGTATCAGTAAATCTGGATTTTAAGCATGAAAATCATGTTGTAGATTTTTGAGTGATTTGTGAGTAATCCCAAAAATTTGTGAGTAATCCCAAAAATTTGAAGGGGCTTTGTCTCTACTTTCGAGAGTAAAGGCACATGGCAACAATCTTTCTTCTACAATAAACAATTTTTCTGTTCTTCTCCTAAACCCTGAAAAAAACAACAAACTTGTTAGATCTCAAAAACATTGTTCCCTCCCCGATAATGGCCCCAAAAGTTTGTTCGTATTTAAACCGAGCAATTCCAAACACCAATTTAAATTAATAAATGAAAGCATAAATCGTGTGGTGATCAGAGTAAGTATGGTGTAACCTAGGTCAAACGGGTCGTGTTCACGAGGAGAGATGCGATGAAAGCTTTTCGATGTCTCTCTTTTGAAAACAAGTTTAGGTTTTGCTTTTTAAAAAAACAAAATAAGATGGTGTGATTTAGAGTTTGTTTGTTTTGAAAAAGAGAACTTTTTTATAAAGAGAAAGATCTGTTTGGTCAGAAAAGTGGGTAGATATAAAGTTTCTTTGAGTGGCTGAAAATTTACAATGAAACAATCTTAATTACAAAAGAGGAGAGAAAGATATAATTCTCTCCTTTGTTTAAGGCTGGGTTCTTCACGTGGTGTGTAGAGTCATTTTTTGTACTCCATTGACCGGCCGACTGTCAATCTTGTCTCCAGGATGCTTTTAAAGATCAATTAGAAGGGAGCTCTGTTTTTAACACACTAAGTATTTAGAGTTCACGATGACTCTTTTTCTCCCTCTATCTAAAAATTAAGAAGCTTTTAACTTGAAAATTCTCAGCTCTTAATCTCAGAAAAGCTTCCTTTCAAAAAAAAAACCTCCCTTCATAACTTCTTAGGATATTTATAGGGAGTCATAAGTGTATTATGTCCCCTAAAATTCCTCTATAATGGGGATTAACTCTCACATTACTTGGGGAGTTAATTGACCTGGTAATGGGGGTCAGTTACAATAGAAACGCAGGTCTCACGCTGGATACGGAACCTGCGTTGCTTATTGTAGACACGGGCAGCTTAGTTAGAATGCAAAGTTGCTCAGACCCGGATTTGAAGTGGGACACAGGGTTTCTCAAACCCGCGTCTGAAATGGAGTGCCTAGTTGCTCAAACCTGCGCTTAAAAAGGAATGCTGGGTTGCTCAGACCCTGCGTGAGACAAGAAGTTCCTCAGACTCGTGTTGAATGCGGGTTTACTCAGGCCCGCGTCTGAAACCTCCATGCTTCTGTGGATGCGAGGTCCATGTTTTAGTTTGAAACGTGACCTTCACGTTGAAGTGAGGTTCATATCGATGACTTGTCCTTAGTGATTTTGGACAGCCCCTAGAACTCCTCCAAAATTTTTGAATCTCCGCAATTGACTATCACGGATTTCAAAATACTTTGGACTTCAGTTGATTTCAGGATTTCCATGATTGGACTGGCAACCTTTTGAGATGCTTTGATCTTAATCCTGTCTGGATTGTGGTCTTCATGAGTGTACTATTGAACTACTTGAAGCCTCTGGGGAAGATCATCGCAATTGTCTTAAAAACTTAGTCTAGCACTTGTCATGAGCCCTAATTCGTTGGTTGGTGTACTATTGAACCAGTAAAGTTGTCGGTTACTTTTGCCAGTATACTGTTGAACTAATTGTAGAAGCAAAGACATACTTTTTGTATGTGAGAGAATGTTGCCCTCATAGATGCAGCTGTGGCATGCTTATCAAGTGGAGACGCGAGCTTCAATGAAGTTGAGACGCAACTCTCAATTACTGTGGAGACATGACTCTCAATTGTTGTAGAGACGCAACTCTCAATTGTTGTTAACATGTGGCTCTCAAAACGCGAAGATCGCGTTAGATACTTCTCGACGCGATGCAGTTACCGCGATGGATGCATGTCCGGCTCGAATTGACCTCGAGATACGTACCATGTATCTCGGCCACTGAAAGGATTATAAAAGACCCGGGACTTTCAGCAATCAATTCACTTCCACTGTTCATTATTTTCGATCAGACCCACATCATAGCTCTCCAGCTTTCTCAAAGCCCATAAAGCTCTGAGCTTTTTCCAATCTTTTTGAAGATTTCACCATTGTGATGTAAATCACCTACAGGAGGGGTGAATAGGTGATGGCTAATCTAATGGTCACTTAAAGACAAATAATGTGGAATTAAAAACTATTATGACCTAAACAAACTATTTAAACTAAACACCACGTATAACACAAGAGTGTAGCCGAATTCCCCGTGAAGGGCTCTGGACTAACTCCTCTAGATTCCCCTAGATAAGGGTTGAGGTACCGCGTTGGCTCTGTTGGTTAAATACAAGTGTTAGCAAACAACCCAAGCATGTATATCAAATAAGCACACAATATATCAAGCATGTAAAGATAAGACAAGTAATAGCATGCAAGATATAAACAAGAGACAAAGAGAGAAAGAGTGAGCAATCGCAAACACAAGGGATTTGTTTTGAGGTTTGAGCACACTTGTTCTACATCCCCGCCTTCGACACATGAAGGATTTCCACTATAATCGATCCCACCGGATCACTCGGTGCCGCAACACCTACAACTCTCGGACTCCCTAGTCCGTACACACCGCAAGCCCCACAAGCTCGCCGAGGCCGCACCTCAAACACCAAGTTCGCACCCGAACTCGAAACACCGCAGACACACACGTCCGCCTCCTCAAAGTACAAAGAAGAAGTCTTTGGTGATCACAACACTTTGATCACCTAAAAATAATCTCACTACAACACTCCTATAGGATGAATATGTCTATGAATTGCTCAAGTGTTTATGTGAGAAAACTAGGATGGAAATGGTGGAGGAAAAACTCAAAGAATCACTTTTAACACTCTTGATAAAAACTCTCCTTTTGATTGGAAATATTTGCTCTAAAACAAGTGGAGAAAACCTCTTAAAAGAGTTGGAAAACTGGTGAAAAATCCACTTGAAAATCTTAATCAAAACAGCCCCTAAAAGCCCCATTTTATAGAGTCTGGAAAACTAACCGTTGGGGTCTGTCAGGCCTGTCGGTCGACCGCCCGGTCGGCCGGCCAACGGTCATATTTCAGACCGTTTGTGCCATCGGTCGACCGGTCGGTCGACCGAGCCAGGATACAGAGAGCAAGTTTCTCTGTCCGGTCGGCCGCCCGGCCGCCCAGGGCCTTTCCAGAGAGCAGAGCTCTCTGGACGGTGACCGGGTCGGTCGGCGGCCCTCCTGCCAGAACTGGCGTGCACGTCTGTGCACGTCGGTCGACCGCCCGGTCGACCGGCTGAAGCCAGATCAGAAAACTTAGGGATATGAAACTTGGTCTTTTTGGTTCAAAAAAAAATCCCATAAAATATTGAAAAAATCTACAAAAATAGTTTTACCAATATACTTTGATAAACAAACATGCTTGCACAAAATCAAGGCATGTTACAAATGATTTGGACTAATCTTGTAATATGAAAAAATGGCTCAAATGAAAATAGTATTTTTCAAAACTTATTTTTCCAAACTTTGTTTTTCCAAAACATCTCCAAATACAAAATAAGATATTTAAACAACTTTGAAAGCATAGGGTGTATGGATATGATCCACTTTACAAACATGGTGAAATATCTATATTTTTGACATTAAGCACAAAACATGAGAATCACCAAAAACCAAAGTTATATGTTTTAACCAAAATGATATTTTTCCAAAATGAAAAGTCTTTTTCTAAAACTAAATTCTTTTATGAAAACATATCTATCAAGAGTGTGTGTGTGTATATATACTTGAGCAATCCACCAACTACTCTATCCTTTACATTTTATCTAAAAACAAAATCTTACTAAAACAAACCTAGACTCAAGTCTTCATCTTCTTGAAGTCTTCACTTGAAGCCTTCTCATCGTCTTCACGTGGTCCAAACACGATCCAATGGCTCTTGGATCAAACCGTGCTAGCTCCAAAACTTGACTTTAAATCCTTTGTTGAAGCTATGCACCTACTAAGATCTTGATCATAAATCTGTCACTAATTAAACACAAGGTTATTAGTACTATAACTACATGAGTTGATCATCATCAAAACTAGAGTGATAGGCCTTCGGGCCAACAATCTCCCCCTTTTGATGATGACAAAACTCATAAACTTATATATGCATGGATTAAAGTAAAGCTTCAAAGAAGCTCCCCCTTAACTCATGCATAACAAATAAATAATAAATATGCAATGTATGCTCATAAACATGTATGCAAATGTAGGAGTAAACATGCTAACTAGTATAAAACACATCAAATTCTTTTTCTCCTATTTGCAAAACAAAACATATATGCATAAACAATCCTTTTTCACAAAACATGCATATAAACAAAAATCTTTCTCCCCCTTTTTATCAATCATCAACAAAGGGGTAAAAACACGATCAACAAATTTTTCTCCCCCTTTTTGTCCGAACCAAGGAATTAATAAAAGGGGTAAAATAAACAAATCAATAAATGGTTATATGCGATATACATTCACGAAGAGGAAGACGGTTAAGTAACTTCCCTACACATATACATTACATGAAAGAGGGATGACAAGCCCTAATTCACATAACGTATAATATGTAATGCATAAGAGGAGATGTGAAGCTCCCCCTACACACGTATACCACATAAAGAAGAGTTGTCAAGCTCCTCAATATACAATACACTCAACATGAATCTATATGTAGAAGAGATGTTAAGCTCTCCTTGCATATAGGCAATACAACTCAAAAACCTTTGATTTTTCATATAAAACAAAATTTTGAATTTTTCTTAATAAAACAAATCTTGAGATATCAAATAAACATAATTTTTTTTAATTTTTGATACCAATTTTAAAACATAATGCATAAGCTTAAAAAGTTTGAAGTAAGCTTAGCATAAACAAAGTTTGTGCTTTTAAACATGTAAATCGATTTTAACTCAAGCACAAATACAAAACATATATATGTATGAAAAATGAGCATACCAATTGAAATTGATACATACATATATAAGAAGACAAAATATGAGTATATACAAAAATAGAGTCAAATTGATACCAATAGAAATGATTCAATGATACCAATTGAAACAATAATAGGATCATGTGTATATCTCATAAACATTGAAGAATAAATAACTAGTTAAATTAATTTTTGAAAAACTAGTTAAAGATCCTTCAAAACAAATCATATGCTTTTCAAGAATCATACTAAATACACAAGAAATGACACTCGATCTATAAAACTCAAAAATATGTTCATGAATCAAAGTCATGACAAAAAAATGAAGTAGAGTGTACAAGAATCATGTATATAGCATTTTCATGAAAATAGTCATTAAGGCTCAAAATGATCATGAATCAAAAACATGAAAAATTCATTTTTCATTAAAAAAATAATACAAACTTCTAGGTATATATATGATTTATCTAAATCTAACAATATGCATACATATCACAAACATAAAAGAGTCTATTAAAGGTATTTGCATGAAGACAAGAGACTCAAAAAGGATATACATGTATATTTATTAGATTTGAAAAAAAAATACATATACATGAAGTAAAACATGAAAATTGGCAAAACAAGTATAAATGGAAGAATCATCAAAACTAGGTTATACATATGCATATAGTGAGTACAAATGAACATGAAGTGCAAACATATATAAATCATTTGTTGCTCACTATTTGTTCATGTATAAATCCAAGTTTTAATAAAAACTATATTTACCATGTATATACCACATGAAGCACAAAACTACATAAAACATGAACATGCAATATGATATCATGAAAATAAAAGCATGTACATAAATTAAGAGTTTAGAAATAGTTACCAACTAGGGAACTATGTTCCAAAACTCCAAACATGGTGGTTGACCCACCAAACCTCCTTTATAGCGATGCAATTTTATATGTGTCCATCAAGTCCAAGTGCATCCACCATCAAGGCACCATTTCTCTCACGTCGTGTGAGAGCCCTCACCTACGTCAAAAACACACGGTGGGGGTTTTGGTACCCATTTTCTTTTGGGTCATTGAAGGTTAGTCTTGTAAGGCACCCAAACATATTTATTAGCAAAATTAAAAATATTTATCTTATCATAACAAAATTTTGCTAAATGGCCTTTGCGGCCACAATATGTACATTTGTACACCTTAGGATGCATATGATTGTGAGTGTGATCATGGCGTGCAAATAGTGAATATGCATGATGAGAATGATGTGCATGATCATGTGGAGTTTGTTTCTTTGAAAACATAGACTCCAATCTTGTGTGGTTAAATGCACATGTGCTCAAAGTAGAGCTCAAACTATTAATTTTTTTTCAAAAATTTAACTTCATTTTGATCAATAGAGGTGGTGGCATGTAAAGCATGATCAAAAGTCTTTTTCTTTTTAGAAACCTTTTCTTTTTCTTTTTATTTTTCAAAATTTTTCTTTTCAAAGAGTTGTTTTCTTGAAAAGCAATTTCCTTTTGTTTCTCCACCAAGATAATTTTATTTTTCAAACTAGTGTTTCCTTCACAAAGAGTATTTAATTTGGACATCAAGGAAACATTTTCATTTTTCAAATCTTCATTTTCTTTTTCAAAACATGCAATCTTATTTTAAAAGAATCATTTTCCTTATGCATGCAATCAAATTTCTTTTTCAAATTTTTATTATCTTTCTTAAGCATGTCATATTTCTTAAGTAATTGTTGGCAAAATGAAGTAAGTTCATCATATGACATGTTATCATCTTCTACCTCGGATTCGGTAGTTACCTCAAGGGGGTTATCCCCTTGGACCATATAGCACAAGTTGGAGGTGTTGCTTCCAACGTCCGAATCGCTCCCGGCATAATATAGATCCTTTTCGCCAAGAGAGGTGATGATGTTCCAAACTACAAAAGCCGAATCAATGTTAGAAACCCTAGATAAATAATCATCATTTAGGGTTGACTTTAAAGCATGAAGGGCTTTTGCATTAGCTTCAATATTCTTGCTATCATTAATATATGAATCTTTAATTGTAGCAAGATAAACATGAATGCCTAGGGCTTTGAGGTACATAGACAAATTAACCTTCCAAACTTGGATGTTAAGAATGTCAAAAGTGGGTGGTGACATGAAATCCATGGTGTGTGTACAAAAATAGTGATTAGCCTAAAATGAGGATCTTTAACTCTTGGTTGTAAGACCTAAATTTAGAGCACTTGGCTCTGATACCAATTGTAAATCACCTAGAGGGGGTGAATAGGTGATGGCTAATCTAATGGTCACTTAAAGACAAATAATGCGGAATTAAAAACTATTATGACCTAAACAAACTATTTAAACTAAACACCACGTATAACACAAGAGTGTAGCCGAATTCCCCGTGAAGGGTTCTGAACTAACTCCTCTAGATTCCCCTAGATAAGGGTTGAGGTGCCGCGTTGGCTCTCTTGGTTAAATACAAGTGTTAGCAAACAACCCAAGCATGTATATCAAATAAGCACACAATATATCAAGCATGTAAAGATAAGACAAGTAATAGCATGCAAGATATAAACAAGAGACAAAGAGAGAGAAGTGAGCAACCGCAAACACAAGGGATTTGTTTCGAGGTTCGAGCACACTTGCTCTACATCCCCGCCTTCGACACACGAAGGATTTCCACTATAATCGATCCCACCGGATCACTCGGTGCCGCAACACCTATAACTCTCGGACTCCCTAGTCCGTACACACCGCAAGCCCCACAAGCTCCCGAGGCCGTACCTCAAACACCAAGTTCGCACCCGAACTCGAAACACCGCGGACACACACGTTCGCCTCCTCAAAGTACAAAGAAGAAGTCTTTGGTGATCACAACACTTTGATCACCTAAAAACAATCTCACTACAACACTCCTATAGGATGAATATGTCTATGAATTGCTCAAGTGTTTGTGTGAGAAAATTAGGATGGAAATGGTGGAGGAAAAACTCAAAGAATCACTTTAACACTCTTGATAAAAACTCTCCTTTTGATTGGAAATATTTGCTCTAAAACAAGTGGAGAAAACCTCTTAAAAGAGTTGGGAAAACTGGTGAAAATCCACTTGAAAATCTTAATCAAAACAGCCCCAAAAGCCCCATTTTATAGAGTCTGGAAAACTAGCCGTTGGGGTCTGTCAGGCCTGTCGGTCGACCGCCCGGTCGGCCGGCCAACTGTCATATTTAAGACCGTTTGTGCCATCTGTCGACCGGTCGGTCGACCGAGCCAGGATACAGAGAGCAAGTCTCTCTGTCCGGTCGGCCGCCCGGCCGCCCGGGGCCTTTCCAGAGAGCAGAGCTCTCTGGACGGTCGATCGGGTCGGTCGGCCGGCCCTCCTGCCAGAACTGGCGTGCACGTCTGTGTACGTCGGTCGACCGCCCGGTCGACCGGCTGAAGCCAGATCAGAAAACTTAGGGATTTAAAACTTGGTCTTTTTAGTTCAAAATAAAATCCCATAAAATATTAAAAAATCTACAAAAATAGTTTTACCAATATACTTTGATAAACAAACATGCTTGCACAAAATCAAGGCATGTTACAAATGATTTGGACTATTTTTGTAATATGGAAAAATTGGCTCAAATGAAAATAGTATTTTCCAAAACTTATTTTTCCAAACTTTATTTTTCCAAAACATCTCCAAATAAAAAAATAAGATATTTAAACAACTTTGAAAGCGTAGGGTGTATGGATATGATCCACTACACAAACATGGTGAAATATCTATGTTTTTGACATTAAGCACTAAACATGGTTTTGGATAAAAGACATGTATATGAGAATCACCAAAAACCAAAGTTATATGTTTTAACCAGAACGATATTTTTCCAAAATGAAAAGTCTTTTTCTAAAACAAAAATTCTTTTATGAAAACATATCTATCAAGAGTGTGTGTGTATATATACTTGAGCAATCCACCGACTGCTCTATCCTTTACATTTTATCTAAAAATAAAATCTTACTAAAACAAACCTAGACTCAAGTCTTCATCTTCTTGAAGTCTTCACTTGAAGCCTTTTCATCGTCTTGACTTAGTCCAAACACGATCCAATGGCTCTTGGATCAAACCGTGCTAGCTCCAAAACTTGACTTTAAATCCTTTGTTGAAGCTATGCACCTTGATTGGTCGCTAATGTTGCATATTTAATATCATATGTCCATACTTATTATAGAATAAAAGCCTGCATTGTCCTAATTAATTGTTTAATTTATTTGCAGGCCCAATCTTTAAGGAGATGAACAGAAATGAGCCAAAAGCCCATCAAAATTCTGAATTAAATCAGAATTAATTCGCACCAAGTAAATCAGGGTAAAATCAAGAGGTGGAAAACCGGTTGAGAAGAATCCTCTCAGAATCGATCGGTTAAAGCCAAAAAAATCCAAGGCCATTTCGTCAGAATCCGGGACTCAAACTGCAAAACTAACTCCAGATAAAGTCAGAAGGCCAAACCAGCGCGACCCACCAACAGGGTGTGGCCACCTGGCCACACCCTGGCCGCGGAAACGCGGCATTGTTGGGGAGTTAAGGGGAGCGTTTGCTCCCCCGATCTCCCCGGGATTCTGGTTATTGGGTTTTTGGCCTATAAAAGGCCATTATTTATGCTGAAATGGGAGGACCATGCAGATTAGGATTTAGCCTAGTTTTAATTCTTTGTAGTTTAGGTTTTTCTTTTCTGTTTATGTAACTTGTATGTAAACTTAGGGTAGAAGAAGATTCATGTAAGTAAGAGAGAGAGGCTGATGTTGAGAGTGACACCGATGTACCCTCCTCCTTTCTTCCATTGTCTCTACAAGTAATAAAGGTAAAAGCTTCTTTTTATGTCCGTATTTTGTTTTGCTTTCCTCTTCCTCTTTCTACTTTACCTTGGTTGTATTTGTTGAGTCTACAAGTGAATTCCAAAGCAAGTATAACTAAGCTACGTGAGAGCCAGCGATAGTTCATGAAGACGTTCTCCTCTTCCAAGCTCCGCATCACTTCGTTCTTGATATGCTTGACGATATAATGTGCACGGGGACTGAGCTCGAGTTTATGATCTATGCGTTGAAGGCCTCCGAAGCAAAAAGGTAGAACTTGCAAAAGGTTTCCAGGTAAGTCATCAATTAAACTAGGTAAGTATTCCTTCCTTTTCTTTCCTTTCTCTCATTTCTGTAAATTATATCACCACCTCTTCCAACTCTTTCTTCTCCACTCACTCCATTTGTACATAGTCGCTTTTATTGTTTTCTGATTTTTTCACCTTCTTCATCTTTCACTTTCTTCTTAACTTTAACTATAACTTTCTTTTTTCATTTTTATAACTTTAAAACAGAGAAGAACTTTCGCTTATTTTCATAACGATTTTAATAAAGAAACGTAAAGCTTCCATCGCAAACCCTCCTTGTGGATCACGACCCAAGTAGCCACTTGCTATAGCGGAAGAATTGAGCACTTGCACATTTTTATTATAAGTTCTGAAATTTCGTATTTTTTGTGCAGGTTTTGCCTCAATCAAATTTTGGCGTCGTTGCCAGGGAATTAATATTGCAGGGACATACAAGTGGCCTTGGGCCTCTGCTCTAGAAAGCAGAGACCAAGGGCCCTCTGAATTGCCGCGTTTCGATGGCAAAAGCCGCGGAACCGCGGCAATGAAGAGTTGACTACTAACAGCTTTTTACAGGGTTGCTTAGTTTACAAAATTCTAGTTTGCTGCAATTCTCTATTTCCTATATGCCATCACATAAGCCTGCTAATAATCAACAGTAAAACGTTTGTTGCAAAAGTTAAAAATTGATTAGACGTTTGCATTTTAAGCACGCGTTTTTTTTCAATTCATTTATTTTTACTGTTGAAGAGTGCTGGAGCAAGGTACGTTCGCATTGCATGTAGAATAGGATTCATCTCTTGGTTGATTTTCATTGCTTTGAGTGATTCCTATTTACATATCTTATACACTTGCACAAAATTATTTTAAGGGCACCAACCCAATAACAAGATAAGGTGAGGATTTAATCACCCTTCCTTAGCCCAAAAATCAGAATCCCAGCACTCACTAACCCAAGCCTAACTAAAATTGAGTAGACGTTGGCCCTAGAAACATCTCGGACTCAATTAGGAGATTATCCTAAGGGGAAAAAATGTTGGAATCTGACTCCTGCAAAATCAGTGTCTAGGAAAGGGATTGAGGGCCGAAAGCCGGAGGTTGGTGGTTATTTAATTAAGGAACGTCTTTGACGGAAAACCTCCCACCAACCTTGCCCTGACCTGGCTGATTAGCTTGTGGTCAAAGTCTACATTAGACCTCCTCTACATTAGACCTCCCGTGGATAGTCTAATCAGTTAGGAGTCGTCTAGGTCATAGGTCTAACCTAACCTAGTTAGAATTTTTTTCTTTTATTTGTTTGCTTATTTGTTTGTTTTTTGTTTGTATTCTATTGTGTGATATGGACTATAATAATAATTTTTTCAACTACAATAATAATCCATATTAAACACCGACTTCATTTTGGATATTACCAACCTGACATATCATGACTTTAACCAACCTAGTGTGCCGGATTGGTCTTATCCGAATCAATATAACCCATGTCCCCCATCTAATAACTATAATGTCCATAATAATTTCAACTCTTCACCGAGTCAGTAGGGATTCACCTCCCCCGAGCATAATTATCAACCAACTTGTCCTCCTTCTCCACCTAGTCCACAATATTTCCAAGATTCATACTCAGTTCCACCCGTCCAAAATAGGAAACCATCAATTTTGGAAAGGAGTATGCGTGAGTCCAAACAACAATCACAAAATCTGATGGACTCACAATTTCACTACCACTTCCAAAACAACTCTTCATCTTTTCAACAAGACAATGCACCCATCAATTATGAAAAGATGCTAGAAGCCATGACTCATGCTCAAAATGCTCGTAATCGTGACATAGATATGATGGTCGAATCTCTATGTTCTCACCGTTGGACCAGTTCTGATATCACTAACCATTCTGTTAGAGCCGAAGAGTCATGTAGTTTTGGAAGTCAAGATTCCATTTCAGAACAACCATTTGAACTTGCCCAAACTCTAAATTTTGAAAAAGATATTGACAGTTTAGCAAGTTTTCCTTTTCTTGAAATAGAACTTGAAACTGAATATGATCCTGAACCCCAACTTAGTGATTCAATTCTACTTCCTGATTCAATTATGACTCCGGTATCTTCACCTGATTTCGATCTTTCCCCGAGTAAAGGTTGGATCCTATGCCTATTCATCATGAAATTGAATCCCCCATCTTTGAGGGTCATATTGAACATGACCAATTATACAATTTTGAAAATCCTAATGACAAATTGGCAAGTTCTCAATTTTTTGATATTGAACTCAATGAGATATGTGATCTAGATTCTCAAATCTGTGATCCGGTTCAACTTTCTGAATCAATATTGACTCCTGTTTTGTTACCAAACTTGAGTAATATTTTAGAGTCAGTTTTGATTCCTCCACCTATCATTCCTGAACTGGAATCACCCATATTAGGTCATATCCCATTGCTAGAAAATACATGTGGACTTGAGTTTCAACTTCTTGACTTGGACCCGCTTCTTGAACCAATTTCGACTCCTGAACCTTTACTTGACTTAAGTCACCTTCCTGAGTCGGTATTAGTTCCTGTCCTTCCTGAGTCCAAGTCAACCGTTCTATCAGTTCATACTCCATTCTGGGACGAGGTGGTTGACAAATTTGACTCCGAAATCCATTATGGAATATGGAAATTAGATGGGGTTAAATATTTAATAAAGATCCTTTATGGACACATCTTTTTAGTGGGTTATATTAGAGTAATTTCTGGTGGGTTCCTTCGAGACCCAAGCAAAGTTGATTGGGCCGCGTTTCGTGGACCGATCTGACCACCACCGGAACCACCACCTTAAGGTAACCATTTTCCTTCCCTTTCTTCTTTTTCATGCATCTATGCATTAATTCATACATTGAGGACAATGCATGAGATAGGTGTGGGGAGGGTCTAACATAACTTTTCTTTTTGTTTAAAAAAAATATTAACATTTTTCCTTACTTTTAAAAACCTTTTGAAAAATAGAAACAATATTTTGACTTATTTTTGTAAGAAATTAAGTTAATTTTAAGGAATAGGAAAATCCAAATTAGGATTTCCTATACTTGGTCAAAATAAGATTATTTATTTGATTTTAAGGTTAGGAAGATAATTTGTCAAAGTAATTTAGTCTTGATCTTTACCTTGATGAAGTATGCACACCTCATACACTTACACACTTAGGGTTAAAAAACAATGATTATGCCTTATAAAAAATATATATATATAAAAATAAATAAATAAATAAATAAACAAATCTAATTATTGATTAGGTAGGTGCTTTGGCCTAAGCAAGCCTTAGTATTTATGCGAAAGATGATTAGATAAGTTTGAAAGAAAAAATATATATATACATACATATATATAACCCTCTGATTAAGCTGGGTATTTGTGCCTAATAAATCATAATTATTCACGCCTAAAAGGGTTCCATAGAATAAAACCCTCAGTTTTGTGGCCTTGTTTACTCGAGTCCTTAAGTCCTTGGGGTGTTTTCTCACTCGGTGCCCTAAGACCGTTTAGTTTGGGAGTTATCGTTAAAGGCTCGTTACATGGGCAGATTAGAAAGCCTAATAAAACTAAGGAATAATACCATAAATATATATATATATATATATATATATATATATATATATATATATATATATATATAAATAAGGCATAAGAGTTAGAGTTAATGAACCCTTAGTCAAAATTTTCACAGTCACAAGTGCATATGACTTAGGGTAAAGTAATAGACTAGATGAGAAGTACAATTTGACTCCTTACTTTGATTGATAACAAATTTTTGAATAGAGACTAAGTTTAAGAATGAAAAATTCAGTTTTCCTATAACTTATAGATTGCTTAGATCTTAAAATTATATTTCAAATATTTTTCTCATTCAAAATGCTTTTCGAAAATACTAACTCTTTATTTCCCTTTCTTTATGGATTTTGTGGGTGCAATCCGCTGAAAACCCTCACGAGACAAAACTCGTCCTCTAGGGGAAACCTAGAGGTTTAACGGCTTGTTGCACATGCTCAGTGCAATCGCATGACCTGCGAAAGTAGTCTAATAATCCTTAGTATAGTTTAGTTGTTTTGCTCGAGGACGAGCAAAAGATAGGTATGGGGGTGTGATTGGTCGCTAATGTTGCATATTTAATATCATATGTCCATACTTATTATAGAATAAAAGCCTGCATTGTTCTAATTAATTGTTTAATTTATTTGCAGGCCCAATCTTTAAGGAGATGATAAGAAATGAGCCCAAAGCCCACCAAAATTCTGAATTAAATCAGAATTAATTCGCACCAAGTAAATCAGGGCAAAATCAAGAGGTGGAAAACTAGTTGAGAAGAATCCTCTCAGAATCGATCGGTTAAAGCCAAAAAAATCCAAGGCGATTTCGTCAGAATTCGGGACTCAAACTGCAAAACAAACTCCAGATAAAGTCAGAAGGCCAAACCAGCGCGACCCACCAACAGGTGTGGCCACCTGGCCACACCCTGGCGGCGGAAACGCGGCAAAAGCCGCGTTTCCGTGACAATGTTGGGGAGTTAGGGGGAGCGTTTGCTCCCCCGATCTCCCCGGGATTCTGGTTGTTGGGTTTTTGGCCTATAAAAGGCCATTATTTGTGCTGAAATGGGAGGACCATGCAGATTAGGATTTAGCCTTGTTTTAATTCTTTGTAGTTTAGGTTTTTCTTTTCTGTTTATGTAACTTGTATGTAAACTTAGGGTAGAAGAAGATTCATGTAAGTAAGAGAGAGAGGCTGATGTTGAGAGTGACACCGATGTACCCTCCTCCTTTCTTCCATTGTCTCTGCAAGTAATAAAGATTCATGTAAGTAAGAGAGAGAGGCTGATGTTGAGAGTGACACCGATGTACCCTCCTCCTTTCTTCCATTGTCTCTGCAAGTAATAAAGGTAAAACCTTCTTTTTATGTTTGTATTTTGTTTTGCTTTCCTCTTCCTCTTTCTACTTTACCTTGGTTGTATTTGTTGAGTCTACAAGTGAATTCCAAAGCAAGTATAACTAAGCTACGTGAGAGCCAGCGATAGTTCATGAAGACGTTCTCCTCTTCCAAGCTCCGCATCACTTCGTTCTTGATATGCTTGACGATATAATGTGCACGGGGACTGAGCTCGAGTTTATGATCTATGCGTTGAACGCCTCCGAAGCAAAAAGGTAGAACTTGCAAAAGGTTTCCAGGTAAGTCATCAATTAAACTAGGTAAGTATTCCTTCCTTTTCTTTCCTTTCTCTCATTTCTGTAAATTATATCACCACCTCTTCCAACTCTTTCTTCTCCACTCACTCCATTTATACATAGTGCTTTTATTGTTTTCTGATTTTTCCACCTTCTTCATCTTTCACTTTCTTCTTAACTTTAACTATAACTTTCTTTTTTTCATTTTTATAACTTTAAAACAGAGAAGAACTTTCGCTTATTTTCATAACGATTTCAATAAAGAAACTTAAAGCTTCCATCGCAAACCCTCCTTGTGGATCATGACCCGCATAGCCACTTGCTATAGCGGAAGAATTGAGCACTTGCACATTTTTATTATAAGTTCTGAAATTTCGTATTTTTTTGTGCAGGTTTTGCCTCAATCACACCTACTAAGATCTTATCATAAATCTGTCACTAATTAAACACAAGATCATTAGTACTATAACTACATGAGTTGATCATCATCAAAACTAGAGTGATGGGCCTTCGGGCCAACATGTGATGGCTCCAAAACCCAAGCAAATAGCTGCTTCTTTGAGCACCACCGCTGCACCAACTATCATGGGTGGTTCTTCTTCTCAGGAAGCTCCCATTTTTGGTAAGTAGAATGGCTTTCGCCATTGAGAACATGAAGAGGCTTTGTCCTTTTAATTTGTTTTTGAAATTTCAAAAAAAACTTCTATTGAAGTTGATCAGTCAATGTGGATCTCACAATTCCGCGTTTGATTTGTGAACGCGGTCCTCGCATTGTTGAGCAGAACACGGATTTGGTGATCTGATGTTTCTTTACTTTCTCAACGTGACCTTCGCGTCTGCGAATTGAACACGAGTCCAGGGTACTCCACGTCTTGAGACTTTTGAACACGGGTCTCTTTTATAAGACTCGCATTTGAGTCTCTGGACTTAGAGAAATTTCTAAGTATGGAGTCAAGATGCAGGCTCCATGTGAACCTCACGTTTTAATCATACGCGGGTCTCTTGTGTTTGAGTCCCGCGTTTGGACTCCAATATTTTAGTATTATTTCACTTTTTCTTTTTTTAGAGTACTGCTATTGTATTTTTTTCTCTTTACAGTGAGGTATTTCTCGATTCCTTTGACTAAGAGGATTCATTTTGGATATGTTGGTGGCGTTGACCCCAACCTTCTCTTCAGCCTGCTGAGGACCATCCCTGATTTACTTGCACAAATGAGGAACGCCAGGCCCGTTTAACCAAGGATGCTGCCTCTACTTTGCAGGAACTCATTTTAGAAGGGAGATTTGAGTCCAAAGACCATCACCTATTCAGGAAATCAGTGTTCCTTTTTGGAGATGCCATTGAAGAGAATGAAGAGATTTTGTTTGACGGGAATTATAAATGGCCCTGACAAATTGGGGAGCACCGCTTCTTCCTCCCCAACATGGAACGGATGTTTCCATTGTCATACTCACAGTCCATGTCTCTTCCCTGGTACATGGACTAGGATTTGGTCAGGACGCAGTTAAGCATCGCCATTAGGAGAATTTCTAACCGTGCTGCTTTTACCGCGGTCATAGTAGAGAAGTTCTTGCACTATTCCCCAGCTTGATGAACAAGTGTTTCCAACGGGTGAGACTCCTAAGAAAGCGGTAACTTTTATCAGTCGATTTATAAAAGTGAAGGGTAAATTCCCTCAGTCTAACCTCCAAATGCCCGGGTGGGTGTACTTGACGACAACTTTATGGTGGTGAAAATGGTCTCTTTCATCCTTAGGGAATTAGAGGAACCACTACTCCAGTGCGGGCTCTCTCCTGTAGTCAGGGCCATGTGCTAGGGAATTATTCTGAGCCACCATAACTTCTTTGGATTCTTGAGAAGTATAGCCTTGATACTTGCACATTTTTCACTCCCATTGGGGAAATGGGATTCGCTTTGAATAATATGTTCAAAGTGTCAGGGCTGTCTATGGGAGACTTACCATATGAGAATACAATCCTAGTACTAAGGAATTGCGTTTACTGAAGCACGATGCGGCCCAGGAGTACGAGACCTACGGGAGGTCTTGTATCATTTCCATATTTGCGCTCAGGTGAACGGATGGGGGTCCAAAGGATCGAGCAACTCTCATGGGCCAACTATCTCTTTGGTGGTCTGCAGAAAAAATCGAGCCTAGTATCTCGATTGGCAGCCAATACTGATGCTGAGATTGCAGAGAGGATTTCTGAATCCAAGACCTCATATGTGACAGAGTCGAACGAAGATACTTTCAAACTGGATACTATTTTTGACAATTTTCACCATCAAGCCAAAATCCCCATTTCAGACAAAGCTTTGTTGGCGGGGTTTTTGATGCTATGGTTGAAGCGGTGCGTTATGCCCACCTTACCACACAAGGTTATTGTTGCTAACATGATCTACCCAGCCATTCTCCTTGTTCATGGTCTACCCCTCAGCTTGCTCTCCGCTATGGTAGGTTACCTTCAAAGTGAGCTTTGAATTTTGTGTCAAAGTCTTTGCAACGTAGTAGCAGAAGAAGATAGGGAAGGCAATGTGGTTGTCAGCCCAGATGGTGAACCCAAGATGAAAATACCAAATTCTCATGTAGAATTAGCTTACACATATCTTATGGTGTGGTATGTCATGCATTGCACATCTTTGATGTCAGCAGTGCAGTCTTCCAAGGATTCCAAGCCGTTTGTTCAGTGGGTGTAGCGTTCAACTTTGAAAGGCTGATACATGCTGATAACTTAACAAATTCTTCACAGTAGCATGAACTATTTGTTAGTAAGTATTTCCCTGACTTCTGTGGAGCTTCTTATGGAGAGCGATTACTAGACTGACCTGCTATTGATGGATTCACTATCCTTCCATCAGGGGTCTTCTGGTGGTTGGTCAACATTCGCCCTGGGTATTTGGTCTTCCGTCAGCGGAATGTTTGCACCATCGACCCATTTTTACCCAATCGATTCGCTCGCCCGTTCGGATACGACCAGCTGTATGTGGAAAATTTGAACCTAGGCCTTTGCCTCAGTGGCAATTTGTATGAAGGGGCGAGGGCATGGTATTTCAATGTGGCTGGAGGAATGGAGGCCTGATTCAACCTCCGACAGAAAGTACTGAACTCCTATACCAGCCTTGAATTTTGCACATGGTATGTAATAGAAGATTTAGTTCCTGGTTATAACATAAACAGTACCTGTATCAAGAAGATCAAGACCATGCTCCAAGCCAAGAAAGGCTCCAAGAGTACCCGTCTGAAAGGATGGGTGAATTTCTTTAGGCTGAGCATGAGGCTGATACAACAGGGGCTACTGGACATGGAGAAAAGCCAGCTGAGGAGTCTCATCAAAGGGGCTCACATAGAGTTAGAAGCATAGTCAATCTCAGTTTGCTGAGGCTGGTTCGAGTGGGAAGAAGACTCGGCGAGAACTCATAATCGAAGTTCCCTCCAGGGGAACTTCCTCGCTGGCCATAGATCTGAGCCTGTTCATGTGGGCTTTGAGGAGAATGAGGACTCTGAGGTCCCTTTACTGTCAAGAAGCCACCGAACAAAGGGTCCCGTGGTGATCACGACGGAGGCATGGTCAGTGGAAGTCACAGGAAGACAAACCTCTAGAGGGGAGCCTATATTGGTATGTATGAGGTTGTTGCATCGAGTTCCTTTCAAGGTCAAGGGATGAGGTCGACCCAATTGACATCCATCGAAGCTCCTCAATGGAGATAATGCCCTCAGTGGAAGTTCTAGATCAAAGCCCCATTGCTAGGCTTGTTGGACTGGGCTTCCTCTTACAGATGTCCTACCTACTCCTGTGTCATCCTCGTCGTCGAGCGAGGAGCTAGATTACTCAGGAGATGATGATGCTGACTGGGATGATGTGCATTTTGCTCTAGATACCAGCAAATATTCTCATTTGACTGAAGAGGAGTTGCAGGTAGCTGCTCTGGGAATAAAGTCGTTGTCTGGAGAAACTTGAACTGTTAAGGGTATTCTTTCCTTCCCCTATCATCACTGATTGAGTTTGAACCTGCACACAAAATACAGTATTTCAGATTTTAAGATTAAAGAGTGCAAGTTACTCAATTCTACCGCAATAGCAAGTGGCTATGCGAGTCTTGATCCACAAGAGGGACTAGCGATGGAAGCTTTTCTAGCAAGTTCTCTTTTATGCTGCCATTAATGGTTAAAGTTCTTCTTTATTTTCTTAAAAAGAAAAGAAAAATAAATTACAATGAAGTTAGGCAGAAAGTGAGAGATTGGGAAGATGGAGAAACCAGAATTGGATATGTACAAAGAAATGGAAAAGGAGTGATAAAAGATTTGATGGATAGTGGTGTTCTAAACTAAATAATTAAAGAAAAGAAACTAAAAATTACTTACTTCTTTTGGCCAAATACCTACCTTGAATCTTTTGCAATGATGTTACCTTGAAGTGAGGCGATCAACGTATAGCCCATAAGAGTTGATTCTCGTTTCCTCCTTATTATATCATCAAGACGTTGCAAGTATGAAGTGATACAGAATGAAACTCAAAATCCATCGTCATGGGCTATCGGTAGCACTCGTAAAGGCAAGGCTCTTTCGATGCTTTTAGACTCAGTTGGACAGTGATTATACCAAAAGAAGAAAAGTAAAAAAGAAGAAGAAGAACACAAAAATAAAGTACATACAAAAGGGAACTACAGATTCGATTTCATAACAATAAGAGAAAAGAAGGAAATCTTACACCGGTGTCACTCTCAACACAAGCTTCGTTCTCATTCTCCTATGAAACTCTGATCTTCTCTGATTTATATAAATTAAAACTAAAAATTACATGAAAAAGAAAAAGAAAAACCTACACTAAAAAATGGAAAAATGGACTAAATCCTATCTCTGCATGGTCCTCCCTCCTTGCCTTTGAGATTGCAGGTATTTATAGAAGAAATGCAAAGGTTAGAGGAGTATGAAGATAGGGAAAGCTGGCTATTTCTGAATTCTCCCTTATCTCCAAACTTGATTTGATGTGGATATTCAGTTCTGATCTGCAGTTTGTTGGCGTGTTTATTGCTAAATATCACTTATCAAATGACAGAGTTAGAAATAGTGATCAACATAAGAGTTGTAGCTTTGTAAGTCCTCTTTTTGCATCATCTTGAATCATTAGATTTTGAGATTCAGTAGCAAAAGTTATGATTCAAATACTAAAATGTATCCAGTCAGAATCTGAGTCAAACTTGCTTCATCTCATCCGTTGATCTTCTCTCTATCCATTTATCTCTCTGTATTTGATATTATCATCGATTGATCTTTAGCTAACCAAAATGGATTTAAAAAAATCTGAATTTTACTTGTTTCCATTTTGTGTTATCTTTCTGATTTGCTCTAATCTTCAGCAGAACATTTTGCCCCAATCCTTGATTTGTTCTAACTAGATTTGGGATCATCCTCAGCTAACCAAATAGATCCAGTTAAATCTGATTTTAACTGGTAATTATTTGATTTAATCCTCTTTCTCTTCATTATTATCTTCTACAAAATAGACATTTAAGACAAAGAAATTAGCAGATTTATTACACGATAAATGTAGGAGTGTAATGAAAAGAATGCAAAAATGTGTACGATCAACCACTCCCCCTTTTTTTAGCCTCGTGATTAACATTGTTTAGATACAATGACTGCAGGAGATGCCGTGCTTCCAAGCAGAGGTCACTACTCAAGAAGCCGTCATAATTCTGACTTCTAAACTCTTGTGTTGACCTTACAAATGAGAGAATTGATGGTCCAACTTATGCCTGTACTCCTCGTAGGGATGAGTGCACCACCTCCTCCTTGTGACAGCACACTACCACCATTATGGGGACTGGGTCTGAAAGTACTCCGTTGGTATCGATGCCAGTCACAGACATCATGAAAGAACTTACCCTCCAAATAGTGAAGCAATTCTTTGTGCTGATAATATATTGCATCGTGTTGATCTCTATAGGTGTAGTCCTTTTGAATTTGTGCGATCACTCATTGAGAACCCGATTGAAAATATCAGACAAACTGGGGGTTCTGATCGTGTAATAGTGTACCAGGCATTAATTGAGTTGCTGGGTACATATTAGAAGGATCTTAGGAATCTAGAGGGAGCCAATTCGGCTACCGATTCTCAATGGGTGTCAGAGGACCTTCACATCAAGCAGGAGCAGGAACAAAAAGAGATTGAAGAACAGATAGCTGAGTACACCCATTATATTGATACTTTCAGGGTCAGCTTTCGGTGTTTAGCTGATGACCTCCATCAATCTGAAGTTGTTTCCAAAGCTATGGAGGATGTCATTGCAAGTGCTTGTATGGGGATTGCTAAGGCACCAGCCTTAATTCAAGATCACGAGTTGAAACATACAAAAGAGAGAAGAAAATGGAGGAGCTTGAGGCTACCAAGCATCAGGTGCAGAAGGAACTTGATGACCATTCTGCTAAATTGGAGACTCTTGGGCATAACTGGCTTCAATGACCCTTTTATCTGATGAGGAACTGAGAGCCCAGGCTCTAGCTGAGGTTGAGGTGGCGCGCCAAAGGGATATCTAGCATCTCAGGGAGCAAATACAATCTCTTGCTGAGCAAGAGTGGCCCTTTTTTTTGTAACACTATCTTATTGAATAAGAGAGTGCTTGCATCACGTTAAATTTTGATATAAATAAAAGTGATAATTTTGCCTTCTTTTTGTCTTAACTTTCTTTTTGTGTTTTAAAAATCAGACAAATAAAAATGATTGCTTTTGATTTGCTAGAGGTAATGATTAACATAGCAACTCAAAGTTTGAAAATTTCACTTAAGGAATTTAAAAAGGTTACTGTCATAGGTATGATGTTAACTTGATAGGGGTTGAATTCGTGATTTGAACAAATTTTGTTGACTTGCTATCTTATTGATGAAAATGATAAGTAGAGTTAAATCCACAAGGGATTTATAAAAAAAATTTACCGTCAGAGGTGTAATGTTAACATGACGGATTAGGATTTGCAATTGGAAGCAAATTGAATTATCAGAGGTATGATATTAACTTGACAAGAAGGTGAATGCTAGAGGTGTGATATTAACTTAGCATTTGGGCTATTGTTTTCATTGAGAAAACTACGAAAATTACTATCATAGGTTTAATATTAACTTAACAGTGAGGTGAATGCTGGAGGTGTGATACTAACTTAACATTTGACATCTCAGCTTCGATAAGAAAGATCGAGGGAGGATCATTGCCATAGGTCTAGTATTCATCTTAACAATGAAATGGATGCTAGAGTTGCGATATTTAACTTAGCATCGAAGGTCTCATATTCATAAGGAAAATAGAGAAAATCACTATCATAGGTATAATATTAACTTAACAAGGATTTATATTACAGTATGAGCAATTTTGGTCAGAGGTGTGATATTAACTTGACCTAGAGATTTTGTGATTTGAGCAATTTAGTGGACTTGTCATTCTATTGAAGAGAATTTACAAGTGAAAATTTTATCCAATAGGGATATTGAAGGAAATCACCATTAGAGATATAATGTTAACTTAACAGTGGTTTCCATTATGATATGAGCTATCTTTGTCAGAGGTATAGTGTTAACTTAACCGAGGGGTTTTGCGATCTAAGCAATTTAGTGGACTTGTCATTCTATTAAAGAGAATTGACAAGTTGAAGTTTTATTCACAAGGACACTGAAGGAAATCACTGTTAGAGGTATAATGTTAACTTAACAGTGGGGTATACCAGAGGTATAATATTAACTTGACACGTTCAATTTGTGATTATTTCGCTGGAAAAACAATTACAACTTTTTTGAAGTCTTACCATTCCATGGACAGGAATTGGCAAGGAATTTTTGAGGGAAAAGCGGGATTAGGTCTCTCAGGATTTTTAGCAAATCTTTAGCTATCAATGAATTTGGTATGCCTTTACAAACTACCATTTGAATTGGGCTAGTCATGCTATTTTCCTCAGCATGTTGAGTTGTTGAGGACTTTTCATTGGACTTAAATGCCAACTACTTCCTCTATCCTTTCACCATCAGAGGCATCAGATGTATTGTAGATATACTAGAAAAGAGTAACATGGTTAAAATTTGATTTGCCTTTGTCCTTTTTTAATGTTTATATCATGCATTAAAGTGTAACCAATGTTTGATCGGCTTGACATCGATTGACTGTGAAGTAATCCGTTGAAGGAAAAAGCTCTTCTTTGGTGCTCTTTCAAACATCTTGGATTTAAAGCTTTGATCAGAGGTGTAGTGTTAACCTTATCATAAGAAGAGTGACAAGACTAAAACTGAAGTTTCACACTTTGTCTCTTCAATATTAACATCATGCATCATGATGTCATCAATGTTCGGTCGACTTGATGTCGATCGACCGTGATGTGATCCATTGAAGGAAGAAGCTCGTCTTTGGCACTCTTCCAAACATCTTGGATCTTGAAGCTTCGATTAGAGGTGTAGTGTTAACTTGAGCATGAGAAAAATCGTGTTAAGGATAGTACTTCTTCAAGAACCTACTGCTGATAGGCATCATGAGCTTTGAATCACCGTATGCTTTGAGATTTTTGACTCCAATCTCTTTAGCAAGTTACATCCTGGTCAAGGGAGCATTGTATTCTGAGACATTGTTAGAACTCAGCTCAGTTAACAGGAATACACGAGGGGTCACATAATTATGTGGGGAGATAAGTACTACCCATACACCTGCGATGATTTTCCCTCAGGGTTCATCCTTGCTGCTCCATCAAAGAACAATTACCACACTTATTTTTCTGAGGAGGCGTTGATGACGTTAACTTCTATAATCTCATCTAGGAGATTATCATAAAGTTTTGAATTTCCTAAAATTGGATGATCAGCCAGGAAACAAGTCATAACTTGACCTTTGATCGTCTTTTGTGGCATGAATTACATCTCACATTGTGAAAGTAATATAGCCTACTTTGCTAGTCTAAAGTTCAGTGAAGATGGTCTTATCATGAGCAATCGCAAAGGATTAACTCGACTTGAATGCCTTGCCCCGTGAGGTAGTTGATTGCACACATTTATTACATTATTCTTTATTACATTTTCACTTTTATCATATAATACATCTGCTAAATTCTTTTTCTTAAATGTCTATTTTGTAGAAGATAATCATGGGGAGAAATAGGATAAAATCCAAAAAATATCAGTTAAATTTAGATTTAACTAGATCTATTTGGTTAGAATAGGATGATCCCAAATCCAATTGGTTAAATTCAGTTTTTAGTGAATCAAGTGGTTAAATCTAAAGATCAACCGAGGATAACATCAAATACATAGTCCAAATCTAAAGGGATAAATGGATAGAGAGAAGATCAACGATGAGACGAAGCAAATTTGACTCAGATTCTGACTGATTACATTTTAATATTTGAATCATTACTTTCGCTACCGAAATTCAAATCTAATAATTCAAGATGATCCAGAAAGAAAACTTAAAGGGCTACAACACTTAAGTTGATCACTATTTTAATTTCTGTCATTTGATAAGTCATATTCAATAATCAACACGGCAACAAGCTATAAATCAGAACTGAATATCCACATCAAATCAAGTTTGGAGATAAGGGGAGGATTCAAATTCAAAAATATCCAGCTTCCCCTATCTTCATACTCCTCTAACCTCTTCATTTCGTCTATAAATTCCTGCAATCTCAAAGGCAAAAGGGGACGATCAAACAGAGAGTAGAATTTAGGCTATACTGTAGTCTGTAACTTAGGTTTTAAGTTTTCTTTTAAGTAATTTTTGCTTTATTTATGTAACTGAGAGGAGAGGGACTTTCATGGAGGAATGAGAACAAGCTTGTACTGAGGGTGACACCGGTGTAAGTGATCTTTTCTTTCATTGTTATTTGAATCAAATTAAAGTTTTCTTTTCTATTCTATGCTTGTTTTCGTTTGCTTTCCTCTTCTGTATTTGTGGATCCAAATGAATCCGATAGCCTCGAAGTTGCCTTACCCTTGCAAGTGATGTTGATGGCTTATGGTGATGGATATCTATTTCTATGGTAGTGTAGCTTGCCTCTCATTTCATAGTGTAAATCGGGAATGGGGAAGATCCAATTTGTTATACTTCACTCGCCTTCAAATAAAGGTATATCATCGATACGGGTCAAAGGTAAGCAGGCGTCGAAGAGGTAAGTAAGTTTTTTTAGGTTTTAGTTTTCTTTCTTTTAATTTTTTAGTGTAAATCACCAACACCACAATCTTTCAAATCTTTTTCACTCTTTTTTATTTTCTTTGTACATATTCATTTCTATTTTCTCCACCTTCTCAATCTATCACCTTCTTCCTAACTTAACTATAACTCCATTTTTCTCTTTTATTTTAAGAAGCTAAAGAAGAATTTTAACCATTAATTGTAGCATAAAAGAGAACTTACTAAAGAAGCTTCCATCGCTATTTCCTCCTTGTGAATCACGACCCGCATAGTCACTTGCTACGGTAGAATTGAGCACCTTGCACTATTGTTATAAAAGTTCTGAAATTTTGTATTTTTGTGCAGGTAAAACCTCAATCAAATTTTGGCGCCATTGCTAGGGAGGGACAGTAAGTTATTCTCATTTTAGATTTACATTTGGGTTAACTTTCTTCTTTGTTCTTGGTGTACAGGTCTAACAATAAGGAAATTTTTGCTGCTGTGGACATATAAGTGGCTTTGGACTCCGCTCTAGAAAGCAGAGCCCAGAAGCCCTCAGATTTGCTACATTCCTGTGGCAATCTGTGTGAACTACTAATTTGTATTTTCTGCAAGTTAGCTGAATTGCAAAGTTTAATATCTGTAGCTATTTATTTTCTTGTTTGACTCGTTGTACAGACATTTCTATCAACAACAGTAAAAGATTGATTGTAAATGCTAAAATTAATTTAGACTTTGCATTTATGCATGTGTCTATTTCGTTACATTTTCTATTTCCCGTTGAAGAGTGTTGGAGCCAAGGTATGTGTGCATAGTATTTAGTATAAGGTTCATTCTTGTATGAAATATTGCTTGAGTGTTACTTTTTTCTATATAATTGTACACTGCACTAAATTGATTTAAGGGCTTGTCCTATAAAACGATAAGATGGGAAAGTCATTACCCTCCCTCAGCCCACAAATAATCTCCTCACTCACTAACCCAAGCCTAACTAAAACTGAGTAGACGTTGGCCCTAGGGACATCTCGGACTCAAATAGAAGACTGACCTAAGGGGGAAGTTGATTTAAATTTGACTCTTGCCAAATCGGTGTCTAAGGTTGGGGATTGAGGGGCGAAACCCCGAAGGCTAGTAGTTTGGCGTAATTAGGCCCGTTGCTTTAAGTAAGTATACCTCCCACCAATCTTGCCCCTACCTGGCCGATTAACTGTTGGTCAGATTCAACAATATATCCCCCGTGGACAGTCTAACCAGTTAGGAGTCGTCTAGGTTTACGGTTTATCCTAACTTAGGTTAGATTTTTTCTTTTTATTTGTTTGCTTATTTGTTTATTTTTTGTTTGTGTTTGACATTTTCTGTGTGATATGGCTTATAACAATAATTTTTTCAATTTTAATGGTAATGCATATTACACCCAGACCTTTTTTTCGGATCTTACCAACCCGGCATATCATAACTTTGACCAACCTAGTGCTAGATTGGTCTTATCCGAATTAATATAACACATGCCTCCAATCTTATGACCATAATTTCCAAAATAATTTCAACTCTTCACAGAGTCAATGGGGATTCACCTTCCCCGACTCCAATTTTCAACCAACTTGTCCTCTTTATCCACCTTATTCACAATATTTCTAAGCTTCCACTCAGTTCCACTAGTTCAAAATAGAAAAACACCAATCTTGGAAATGAGTATGCGTGAGTCCAAGCAACATCACAAAATCTGACGGACTCACAATTTCACCACAAATTCTAAAACAAAACTTCATCTTTTCAAGTTCAATCGCAACGATGAACCAATCGACTATGAAAAGATGCTTGAAGCCATGACTCGGCTCAAATCGCTCGTAATCATGACATAGATATAATGGTTCAAACTCTCCATTCTCACCGTTTGACCATTTCTGATGTCGCTAACCATTATGTTAGAGCCGAAGAATCATGTTGTTTTGGAAAACAAGATTCCATTTCAGTATACCCATTTGAACTTGCCCAAACCCCAAATTTTTAAAAATGAATTGACATTTTGGCAAGTTATCCCTTTTCTGAAATTGAACTTTTGAATGAATATGATCCTGAACCTATACTTGGTGATTCAATTCTACTTCCTGATTCAATAATGACTCCGGTGTCTTCACCTGATTTTAATCTTTTTCCTGAGTCAACATTGGATCCTGTGCCAATTCATCATGAAATTAAATCGCCAATCTTTTATGATCATCATATTGAACTTGACCAATTTCATACCTTTGAAAGTCCCATTAACAAATTGGCAAGTTTTCATTTTTATGAAATTGAACTTAATGAGAAATGCGACTTAGATCTCAAATTTGTGATCTAGTTCAAATTCCTGAATTAATATTGACTCTTATTTTGTTACCCAACTTGAGTAATATTTTAGAGTCAGTTTTGATTCCCACACCTGTCATTCTTGAGCTTGAATCACCAATCTTAGAAAGTCATATTTCATTGTGAATGTGGACTTGAGTTTCAACTTCTTGATTTGGACCTACTTCTTGAACCAATCTCGACTCCTGAATCTTTACTTGACTTAAGTCTCTTTCCTGAGTCGGTATTAGTTCATGTACTTCCTAAGTCCAAGTCAAATATTCCATCTTTTCATACTCCATTTTGGGACAAGAGTGTTGATAAAATTGACTCTGAAATTATTTGTGAAATTTGAAAATTAGATGAGATAAAATTCTTAATTAAAATCATTCATATATACATCATTTTAGTGGGTTATATTAGAGAGGTTTCTGGTGGGTTCCTCCAAACTCTACGCAAATTAGATTGGGCCATATTTCAAAGACCAATCAGACCACCATCGGAACCACCACCTTAAGGTAATATTTTCCTTCCATTCCTTCTTTTTCATGCATCTATGCTTTAATTCATACATTGAGGATAATGCATGAGATAGGTGTGGGAGAGGGCTCTAACATAACTTAGGTTTTCTTTTTATTATTTAAAAAAATTAACATTTTCTTTACTTTTAAAAACTTCTTGAAAATAGAAACAATATTTTGACATATTTTTTGTAAGAAATTAAGTCAATTTTAAGGAATAGGAGACTCATTAATTAGGATTTCTTATACTTAGTCAAAATAAGATTATTTGTTTGATTTCTAAGGTTAGGAAGAAAATTTGTGAAAGTAATTTAGTCTTGATCTTTACCTTGATAATATATGCATGCTTTATACATTTACACACTTAGGATTCAAAAAAAAGATTCTTATGCCTTATTAAAAAAGAAAGAAAAGATAAAAGAAAAAGAAAAAATATATATATAAATTCTCTAATTAAGCTGGGCATTTGTGCCTCATAAAGTATAAGTATTCACGCCTAAAGATGGTTCATATAATAAAATCCTTATTTTTGTGGCCTTGTTTGCTCGAATCCTCAAGTCCTTAAGTGTCTTCTCACCCGGTGTCCTAAGACCGTTTGGTTTGGGAGTCACCGATTAAAGGCTCGTTACATGGGCAGATTAGAAAGCCTAATAGAACTAAGAAATATTATCACCAAAAATAAAATAAATAAATAAATGGCATAAGAGTTAGAGTTAAAGAAGCTTTAGTCAAAATTTCACGGTCATGAAGGTGCATATGACTTAGGGTAAAGTAATTGACTAGATGAAAAATACAGTTTGACTCCTTGCCTTGATTGATAACAAGTTTTTAAATAAAGACTAAATTTAAGAATGAAAAGTTCAGTTTTCCTATAACTTATATATTACTTAATTCTTACAATAATAGTTCAAATATTTTTCTCTTTTAAAATGTGTTTTCAAAAACTAATACTTTGTTTCTCTTTCTTTATGGATTTTGTGGGTGTAATCTACTGAAAACCCTCACGAGACAAAACTCGTCCTCAACGGGAAACCTAGAGGTTTAACGGCTTGTTGCACATGCTCAGTGCATTCGCGTAACCTGCGAAAGTGGTCTAATAATTTTTGATTTAGTTTTGTTATTTTGTTCGAGGATGAGCAAAAGATAGGTGTGGGGGTGTGATTACACACATTTATTGCATTATTCTTTATTACATTTCCATATTTATTATATAATAAATTTGTTAAATTCCTTATCTTAAATGTCTATTTTGCAGAAGATAATCATGGGGAGAAAGAAATAAAATCAATTAAATATCAGTTAAATTCAGATTTAACTAGATCTATTTGGTTAGAGGAGGATGATCACAAATTCAGTTGGTTAAATTCAGTTCTTTGTCAATCAAGTGGTTAAATCTAAAAATCAACTGAGAATAACATCAAATATAGAGTCCAAATCCAAAGAGATAAATGGATAGAGAGAAGATCAACGGATGAGATGAAGCAAATTTGACTCAGATTCTAACTGGATACATTTTAGTATTTGAATCATAACGTTCGCTACTGAAATTCAAATCTAATGATTCAAGATGATCTAAAAAGAAGACTTAAAAGGCTACAACTCTCTTCGAATGCTTCTTTGCAAGCATTGTCCCAAATGAATAAGACTCCCTTCTTTATTAATTTATTAAAGGGTTGGCACCGCCCTGAGAGATTTGATATGAATCTCTGGATGTACGCCAGTCGTCCCTATAAACCTCTGAGTTCTTTAAGATTTTTTGGAGGTTGCATCTCATGAACGGCACAGATCTTCTTTGGATCCAGGTGAATTCCTTTGGATGTAACAACAAATTCAAAGAATTTGCCACTGGTTACCCCCAGAAAGAACTTGGTTAGTTTCATCTTCAACTAGTAAGCCTGCATAATGTCGAACACTCTCTTCAGTTCAGCAAGGTGATCGCCTTTATTGCGACTTTTCATGGCGATATCAATGACATAGCATTCTAGGTCTTGCACATATGCTTATGGAAGATCGCATTCATGGCGCATTGATATGCCGCTCCAGTATTCTTCAAGCCAAACAGCATTACTGTGTAACACTATACTCCCAAAGGCGTCCTGAAAGATGTGTGCTTTTCATCTTTAGGGTACATCTTTATCTGATTATACCCTAAGAAGCATCCATAAAAGACATCCACTCAAAACTGCATATGTTGTCAATCATAACATCTATGATTGGGAGAGGAATTCGTCTTTAGGACAAGCGGCATCTAGATCGCGATAGTCGATGCAAATCTGGATATTTTCATTCTTCTTGGGAACCGGAACGATATTGGTCACCCAATCCAGATGTTGCTCTTCACCGACGAAACTAGAGTCTATTAGCTTTTTAACTTCTGATTTGATTACTTCCAAGACCTCAAGATGGAACCATCATTGTTGTTGTTTGACTGGTTGGGCATCTGGGTTAATGTTGAGACAATGTATAGAAAACTGGGGATCGAGCCCAGGCATATCATAATTCCAAGCGAAGACATCTATATAGTCTGTATGAGCTGTATTAGATCTTTTTTCTCGAAAGGTGACAAGTTATCACTTATGAAAATAGGCCTGGGGTTAGCCTTATCTCCAAGATTTATCTGAGTCACTTTATCTTCAGTGGGCGGTTCGCGTTGTTCAAAGCGTATATCCCAAAATGTATTTAAGTATTTAATCCATGGATCCGAGTCCAATTAGATTAATTCTTCAGATTCAAAGGTATCTTCTTTATCATCTTCCAAGTGGCTGGTTGATATCAATTTCACTGATAGACTTCCGAAGATATCGTCAACGTTAACATTTGAGTCCTACAACGACGTTGCTGATGAGTTGTCATGATAGACCTCTTCTTCAGACTCGAGATCTAACGAGACTGGCATAGATACATTATCGAGTTCTCTTCAGGTCTTGTGCTAGTAATCGGGATCTTTGCCTTTCGGTACAAATGAACGAAGTAGGGCTCATTTTTCTTTGCCAAAATTAAGGCCTGATTCCTTGGTAAAATCATACTCCATTATTTCCATCATGTAATGTAGCATTATCCATAATAGAAGAATTATAGAGACTCAGAATTATCCCCTGAGCATTCACAAGCTACGATCTCTGTTTCGATTCACCCGAATAGAATTGGCTTTTGACCTTTTCACTTGGCTGGTATTTTGAACAGGGCATTGTGTGCACCTCCAATCCTTTTGTGTACTAGAAAGGGACGAATTTATTAGTATACACAATGATGTCGAAGCATTCATCGCTGACCAAAGATCATTGCCTACGTCAGTACTAGTGTCTAATAGTGCAGAATCTGAAGCAAATGCAGAAAAATAAGTTAAATCTAAATCTTCATTGATGAACCACTCACTTTCAACATTAGCAGTGGTATTGAAGTTGAGCTTATCAATGCTCGTTACAAGAGAATTTATATCCAGAGACATTCTACTTCTTCTGGCTCTGTATCAGCTTCATTGCCAGAGTCGTGTTCTTCTGGGTGTGGATTCTCATCAACCTCAAGAGAAATGATAAAAGAGGGAACCAGTAAAATAATTCTCAACTCCTTTGAACAGATGCCTTTCGGTAATCAAAGTTCTCACTTTTCTACTTCACCAATGTATTTCATTACTTGATGAAGAGTGGATGGGACGATGGCATTGCGGTGATCCAAGGTCGTCCTAGCGGCAAATTGTATGAGATTTCAGCATCAATTGTATGAGATTTCAGCATCAATGACATAACATGTCACCTTAGACTTCAGATCCCCGATTTGACACCTGAGCTTGATTTTCCCAATCGGGCGCGTACAATTGGAGTTGAAGCCATATGTGATCGTCTGAGTAGCACTTAACCAGTGGGTAGGGATTCCAAAATGCCGCATGACCTTACGGCGCATAATGCTTAACGCGAATCTTGGATCAACCTAAATGTGATTCAGTTCAGATGATTCAATGTACCCTGTGCAATATAGGGGTCTGTCATGTTTTCCTTTAACTTGCATATCTTCTTGTGTGAAGGTGATGCAGGAAAATTGCTTCGAGGTAAGGTGGCAATGGTTGCTATCTTCCTCTTCACATATAGCAGAAATCTGAGTCACAAAAACCTCTGCATGTACTAATACTTCTCTTAGTGGATCCCTTGTAGACTTGAAAAGTCTTAGGAGCTCATAGAGAGTGACTCGAGTAGGGATGTTGACTAGTTGAGCCAATACATAAAACTAGAAGGAAGTTGATGGTCTCACACCGCTTTTCGGAAGAACTTTGAGATCCGAAGCTCTTTCTGCTTTTCAGTGGATGGCCTCGTGGAGTGCTCGATTATCTCCTCAGCTGGCTGTGGGGAGTTTACTATTAGCTCGCTATACTATTTCAAGTATTACTTGCCAGATCGAGTTTTTGATGTCAGAGGTGTACATATGGCAGCAGCAAAGGTGGATTCCTTGTCCCCCGAACTAGTAAGGGAGGCGACATCTTTCTCGATTTCTCTCGTAGAGATACTCACCACATTGCTGGAAGATGCTCTAGACTTACCTTTGGACTTTCTGTTTGTGACAGTCATCCACTACTGGCTTTGAACAATGTCAGCGTGGACCTACATTGTCTCTCCTCGAGGAGTAAGCACTAGAATGAGGCCTTTATCCTTCTTATTGTGAAAATCAGTATTGATCACTCTTAGTTCCCCTTTTGGGATGGGAACCACTCCGGTTGGTGCTAGTAGGAGATTTTGTCCAAATTAAATAGGTGGCATAGCCGTCATGTTGGCGGTCACCTTCTTCTGTTCTGGATGAAGCTTCAACACTCGATTAGAGCTTGAAGGTCATCTTTAAAGATGTAGGAGTTCTTGGTACGGTGCCCCAGCATCCTATGATATAAACAGTAGTTGGGATCATCAATCTTCCCCACCATTTCAGGGCATCTGTTCTCTGAAAGTTTAAGCCTATTACTTTTTTTGAGTAACTTGAACAGAGAGACCACATGCTCATCCTTGAAGGAATATGATTTATTAGCACTTGCCTGGCCCGGAGTCATTCCTCCTCTGACTGACTGGCTCTTCGAAAGTGACTTGACTTCCGTTGCCAGAGTATCTCTTCTTCTCGGATGAGAAGACGACTTTGGGGCGCATCACGATGGCTTGTTAGGTCTTGATTTGTTGTCTTTTTCTTTAGCCCTGACTCTGGCGACAATCTCTTCCGCATGTTCACCTTGCAGTAACAAATGCTTCCAAGTGCGACATTCTACCACTCCCATTTAAGTGATTAGGAGAGTTTGCAGATTATGACGACACGTCTCAACTAGTGTAAACTGGGTCATGCTGCTAGGACAACGGAGTGCCATACTCCAATATCTCTCAACGAAAGTTTTGATGGACTCTCCTTTCTTCTGCTTGGCTGTAAGGAGAGTTGGCACTGAAATTTCTGTATCATCTTCAAAGAAATTAGCCAGAGACAACTCTCTAGGTCAGCCCACATTTTAATTGAGCCGACTGGAAGTTTCATGAACCATTCTTTAAGAGTGCCAATGAATAAACGAGCCATAATGACATCATTTGATACTACATTCCCAGTTTGGGATTTGAAGTAGTACATGTATTAGTTCGGTGACCCTTTATCATCAAAAGTATGCTGGGTTGGTGCCCTGAATTTGGGAGGGTAGGGAGTCATATCTCATTCTGCTGGGTAAGAACATACTATCCCCACATCTTGGAGATCATCTCTATTGGCGAGGCCTCAAGGCGTTGCTCTAATTTGCTCACCCTCTTGGAATGACTGCTTTTATTTTCTGAGTTATCCTCTTCTTTAGATGAAGATTTAGGTATCTCAGAGTTGGAATGCTCTTCGCTCTTGGTATTTACAGAAGATGAGCTCCCCCCTCCTTCCGTTTGCCCTTAGACTTCTTAGAAGGAATTTTACTTTTTGGCTTCTCTTTGTCCTTAAGTAGTTGTGATAGCATCTGCTTAAGGAAGTTGATAGATTCTTGATGCATTCGAATCATATCAAATTGTTCCCTTTGGACTTGGGCCTGCTCTTCAAATCACTTGGCCACCTCCTCAGGAGTTTTTGCCATGTAGGCAAAGACGGTTGTCTCTGAACTAGAATTCAAAAACCAAAATTCAATGATGGCAGAGTGCTTATCATTCATCTCAATCCCCCTGGCCAACAGGCCGTAATCGATTGAGGTGATTATTCTCGTGTGGGTCCGAGTGTGTCAGTAGACCCCTTCAGGTTCGACTAGAATATCCTTCAGACATGGAGATCGATCAGCATCCAACTCCTCCGAACTAACAGCCAGTTGCTTCCCCTTGGACTTGCTTAGTGTTAAACTCGACCCCATCATGTTTACAGTCACTTCTGAGTACTCGACGTCAGAGAATGATTTCTTCTTCAAGGATTATCATCTCTTGGCTGAGTCTGAATCCGCTGACAACTTGCTAAAAAATGAAGGGTTATTTATCTGAAAGCCGCAATGGCAATCACAGAGTACTGTTGAGATGAGTTGCTTGTAGTGACATTGAGGGGCAATTTGATGGACACTCCTCATTCTTGTCAAGTAGTCCCTCAGGTCCATTGAGAGAGTGTCTGAGGAACTAGCCTCGAACCCCCGAGGGTGAGGCCTTTTTGGCATATTATGTCTTGAAGACATGCAATGCTGAATGCAGGTCTCACGTTGATCGCGGACCTTGCGAGGTGCTGAATCGCAGCCATTGCATATAGAATTAGAAATGTAGGCCTCACGTTCTGTGATAGACAGAATGTGGGCCTCGCATTTTGAAGCGGGTAGAATGCGGGCCTCGTGTTAGATGCAGACCTCGCATTGTTAAAGGACGTGAGACTCACATTCTGGAATAGCAGCGCAGTCCTTGCACTGCTTAAAGGAAATGCGGGTATGAACCTCGCGTTCAGAATCTGCAGAACAGATTGCCTCTATAGAATTTTCAATCTGTTGTCGACAAGCACGAAGCCTTTATCAATGTTTAGCATTCCGGTTAAGCCGTAGGGATTGTTAAGAACCCCTGACAACCTGGAATTGGAGAGTTTGGAGAGAAAAAGTGTAACACTCCATCCCTAGAATACATACCCAGATACGTATCCCAATTTTTTGAGCATATTTTCTTATTTTCCCGTATTTGTTTTTGCTCGTATAGTGATACTGCCTGGTTTGACATTTCTGCTAGTCAGATTTGACTTATTTTAGTTTCAAATACAGTTTTTAAATATTATAAATTTTTCATGATTTTTCAGAATTTTTCTAAATTATTTTAATAAAAACCCTAAAATCAGGATTAACAGGTACCACTAGTTTATTTTACGAATGGAGTCAAATTTTGAGAAACTGCTTTCACATATTTTCTTAGAATAATATTTACTATCTTAATATGTTTTTTAAAAATTTTCAGAATTTAACAGATTTCGACCAGATATGGTGCAAGTATCGGTGGTTGATTCTAAGATTTTTATTTTGAAAACCATAAAGGATTTCTTGAAACCGATTTACTATGATACTCAGTATAATATTCTTGATTTTTAAGAATTTTTGGAGAGCTTTCTTCCAGTATTTTTCTGAAAATTTTTCGCATCCGCTAATAAACATGGGAATTGTACTATTCTAATTATTTCTCAGCTTTCTTTTAATTCTTTTTTCATAATTAAGATTATATGTGCACACAAAATACAGATTTTTAGAACTTAAGAATAAAAAGCGCTAGGTGTTCAATTCTACTGCTATAGCTAGTGGCTATGCGGGTCGTGATCCACAAGGAGGGACTAGCGATGGAAGCTTTTTTTAATAAGTTTTCTTTTAAGTTACAAAGTATGGTTAACGATCTTCTTTCAGTTCTTAAAAAGAAGAGGAAAATAATTTACAATCACGTTAGGAAGAAAGTGATAGATAGAGAAGGTACAGAAAATAGAAGTGGATATGTACAAAAAATGAAAAATAGTGAAAGAGATTTGGAAGATTGTGGTGTTGGTAATTTACACTAAAATTAAAAGAAAAGCAAACTAAAACCTAAAAAAGTTACTTACCTCTTCGGCGCCTGCTTACCTTTGACCCGTATCGACGATGCACCTTTACTTGAAGGCGAGCAAAGAATGACAAATATGATCTTTCCCATTCCCGTTTTACACTATGAAATGAAAGGGGCAAGCTACACTACCATAGAAATGGATATCCATCACCATAACCCATCAATAGTACTTGCATGGGCAAGGCAACTTCGAGGCTATCAGAGTCATTTGGATTCACAAACAAAGAAGAGGGAAGCAAACGAAAACAAGAGTTAAGAAGATAAAGAAACTTTGATTTGATTCAAATAACAATGGAAGAAAATATTACGTACACCGGTGTCACTCTCAGTACAAGCTTGTTCTCATTCCTTTATGAAAGTCTTCTCTCCTCTCAGTTACATAAAGAAAATAAAAATTACATAAAAGAAAACTAAAAATCTAAGTTACAAACTAAAGTATAGCCTAAACTCTACTCTCTGCTTGGTCGTTCTCCTTTGCCTTTTGAGATTGCAGATATTTATAGGAGAAACGTAGATGTTAGAGGAGTATGAAGATAGGAGAAGCTGGATACTTCTGAATTTAAATCCTCCCATTATCTCCAAACTTGATTTAATATGGATATTCAGTTCTGATCTACATCTTGTTGACATGTTGATTGTTGAATATAACTTATCAAATGGCAGAATTAGAAATAGTAATCAACTTACGAGTTGTAGCCTTTAAGTCTTCTTTCTGGATCATCTTGAATCATTAAATTTGAATTTCAGCAGCGAAAGTTATGATTCAAATACTAAAATATATTCAGTCAGAATCTGAGTCAAATTTGCTCCATCTCATCCGTTGTTCTTCTCTCTATCCATTTATCCCTTTAGATTTGGACTCTATAATTGACGTTATCCGTGATTGAGCTTTAGATTTAACCACGTGATTCACCAAAAACTGAAATTAACCAATTGGATTTGGGATCATCCTTCATTAACCAAATAGATCTAGTTAAATCTGAATTTAACTTATATTTATTTGATTTTATCCTCTTTCTCCCTTTGATTATCTTCTGCAAAATAGACATTTAAGACAAGGAATTTAACAAATTTATTATATGATAAATATTGAAATAATAAAGAATAATGCAATAAATGTGTGCAATCACACCCCCACACCATCTTTTGCTCATCCTCGAGGAAAAACAACAAAACTAAATCAAAGATTATTAGACCACTTTCGCAGGTTACGCGATAGCACTGAGCATGTGCGATAAGCCATTAAATCTCTAGGTTTCCCCTAGAGGACAAGTTTTGTCTCGTGAGAGTTTTTAGTAGATTACACCCACAAAATCAATAAAGAAAAGGAAACAAAGTGTTAGTATTTTGAAAACACATTTTGAAAGAGAAAAATATTTAAAATATTATTGTAAGAATTAAGTAATCTATAAGTTATAGGAAAACTAAACTTTTCATTCCTAAACTTAGTCTTTATTCAAAAACTTGTTATCAATTAAGGCAAGGAGTCAAACTGTATTTTTCATCTAGTCTATTACTTTACCCTAAGTCATATGCAGCTTCGTGATCGTGAAATTTTGACTAAGTGTTCTTTAGGTCTAATTTTTATGCCTTATTTATTTTGTGGTATTTATTCCTCAATTCCATTAGGCTTTCTAATCTGCTCATGTAACAAGCCTTTAGTCGGTGACACACAAACTGGATAGTCTTAGGGCATCAGGTGAGAAAACACCCCTAAGAACTTAAACACTCGAGCAAACAAGGCCACGAAACTAAGAGTTTTTATTTATAAAATGTACTCCTTTTAGGCGTGAATACTTATGCTTCATGAGGCACAAATACCCAGCTTAATCAGAGAATTTATATATATATATTTTTTCAAACTTATCTAATTATCTTTTGCATAAATATCAAGGCTTTCTTAGGCCAAAGCACCTAGCTAATCAATAATTATATTTGTTTATTTTTCATAGATATACATATATTTTTTTTCTTTTTTTTATAAGGCATAAGAATCTTTGTTTTTTAACCCTAAGTGTGTAATTACATAAGGTGTGCATATTTCTTCAAGGTAAAGATCAAGACAAAATTACTTTCACAGATATTCTTCCTAACCTTAGAAATCAAACAAATAATCTTATTTTGATTAAGTATAAGAAATCCTAATTATGATTCTCCTATTCCTTAAAATTGACTTAATTTCTTGCAAAAATATGTCAAAATATTGTTTCTATTTTCAAAAAGTTTTTAAAAGTAAAGAAAATATTAATAACTTTTTTGAATAATAAAAGAAAACCTAAGTTATGTTAGAACCTCCCCCATACCTATCTCATGCATTGTCCTTAATGTATGAATTAATGTATAGATGCATGAAAAAGAAAAGGGGGAAAGAAAATATTACCTTAAGGTGGTGGCTCCGGTGGTGGTCAGATTGGGTCAAGCGTTGCTATCCAATCAAGATAATATGGTGGTTCACAGAATCCACTTTTATTGACCTCTTTTCTATTTACATATTTAGATTCCCCAATATGAATAGAATCATGAAAGATCTTATCGTGAAACTTACTCTCCTTACATGACCAGTCCTGGAAAATCATCACGGAGTCATCATGGTCTATACCTATGTCCAGCAAAAGAATGTGACTAAGTGGAATGGTTGACTTGGACTCAAGAATGATAGATTCAGGAACCAATACTAACTCGGGAAAATCAACTTTAGGTTCGAGTGTTAGTTTTGGTTCAAGCGTTGAGTCCAAGTCTAAGAATTGATATTCACATTCTTTTCCCATCAATGGAATGTGACTATCCAAAATTGGTGATTCAATTTCAAATTTATGGGTACGAAAATAAATGTTGGCTCAAAAATTGGTCAAATTGGGTAAGAATACCGGAGTCAACATAGATTCGAAGATGGAAACTGAATCACAAAGTTGGGGTCAGGTTCACATTCATGATCAAGTTCAATCTCATTAAAATGAAAACTTGTCAATTCGTCAATGGGTTGATATTGGTCAAGTTCAAGGCTTTGTGGTGAAACTGAATCTTGGGCAAAGTCTTTAAGATACCATGATTCTTAGTTTTCATCAATATGGCTAGAAGTGTTGGAAATAGTCAAATTGAATAGGGAGAGTTTCCTCATTCCTATGCATGTTCTCCAATCTACTAATTCTTACTTCTATCATATCAAGTGGATCATTTTGGCATTGAATCATGGTTTCCATACTCTTTTCTAAGTTGGCATGTTCTCCTTAAAAAATAGAGTAAGGATCTGTGACCTGAAAATTTTGACAGGATTTTGAGTCTTCTAAAATTTGAATTCGTCGCTCAAGCTCATCTAAGGCTTCCATCTTCTTTTCCCAGTCAATTGATTCTTCTAATGGTTTTTCGGAAGAAAGAGTATATGAAGCTAGATGTTAGTAGGGTAGTTGACAATATGACTCGGGGGAGTTGTATCCCAATTGGTTCTGTGAAGAGTAGTGATGATTATTCCAGTCATGTTCATAGTATTGGGACTGGGGCATGTAATGATTCGGATTAGACCACTCCGACACACTAGGTTGATTAAAGTTACGATATGTCGGGTTGGTAATATTCGAAAAAGTGGTCGGGATATAACATGGATTACCATTAAAATTGGAAAAATTGTTGTTATAAGCCATATCACACACGAAATGTCAAACACAAACAAAGAAAAATAAGCCAATCAGTAAATGATTGAGATTTTACCTGCACACAAAATATAAAATATTAGATCTGAGAATTAAAGGTGTGCAAGTGCTCAATTCGAATCCGCAGTAGCAAGGCTATGCGGGTCGTGATCCTCTGGGAGGGACTAGCGATGGAAGCTTTGTCAATAAGTTATCTCTAAAGTTTTTATTATTTTAATGTTAAGTTAGAAAGAAAGAAGATGGAGAAGAAGAAGTGATATTTACAATGAAAGCGAGGAAAAAAAATTGGGAATATGGTGGTGTGATCTAAACTAAAGAAAGAAATGAAAGAAAATTAAACACATACATACCTCTTCTACCTTGCTTACCTTTGATCCGTGCGATGACTTACCTTGTCTTGGAAGGCGTACAAGTATGGCGTATAGGATCGTCCATCTTCTTAATCTACACTACGAAAATAAAAGACAAACTAACGAAGGTTTGTTCATCTCCATAGGCCATCAAGGGCTCTTCTTCGGCTAGGTAGTCTCAACGCAATTGGGTCTCATGGTTCACAAGACATTAGAGAGAAAATAGAAGAAAACAAGAACAAAAGAAACACAAGATTAAATAAGAATAAAAGAACATAAAAAAAACAAACCTCAAGTGGATTTCATTAACAATGGAAGAAAAGTAGGCTTACACCGCTGTCACCTCAGTACAAGCATGGACTCCTTCCTCCATGAAAGCTTCCTCCACTCTCAGTTACTACAAAAGAAAAACGAAAATAAAATCTAACCTAAACTACAAGTTAGAAGAAAGCCTAAAACCCTAGATTTGGCCCTCTGGCTCTGTGTGCCCTTCTCTGTTGCTCTGCAGGGGTATTTATAGGAGCTGGAAGAAGTAGAGTCCCAGTACAACTCTGTCCTGCAACTTGTTATCATGTTGATCACCGAATATGTCTTATTTGCGGATTGAATTGGAAAGTTTGATCAACATAGGAGTTGTAGGTATTCCAGTCTTCTTTCTGGAGCATCTTGTATCATCAGATTTGAATATCTGTAGCAAAAGATATGATCTGAATACTAAAACGTGTACAGTCTGAATCCGAATTTATCTTTAAACTCTTCTCCTTTTATCTTTAGGATTGTCTTGCAAGCAACTAGGGTTGAGTAGAAGTCTATCCCTTCCCTCTTCTTTTAGTAATTGCAACTTTTACACTTGGTAATTTGCAACTTTTGCACTTGGGCTTGGACATGGGCTTTTTGGGCTTCTTTTGGGCTTTTATTTCTTTATTTTTATTACTCAAGGCCTGCACACAATAAATAATAAAATATTAGTAAATGTGCAGAATTATAGGAATAAATATGAAAATGTGATGGTAAATGTAATGATAAATATGCACTTTTCACTACCAATCAGTAAACAAATAAAAAGAAAAGAAAAAAATTAGCCTAAGTTAGGGTAGACCTTAGACCTAGACGACTCTTAACTGGTTAGAGTATCCACGGGGGGTATATTGCCAAATCTGACCACAAGTTATTCGGCTAGGTAGGGGCAAGATTGGTGGGAGGTATCCGTGCTTAAAGCAACGGGCCTAATTATGCCAAACCACCAGCCTTCGGGGTTTCGCCCCTCAATCCCCAACCTTAAACATCAATTTTGCAAGAGTCAAATTCAAATCAACTTCCCCCATAGGTCAGTCTCCTATTTGAGTCTGAGATGTCCCTAGGGCCAACGTCTACTCAGTTTTAGTTAGGCTTGGGTTAGTGAGTGAGGAGATTGTTTGTGGGTTAAGGGAGGGTAATGAGTTCCCCACCTTATCTTGTTTATAGGACAAGCCCTTAAGATTGATTGTGCAAAGTGTGCAAAATATAGAAAAGTAACATTCACAAGCAAATATCACTCAAGAATGTTTCGTAAACTATATGCTATGCATAGTACCTTTTGCTCCAACACTCTTCAACAGTAATATAAAATGTAAACGAATTAGACACGTGCCTAAATGCAAGTCTAAACCATTTTTAGCATTTAACAAACATCATTATAAAGTTGAGGCTAGAAAGTAAGTACAGTGAGATAAGCAATGAAATAAATTGTTACAGAATTTTAGCTTTGCAATTCAGCCAACCTGCAAAAATACAGGTTAGTAGTTCACTCAAATTGCCACAAGAATTTTGCAAATCTGAGGGCTTCTGGACTCTGCATTCTTGAGCAGAGTCCAGGGCCACTTATATGTCCACTGCAACAAAAATTCCTTGTTGTTAAATTTGTACACCAAGAACAAAGAAGAATATTAACCAAAAATGTAAATCTAAAAAGAGAATAACTTGCCGTCCCTCCCCGGCAACTACGCCAAAATTTGATTAAGATTATACTTGCACACAAAATACAGATTTTTAGAACTTAAGAATAATGAGTGTAAGGTGCTCAATTCTACCGCTATAGCTAGTGGCTATGCGGATCGTAATCCACAAGGAGGGGCTAGCGATGGAAGCTTTTTTAATAAGTTCTCTTTTAAGTTACAAAGTATAGTTAAAGACCTTCTTTCAGTTCTTAAAAAGAAAAGGAAAATAATTTACAATCAAGTTAGCAAAAAGTGGTAGATAGAAAAGGTGGAGAAAATAGAAGTGGATATGTATAAAGAAATGAAAAATAGTGAAAGAGATTTGAAAGATTGTGGTGTTGATAATTTACACTAAAATTAAAAGAAAAGAAAACTAAAACCTAAAAAAGTTACTTACTTCTTCGGCGCCTGCTTACCTTTGATCCGTATCGACGAAGTACATTTGCTTGAAGGCAAGCAAAGTATGACAAATGTGATCTTCCCCGTTCCCGTTTTGCACTATGAAATGAAAGGGGCAAGTTACACTACCATAGAAATGGATATCCATCACCATAAGCCATCAACAGCACTTGCAAGAGCAAGGCAACTTCGAGGCTATTGGAGTCATTTGGATTCACAACGAAGAAGAGGGAAGCAAACGAAAACAAGAGTAAAGAAGATAAAGAAACTTTGATTCGATTTAAATAACAATTGAAGAAAAGATTACTTACATCGGTGTCACTCTCAGTACAAGCTTGTTCTTATTCCTCCACGAAAGTCTCCTCTCGTCTCAGTTACATAAAGAAAATAAAAATTACGTAAAAGAAAACTAAAAACCTAAGTTACAAACTACAGTATAGCCTAAAGTCTACTCTCTGCTTGGTCGTTCCCCTTTGTCTTTGAGATTGCAGGTATTTATAGGAGAAATGCATAGGTTAGAGAAGTATGAAGACAGCAGAAGCTGGATATTTCTGAATTTGAATCCTCCCCTTATCTCCAAACTTGATTTGATGTGGATATTCAGTTCTGATCAGCAGCTTATTAATTTATTGATTGTTGAATATAATTTATCAAATGATAGAATTAGAAATAGTGATCAACCTACGAGTTGTAGCCCTTTATGTCTTCTTTCTGGATCATCTTGAATCATTAGATTTGAATTTTGGTAGCGAAATTTATGATTCAAATACTAAAATGTATTCAGTCAGAATCTGAGTCAAATTTGCTTCATCTCATTCGTTGATCTTCTCTCTATCCATTTATCCCTTTGGATTTGGACCTATATTTGACGTTTCCTCGGTTAGTCTTTAGATTTAACTACTTGATTCACCAAAAATTGAATTTAACCAATTGGATTTGGGATCATCCTCCTTTAACGAAATAGATCTAGTTAAATCTAAATTTAACTTATATTTATTTGATTTTATCCTCTTTCTCCCCATGATTATCTTCTGCAAAATAGACATTTAAGACAAGAAATTTAGCAAATTTCTTATATGATAAATATGAAAATATAATAAAGAATAATGCAATAAATGTGTAGAATCATTTTCCTTTTTCCCCTTTTTATTTTTCTTTTTCTTTTTCCTTTCTTCCACCAAATTATAAAAAGTTCTCCATCTTTCTAAAACCTTCTACAACATTCAACCAAAATATCTCCTCCAAAATATCCCAATACACTCATCACTCCTCTCCCGTCACCAAGGCCAGCCATTACTCCCTCTTCTATCACCATTCACAAAAAAAAAACCTACCCTAATCCTTTCCCTTCTTCTTCAAACTCTAACCCCATAACCAACACCTTTTCTTCTCCTTTCCCCTTCATTCCACCCTCAATACCTTATTACCACCCATTCCTCCTCATCTCCACTACAATAACAGTAATAACACCTACAACACATCTTCATCATCTTCTTCCTTCTCCATCTCCTCCCACTTCACCATAACCATCAAAACTCCACCATCCAAAATAATCTCCATCTCCATCTCTAAAAACAACAAACACCAACCAAAACCCTCTACAAAACCCACCTCCACTCCTTTCCTCTTAGACCGGCCACTACCCCAAGCTTAAGGTCAGCCACCTCCTCTTCCGCGACCATTCCAATGATCATTCCGGTGACAACTTCACCGACAACACCAATGTCACCATCACCATCTTTACTACACAATTTTTATCACCAACTCTTCTACTCTTCTCCACCACCACCACTATCACTATCACCACCATGACACCACCTTCATCACTACCATTTCAAGCTCCTACATCACCCTTCCTATTATCTCCATCTCCTTCATTTTCATTCTCCTCCAAAAATCCAACTTTACCAAATACTACAACCACCTACTCCAACACCTTCACCCTTTCCTCTCTCCCCTCATGGCCAGCCACCACTTAGGCCATCATCTCGAGGAGGTACGCGACCCCTAGGGCCGATAGCCACTATAGCGTCAAGCCTCCTCTCCTTCTCTCATTTTGTGTGTTTCCTCCCTTGGGAGTTCAGACGCGCATAATTTTAGAATTGGTGTTTTAGGCGAGTGGCTTTCCTCGCAAAGTTAGACTTGTATTAGAATTGGTATTGTGTTGTATTTTGTATCAGTTTGGTGTGATTGTAAGGGTGTAAGTGTGTTGTATTTTGTGGACATGTCTTGACTTGTATCGGACTGATATATTGTAATGCTTGTAATAGTATAGAACATCTCATGCAGGTACCTTTGTACTGACTCTGTGTTTCTGCCCACTCTCAGGCTAGCTACCCAATTGGTTTTAGTTATGCACCCTTATGGGTTTCGTGGTAGCTACCAAGAGTGCACTTAGACCCCGAGCGTAATCAGCCTCTGAGCTTCACGACTCCATGTTAGCCTAGATAGTCGCACGTTTATATGTATTCTTGTGTGATGCTAACATCTCATGCAGGTACCTTTGTACCAACTCTGGGTTCTGCCAACACCCGGGATAACTACCTAATTGGTTTTAGGCCTGCACCCTTATGGGTTTCGTGGTAGCTACTGAGAGTGCGCTTAGACCCCCAGCGTACTTTAGCCTCCAAGCTTTCACCCACTTTCTCAAAAGAGGAGTGCGCTTAGACCATAAGGTCTCTTATGCTCTGCCTGGTTTGACATGATTAGCACTCAGCGCTTTATCACTAGACTCGCCCAGGCGTAACTCTACCGGATTTTAGACTTGCTTTTTAAGTCAAGTCGTTATGGTAGCTCCACCAAGCGCTTTAGTGATTAAACACTATTCGCTGTTCGTGCCACCAGCACTGATTAGCACCGCTGGGATGCTCATTTGCTAGCTAACTACGTGTATTAACGGTTATATCTACTATTGCTTGCTATTCTATCACTTATCACCTGACCTGTGACATGCTACCACCTGACACCTAATTACTATCACCTATCATTCAACATGTTATACCTGACTTGTAATTATTACTTACGGGAATGTTAACTTGATCTCTTGATAGTACTCATGTACATCTGATATGTCTGACATGCTCCTGCATTCTTGTAATCTGATAACTACCTAATAAATTGTAAAAAGAACAATTTACACAGGGTCGGGGGAAACTTGCGGATATCAATATATGTTCATGTTTACAGTAGTACTAGGTATGTTGTGCAACCAAAACTTTCAGTTTGACCTGAGGCCCTCCAAGTGTTCTGAGGGGAGCGCTGGCTCCCTACATCCTATTACATTCATGAAAAAGGGCACCTATAAGACCCTAATCTAGGCCTTGCGGCCGGCTCCATATACTAGCAATGAAACTCATGGACTGTGGTCCCAGACATGTACGGGACCCATTGTAAACATTGTTCGTCGATACCCTCGTTGGTTTCCAATAACAGCCTCGACTTACTCAGATGTGGATGTATGTGTGCTGGGACGCTATTACACATACCTAGACATATGGGTAGGATGAGTAATAAGAATACATATTAAAATGGTAATAAAAGATTTATTCATGTTTAATTACTTTCATCAATATATGCCTTTGTTACATGCTTATTATTTCTGTACATTCGACACAGCTTTTGATGCCTACTTGCTAATTTGGATTTATCGATACACATGTACTTATCTCTGCACACCACTTAGCATTCACCCTATCACTCGTTGGGGAGTTTCTGAGTCACCTAGACCTACATGTTCAGGTTCTGAAGCTTGAATTGAAGTGGAGCCCTCTGCCGAAGATCAAGCTTACCTCTCAGAGTAGGCTAACTGGTCCCAGTTCCTTCTGTTCCTGACTCTTCCTACAAGTTTGCGGGATTCCCTCTCAGCTTGTGAACATCTTTTGTATTGTACATATTGTAAATCTTATTTTTGTACCTGGCAGTGATGTAATGTATTTGTAATATTATATCATGCTCTATGATAACTTTGTAAGTTATACTCTTTATGTTGGAATGTATATACACTACGTACTTTCATACTCTGATTCTAGTCTGTACTGATGCTTAACATATATACGTGAGGATATTTCGTCCTGCGTATATACGTCGCAGTGACATTTCCGTATCCATGAGATCGGGATGTTACAGGTTGGTATCAGAGCCTAAGCTCTCATACCAACAATATAACCAAGCAGCAAATTAATGGGATATTAATTTGCAATTGGAATGCATGAGTCTCGGTTATACAATCTGCACAAAGTCATCTTTTACCAACATAGATATGGATAGAAGGACGGGTCGTAACAGCTCCGGACAATCACAAAACGGACCCACAGTAGAGAATGTAAATATTCTTAGGGTTATTCATAATATGTTGGAGAATCAACAGAGCAGACAGAACTCCTTCAGCAAGGATTGATAGCAGCTCCTAAGGAGCAAAGGTCGGGCAATGTATCAGGCTCCAGGCGGTTGCAGTCGGCAATAATCACAGGGGAAGAGTGACCACTCGATGCCGAGCAATGGCTAATTGACATCACTGACCTTTTAAAAGCGGCACGGGTGCTAGAGAAAAACTAGGTAGAGGTCGCTAAGATTCAACTGAAGGATGTTACCAGAGCCTGGTGGCTAGCCGAAAAAGCTAGACTGGATCAACCCATCACTTGGGACCAGTTCTCTAAGAGCTTCTATGATAGATTCTTCCCTACCATAGCTCAGAAGAAGATGGAAGAATATTTCATCCGACTTCAGCAATGGAACTGATCTGTTGATGAGTATGTCACTGAGTTCCTAAGGCTGAGTCATTTTGCTCCATATATGGTGATAGATGAAGAGAAGCAGGCAAGTAGATTTCAGCAGAGCTTACAAATGGATATTCAAGTCCTTTTGGTTTCCCAACAACTGAAAACATATTCTCAGTTCCTCACTATAGATTGGGAGGTGGAGCAAGGACTGGAGAAAAAGAATCATAATCAGATATAGAACCAGGCCATGAAGAGGCCATTTCAACAGTTGGACAGAGGAGGTCCAGTCAGAGCTGTAAAAGCCCTAATGATTAGATGAACATTTTGATCAGCCCCTCTTCAGATAACCCGACCACTTTCTATATGTGGTTATTACAAGAAGACATATCACACTCAGCAGGAGTGACTGTTTGGTGGAGGGAAAATGGGTGATCAAGAAGTAAATTCTTTATTTGATTATAAAGAAAGTTACAGCGGATCAATAATCCTCTTACAAGAGAGGGAAGATATTCAAGTTTGAATCTCCCCTTTGTTTTGTGCCAGGTTCTTGATGTGGTGATAGAAAGTGAATCTTATTTTTCGTTGACCGGGTGAATGTCAGGACCTTTTGAGAATCCTCTTACAGAGAATGTAGGCAAAAAACGAACTTGAACTTAGCAAGTTGTTAGAAGAGTTGAACTTTCTCTTTCTTTTCAGCTAGAAATCTTGGTGTTTCTACAGCTTACAACCGAAGTTTTTTTTAACAAGAAGTCACCGATCTTTTTTTTGACCACCCCTCTTCCATAGCAAACTGGGCTATTTATAGAGGTTTCAGGGGATAAACGTGTCCCTAAAAACACTCCATAATGGGGGTTAACTCCCTCATTACGTGGGCAGTAATTGACCCAGTAATAAGGGCAGTTATAACTGAGAAGTAGGTTTTGAGCCTTGCGTTTTGCTGCTGAAGTAATACTTGAGAGACGCGGGTTTCTAGCTCTGCGTCAAGCTTCACGTGAGACGCGGGCTTTGGACTCTGCGTCTTGGTACTGCAATAATGCTGAGATGCGGGTTTAAAACCTCGCCTCTTTGGTCCTCGCAGTGATGTCGAGACGCGGGTTTCAACCCTCGCGTCTTGGTGCTACACTGATGACGATGACTAGCCCTGCGTCTGGAGTTTAGATTCTACTTTTTGACGACTTGTCTTCAGTGATTTTTACACAGCCTACAGAACCCCCTCCAAAATTTTTGATATTTCGCGGTTGACTGGGACGGATTTTGAAATACTTTGGACTCTGGTTGAATTCATACTTCTCCTGATTGGATTGACAATTATTTGAGATACTCTGTGCTTGATCTTATCTGGAGTATGGTCTTCGTGAGTGTCTTGTAAAACCCTTTGAAGCCACCAGGGATGATCGTGGTCAGTGTTTAGATACATTATCCAGACCTCCTTAGTGCTCTGAGCTGGTTTTTGGCGTTCTATTGAACCAGGGGGAACAGTCGTCTGCTTGTGCCAGTGAACTGTTGAATTGATTTGTAGAAGCAAAGACTGAATGCAAGTCTTGTAGAGGCAGGTGTCATATTGCTTTAAAGACGCAGTCCTCATTTGGAGTGGGGACGCATCTATTAGTTTGCTGAATGATAGGTAGTAAAAAGTGCATATTTTCCAATAGATTTACAATCACATTTTCATATTTATTCCTATAATTTTGCACATTTACTAATATTTTATTATTTATTGTGTGCAGGCCTTGAGAAATAAAAATAAAAGAATAAAGCCTTAAAAGAAGCCCAAAAGCCCATGTTTAAAGCCCATTGCAAAAGTTGCAATTATCAAATATCAAAATTGCAATTACTAAGGGCAATAGTTGCAAATACTAAAAGAAGAGGGAAGGATAGACTTCTATTCAACCCTAAATACTTGCAGGATGAGGATAAAAGCCAAAGAAGGAGAGTTCAAGATCACAAATTCGTTGATAAAAGATTTGGATTTAGGGTAACTTGCTTCCCAAGTTATCCCAAAATCTCAAAATAAAGAGTCAGGATACATCTTCCAGAAAGATAAACCCAGATGGACGGACCAGAGAAGGCCACGCGCGAAAGCGCGTGGCCAGCCGACACAACTTGGCTGCGGAAACGCGGCCCAAGCCGCATTTCCGCGGCAGTTTGGATGAGCCAGGACAACGGTTTTCGTGGAGGAGTCGTATTGGGACTCTACCTCCTTCTGCACCTATAAATACCCCTACAGAGCAACAGAGAAGGGCGTCCAGCGAACTACAGAGCTAAATCTAGGGTTTTTATTCTAGTTGTAGTTTAGGTTTTTATTTTTTATGTAACTGAGAGTAGAGGATGCTTTCATGGAGGAAGGAGTTCATGCTTGTACTGAGGTGACATCGGTGTAAGTCAAACTTTTCTTCCATTGTTAATAAAATCTATTCAAGGTTAGTTTTTGTTATTTTATTCTTGTTTTATTTTTGTTCTTCTATTCTTGTTTATTTTATTGTTTCTCTCTGATATCTTGCAAACCATGAGATCTGATCGCTTCGAGACTGCTTAGCCGAAGAAGTGCCCTTGATGGCCTATGGTGATGAACAAGCCTTCTCTTGCTAGTATAGTTTGTCCTTTCTTTTCGTAGTGTAGATCGAGAAGGGGGAAGATTCTATACGCCATGCTTCAACGCCTTCAGAAATAAGGTAAGTCGTCGCAAACGGATCAAAGGTAAACAGGGCAAAAGAGGTAGGTATGTGTTTTAGTTATAGTTTTCTTTTCTTTCTTTAGTTTAGATAACCAACTCCACATCTTTCCAATTTCTTTCACACTTCTCATTGTAAATACCATTGTAAATACTAAAATAAATAAAAAAGAGATAACTTGCTAAACAAGCTTCCATCGCTAGTCCCTCCCTGAGGATCACGACCCGCATAGCCATTGCTACAGCGGATTAGAATTGAGCACCTTGCACATCTTTACTTCTAAATCTAATATTCTATATTTTGTGTGCAGGAAAAACTCAATCACTGAAGAAACGCGGCACTTGGAGGGATGCGATCTTTAAGATGAAGATACAGCTCTCACTCTGTGAATTAGGCGTGGCTTTGACTTTGCGGAAGAGGCGCGACTTTTTGGAGAGACGCAGTTTTTGAGATGAAGACGCAGCTCTTACTCTGTGAACTAGGCGCGACTTTGGCTTTGCTGAAGAGGCACGACTTTTTGGAGGGACGCGGTTTTTGTTAAACACGAATCCATGCTTTACTCGCGTTGCCATCTGTCCGGCGAAATTGAGGGGACATTTTTCTTTTGGCGCGCGAATTTTGCGTTACATTTAATATGCACGCCACGCGTCAGGCAGAGATTAGGCCTCAAGCCAAGCGCCGCGTATCTCAGCGAATCACTGTGCCTACAAAAGGCAATAGTCTTTCAAGAGACATCATTAGACTCTTCTTTTTCTTCATTGAGCTTTCAGTTCGAGAGTTAAAAAAAGCTTAAAAACTCTTTTCCAATTTTAACGTCTTCAACACTAATTTCACGGTCGAAATGGCCCCAAAGCTAAGCATGTGGCTTCGTCCTCAAGCAGTGCTGCTCCTGAGACTCAGATGGGCGTTTCTTCAACGCAGGAGGCCCCTATTTCAGGTAGTAAAACCATCTGATTTGGCTTCCTCCATTGAAGGGGCTTAAAGAGTTCTTTTAACTCTTAAGTCTCTTTTGAATTTGAACCACCAACACGAGGCTCATGCCCGTGTTTGATCTTCAGACGCGGCTCTTAAATTGGTAGGCAAGATACGAATTTGATAACCTCTGTGTCTTTGCTTCATCAACTTGAGTCTGTACCTGTTGGTTGAATGCGGGCCTCATTGAGCTTTGCGTTTTGGAATGCTCAGAATATTTCTAAGTATGGAGAGTTCAGATGCAGACTTCTTATGATTCTCACGTCTTGCGAGTTTTACTGAATTTAGCATCTGAGTCATATTGAAAATTTTTTTTAATTATGGATTTTGAACTGCAGGTTACATGCAAGCCTTACATTTTTGAGTCTAGACGCGAATTTTGCTGATTTTCGCGTCTGGATTCATCTCTGCGTCTGACCCTCAAGCACTTAGCCATTTTCTCTTAGATTTCTGATCAAGTGTTATCTTCATTGCAGTACGATACTCTTCTAGTCCTCTATCCAAGAAGTGTCATTTTGGGCATGTACGTGGCGCCGATAGAAACCTGACCTTCGTGCTTCAGAAAATCGCTCATGTGACTTCCGGTAAATTAAAGGAGCGAAGAGAGAGGATCATCAAGGCCAGTATGGTGACCCTTTGGGAAATTATCTCTGATGGATTGTTTGAGACGGATTCCCGTACTTTGTTACGGAAGCTTGCTTTCCTCTTTGGTGATGACATCGACGAGGATGATAGGACTTTGCATGACGGAGATTACAAGTGGCTCCGTTAGATAGGGGACAGGAGGTTCTTTCTTCCCAATATGGAGAGGATGTATTCCCTGTCCTATCTTCAGTACATGTCCGTTCATCATGCGATGGATTGGTATCTTTCCCGATTTGTCTCCGGCGTCTCTCTTGGCAGATTAGGTGCCAAGGAAGTATATTCTGTAGGCCAAGGGAAAGATGTTTTCTGTTTTTTTCCCGCATTAGTTAGGCTGAGTATCTGAAGGGAGAAACCCCTCAGCTTCGCGCTACTTTCATCAACCAGTTTATGAATGTTAGGGGTGATTTTGCCGTCGACTTTCGTCCGCTCGGGTGGGTTCATTCCACCAACAAATCTTGGTGGGGTAGGATGGTTGGATTTGTGCTCGTTGAGCTCGGGGCTCTGCTGCAGTAGGTGGGGCAATATCACTCGGTCAGGGCCGTACAGTATGGCCTCCCGCAAAGTTTCCACAATTTTTATGGTGTCCTGGAGCATTATAACCCTTTGACAGGCAGATTTTTTACTCCAGTTGGAGAGATGGGGCTTGCTCTTTAAAAACTGTATGAAGTCTCGGGGCTTATTATGGGAGATGCCCCTTATGAAGAATACGTCCCTACTTCTGAGGAGCTTCATCTTCTGAAGAAAGAGGATCCTCAGGTATATGAGACGTATTGGGAAGTGCTGTGCCACTTTCACATCTGCGGCCAAATATCTTCTTAGAGGAATAGGGGTGTGAAGCAGATGTCCTGGGCGAGCTATCTGTTCAATCGCATAAATGAGAAGGATAGCCCGGTGACTAGTCTGACCCCTTTCACTGACGATGAAATTGCTTAGAGGATCGATGCCTCTGCATGCTCTTACACCAATGAGTCAAACGAGGATACTTGCAGACTTGTTACGGTCTTTGAAAGTTTTGATCACCAGGCCCGAGTTCCCATTTCTGACCGGGCTCTATTGGCGGCCTTCCTCATGCTGTGGCTGAAACGTTGTGTGGTGCCAACACTGCCACATGAAGTAATTATTGCCAATGTCGTATACCCTATAGTTTTGCTTGCCTACGGAAGGCCTATCACCCTCCTTCCAGTAATAGTGACTGAAATTCAGAGTGGATTACGGGCTCTGTTAAAAGCCTGTGCCAAGTGGAGGCCATTGTCGACTCCTAAGGCAGGCCAGAGGTTGATTCAGAGGGAAGGCCGAGAGTGAAGACCCCTAACCCTAGGATCAAACTTCCATATACGTACTTGATGGCTTTGTACGTTATGTACTGCCCTTCATTGATGACGGCGGTGCCTCTTTCTTCAGGTTTTGTTCCCTTTGTGTAGAAGCTAGAAAATTCGAGCTGGTCTTGCTATTACATGTTCTATGTTCGGAAATGTAACCTGAACGCTTCGAACTATCATCTTAACTGTTGCTTGGTGCGTCTTATGGAGATAAATTTGCCGATCTTGCGGGACCAGATGATTTCACAAGGTTGCCATCGGGCGTCTTCTGGTGGCTGATTAATATTTGGCCTGGATATCTGATCTTCCGCCAAGGGAATTCATGTACGATCGAGCCTTATATGCCCAGTCGTTTCGCTTGACAGTTCGGCTATAATCAATTGTATATCGACAACCCCAATGCCGACCTCTCCTTCAGTGGGAATTTATTTGAAGGTGCTCGGGCATGGTACTACAGCGTGGCTGGAGGGACAAAAGCTATTTTCAGTATTCCTCACAAGACGCCTTATTGTTATACCAGCCTCAGCTTCTGTACATGGTACTCCCTGGCTAGTAGGATGTCTGGTTTCAGAATAAATACTTCTTGCATTAAGAGCATCAAGGCATCTTATAAGGACAAGTTGGTGTCCAATAAATGTATGCGAGGTATGGATGAATATTAGGCAGCCGAGAAGGAAACTGGGGGAAGCAGGGATGGGACCAAGGGCAGCAGCACCCAAGGGGCAGCCTGATAGAAAGAGTCGACAGGCTGTGTCCAAACGTTCTCACGGCTCGGCTTCCAAGGGTAAGCCTATCCCGAAGAAGGCTAGGAGAGGATCGGAGGCTGAAGCTTCAATGCCCAATGTAGTTTCTTTTAGTGTTAAGAAGCAGGGGAGGAAGAAGAAGTCCCTGTCCTTCGTCCTCGCAGTCTACGCAGCAGGGCACCCATGATTTTGGAAGAGGGGGAACTTGTGGGTGAGCCCATTATGGCTGAAGAGGTCGAGCGATCTGAAGTTGACTTGGTGGGGAGGGTTGGCGTTGAGATTTCGGGGGTCTCAACTCAACCCGGGCCTTCTTCAACTCATGGGAGAAAGGTGGAGGTGCAGCAGCCTCGGTCGCCCAGTGTATTGATGCCCACCTCGCGGGTTGTCGATCCCAGCCCTACTACTGGGGTACTCAGTGGTAAGGTCTCGATTGCTGAGACCTCTTGTGTTGAATTGTCGTCTTCATCGTCCGAAGAACATGGATATTATTCTGGCGAGGAAATCAATTTTGGTGATGAACCCGTTCTTCTTGATACGAGCAAATTCTCGCATATCTCGGAGAAAGAGATACAGGGATATGACCCCGTGACGGTTTTGCCGATAGCAATGATTGCTGCTACTGAAGGTATTTTCTTTGTCTTCTTGAACCGGTTCCTCATCAAGTTAGGAAAGAGTTCTGACATTTCCTTTTGACTTTCTTCTATAGGGCTGGCTGCCGATAGTGAAGCCACAACTTCTTCTCATATTAAGAAGATGATCCAAAAGCTGGCCCAGCAGGAGGGTCTTGAGGCTCCTGTTACCGGAATGCCTTAAGAGAGTGCAACCGTCGAGGTCGAGGAAGCCTCATCCCCACGTAACCTATCCAGAAATTTACCATCTTAAGATCCTCAACTTGGTAAGACAATACTGACGTATTACATATTCTCCTTTTTATCGTTATCACTGACATTTTAATGGTGTGGTTTGCAGACAGCACTGGGGTAGCTCAAGTAGAGGATCCTGTGGCAAGCATTGGCACAGAAGATAGCATAATTCAAACTTCGGCCGGGGAGACCAGTGCTGTAGAGTTTGGTGTTGTTTCTGTTGCAGTGGAAGCTACTACAATAATAATTGTCCCAGAGGTATCGGAGACTACCTCAGTATCTGACAAACCTATCATCGGCCTCACCCCTACGCAAGTTGAACTAGTTCCCATCTTTTATCCTGTCATGGAAAGGGGGTCCGGGAGTGCATCAACAGGGTTATCTCTAGCTAACGACATCATGGAAGAGCTAGCACGTCAAATGGTGTAACAATTTTTCGCTTCCATGAGATCTTGTGTTGACCTGATCCTTTCTGGGGGCAGTTCTTTTGAGTTTGCCCGGGTACTTCTCGAAAATCAGATCGAGAGCATTGGTCATACTGGGAGTCCTTCGCAGGTTAGGGCATGTCTGATGCTGGTTGAGCAGCTGGGGAACCAGCTGAAGGAGCATAAGACTCTGGAGAATGCTGGCTCAGTAGATGAGGCTCGGACAACACTGAGTAAGCTTCTTGCCACTCAAGAACATGAGCGAAAGGAGATGGAGGAACAAATAGCTGAATAGGCCCACCGCCTCCAGCATTTCCAAGCTGACCACCAAAGACTGATTGGCGATTTCAAGAATTCTAAAATCGTCATATAAAGTGCAGAGCAGGTTATTGCCACTGCTCGAGTTACCATTGCCAGGTCGCAAGCCTTGATCGAGACGAATGAGCAGAAACTTGTTGCTGCTAGAAAAAGACTTGAGGAGCTGGAAACTGCCAGGACACAGGTTGAAGAAAACCTCTCTGCTCATTCCTCCAGATTGGAGTTTCTTCAGGCGCAACTGGCTACGAAGAGATATTTATCTAAGGAGGAGCTATGGGTCCAAGCTCTAGTGGAGGCTGAAAGAGCATGTCAGCACGAGATGCATTGCCTCCGAGAACAAATCCGTTCTTTGGCGAAGCAGGATTATTAACCTTCTTCTCCTTTTTGTATTGTTCACCCCCCCTTTTTTTTGCAACACTCCATTTGTCAAGAGTGTCTGTATTACTTTTATCATTTTTGAATCAAATAATAAAATTCTTCAAAGTTTTGTTTCATCTTTATCCTTTCAAATTCTTTGCTGACTGTAGATGAACTCAATTTTCATAACCGTAATCCTTGACTGTTTGTGAAAGCGCTGTCTTTAGTTGATCATGAATAATAAACTCAGGCTGAACTGAGTTCTTGAGCGAGACGCGGCTCTCATTTGTAGTGGCGACACGATTCTGGGAAACGCGACTCTGACTCGCTAACGGAGACGCCGTTCATGCTCACCAAGGAAGATGCACGAAATTTTCTTTTTGATAAAGACGCGGCTCTGGCTTAAAACAAAAAGGTGTTATTCTGAGACGCGAATTTGTATTCTTTAGTAAAGAGAACGCAGCCTTCATACTTATGGAAGGACGCGGATCCCTGAACGCGGCCTTTGATTCTATCAGGATGCAGAACTCAAGATGCAGTAGAGACGCGGTCTCAGCTCCTCAAGACTGACGCATGGATCTCAGCTAGTTAATGGGGAGGTGGCACTGGCTCAATAGAGACGTGGCTCTGGTCTCTTGATAGAGCGCAAACTCAGGATATATTAAGTTTATGATAGAGATGTAACTTTCATCTTACAATGGAGGCGCAGTTTCTGGGCTCCTCAAGAGTGAAGCGCGGGTCTTCGCTGATTGTTGAGGATGCATGCTTCAGGACGCATCTTTTAAGTTTTGTAAGTTGATGTGAACTCAAGACGCAACCTCTAAATGGACCCAATTCGCTGAGGAGACGCGACTCTGAACCCTCCAAGAGACGCGGTCACGGCTCTTTCAAAAGGAATGAAAGGAACGTGGCTTTCGGGTTCATGAAAGGATGCGAATTTCAGGACGCGACCTTTGAGTCTGTGCTTAACGCAACCTCCTAAGCATCACATGCAGCCCGTCTTAAAGATCTGGTTGGACCTTTAAATGCAAAGTCGGCGTTGACGATTGGCGACTTATGTCCTTCGATGTTTCCCGAAGCAGCAATCCACGCGTCAGCTCTTTATTGGGCTTTGTCGTTCGTGCGGGAATTAACGCTGATGGCTCTGATTTTTACGCCATTAATTACAGGCCTTATGGCTTGCCTATAAATAGGCCTCGCCCACTTAGCACTCCATTGCTTAGACTGTTTCCCTTAAGAGCATGCGTTCTGAGGGTTTTCGTCTTGACTTATTTTTCTTCTCTTCAAGGGGATATGAACAGCGAGAATTCAAAGCTTCCATGCTTTCCTTTAATCTTTTCCAAAGATTATCACTGTCAAATGATTTTGATCAAAAAGCATTGCCTAATGTGCCTTTTACGATTGCGCCTTTATGTATAAAGTTCAACCTCTAGAGGGTTCTTCCGCGGGTAGGAACTGCTTGTCGCCATGAAATACTCGGTCTCACTAAGTTTCTATTTTCTTGCCCCTCAAAGAGATTCGATCTCTTGATCTTCTCTTGAAGTCTGACTGATGCGCCCGTTATTCGGAAGTCGCGTCTTTTAGACTTCTTGATGAAGCACGAGTGGATTGACTTGAATTTTAACTCAAATCCTTTGAATGCGAGTGTGATGAACTCTGTACTTGGATCTTGAGATGCGAGTTTTGTACACAAAGCCCACGTTTGATGTTCTTGATTTAAAGAATCTTAATTCTTTCGAGGCCTCTGGACTTGGATGTGGCAACTCCCATTTCTCAAACGCGGGTGTGGCGACTTCTGCGTCTGGTCTACCTTGCGTCTTGTATTTTGGACGGGGGTCTAAAACCAGACCGCGTTCAGATCAGTGCGCACCTGAAGTCCACAATTTCAATCGTGTTTGCCCCTAAACTTTTCTGTTTCTATCTTAACAAAATTTTAAGCCTTCTACACTGGTTATCCCTGCGTCAGAAGTTTACAACTACAATCATGTTTGCCCTTCAGCTTTTTTTATTTTTGTCTTAACATAATTTTAACTTTCTTGTTTTTATTTCTTACAGGCAGTCTTAGTCAGTCTTTTGCATCTTCGCTGGGCCCTTGGGAGAATATTTCGACTAGCAAACTTGTTCGATTGTCGAGCACTGGAGAAATCAAGGCTCCTGTTCATGGGCGATGAGGATTTGCGTGACTGATGACATTCGTCAAGACCTTATTGGATATGATGCACCGGCACTACCCTGAGTTTGTCATGATCACAGTGGGTATGGTGATGGATATGGTGGTGGGTATGGTCCTCTTGCAATTACGGGAAAGAGGACGTCACCTGTAAGGTCTCGAATCCTCACTTCACCAAGTGACATCGATGAAAAACCATATTCATTAGATGACTTTCTGGTGGTGGAGATGTTCATCAATGAAGGACTATGGCCCACACCAGTTGGTCGGGTGGAATCAGAATGTTCTTCTGAATTTTGACCTCGAGAAACACCATTGTTCTTGGTCAGTGCTGGGCTCCCTCGATGTTTACATCATGCATCATGGTGTAATCAGCATCCAATTGTCTCAACACTAATCAGCCTTTCTTCAGCGCTCTTCCAAACATCTTGTATTTGGAGCAGTGTAGATGTCTTGAGGAATGAGTGCAATCTTTTACTGAGAGAGAGGGACTCCTTTGTACTCCTTTATTGTAACACTCAATCTTATTTATAAGAGAGCATCTTGTACCACTTCCATATGTTTGAATATAAATAAAAGTGATACTTTTTCTTGTCTTCTTATACGTCTTGAATTTCTTTTTTTTTTGAAAATCAGACACATAGAAGTAAGGAATTTTGACTTGATAGAAATACAATAATTAACTTAATAAGTCAAAGTTGGGAAAATTCCATTTCAGGAATTCAAGATTACTGTCAGAGATGTGATATTAACTTGACAAGAGTAGGATGGTTCTTGTGGACCTGTCAATCTATAAATGAGAATGACAAGTGAAATTTGCATCCCCACGGAGGATTACAAATGAGTTTTCATCAGAGGTTTGGTATTAACTTAACTAAGACTCAGCTAGGGATTTAATGGAAACACTGTTAGAGATGTAATGTTAACCTAACAATGTCTTTAAGTAGACCTGTTATTCTGTTGACAAGAATAACAAGTGAGACTAGACTCGCGGGGAATCTAGGAGAACTTTTACCGTTAGAGGTATGATATTAACTTAACGAGTTGAATTAAATATTGTCAGAAGTGTGATGTTAACTTGATAAGGATGTGAGTCAGAGGTGTGATATTGACTCAAAAGTGTTTCAGCTTCATTCAGGAAAATTGAAAGCGTCACTGTCATAGGTGTAATGTTAAACTTGGTAGTGAGGGTAATGCTAGAGGTGTAATTTTGAACTTGGCATTGGTCATCTTGACTTCGACAAGGAAGTTTGAGGGAAAGTCATGGCCATAGGTGTAATGTTGAACTTAGCAATGAACTGGACGCTAGAGGTGTGATGTTAAATTTAGCGTCGCTCATCTCAACTTCGATATGAAGCCCAAGGAAAAGTAACTGTCAGAGGTTTAATATTGAACTTGGCAGCAACTCAATCACTGTTAGAGGTGTAGTGTTAAACTTAACAGTAATTTATCAGAGGTGTAATGTAAACCTGACAGTAATCGATTTGCGGTATGAGCAATTTTGAGGATTTGTCATTCTATTGATGAGAATTGACAAGTGAAGTTTGGAATGTCAGAGGTGTAGTGTTAACTTGACAAATTTGAATACTTGCTACTCCATATAGAGTTGAGATAAGTAAAGTTTGTACTCGCTGGGGAGATTGAAATTTTTCATTGTCAGAAGTATAATGTTAATATAGCAATGATTGCATTTGTGGACCTACCCTTCTATGGAAGAGAATTGGTAGGGATTTTTAGTGGAAAGTAAACTGAACTGTCAGAGGTTTAATATTAACGTGACAGAATCCAGTTCATTTCATTAGGGAGATGAACACCAGTATTTTTGTGGTCCTACCATTCTGTGGGTAAGAATTGGTAAGAGATTTTAGAGGAGAGAGTGGGATCAAGTCCACTAGGATTTTTAGCAAACCCTCAGCTATCAACGGATTCGGTGTGCCTTTACCAACTACCGTTTGAGTTGGGCTAGCCATGCTATTTCCCTCAGCATGATGAGTTATCGAGAACTTATATTGGGCTTAAAAGCCAACATTTTCCTCTATCCTTGGCTGTCGGAGGCGTCAGATGTCAGTCAGAAGATTAACTAAGATAAAACCAAAGTTTCGCATTTTGTTTCTTTCTTAGTATTTACATCAAGCATCATGATGCAACCCGTGCTCGATCTAGTAAGGGAAATAAACTCTTCTTATATTTGGAGTTTTGATCAGAGGTACAGTATTAACTTGATCGGGGGAAGAGTGCTATCAAGGATAGTATTTCTTCAAGAATCTGTCATTGATTGGCATCATGAGTGTATCACCATTTGAGGTTATGAGGCGATATGCTCCATTTAAGTAGACTGACTCCACTACAAATGGTCCTTCCCATTTGGGTTGGAATTTTCCTTTTGTCTTATGTGTCATTACCATAGGTCTTCTGACAGCTAAGACAAGGTCACCTTTCTTAAAAGTTCGCTCCTTAACTTTCTTGTTGAAGGCTCTGGTAATACGAACTTGATAGAGCTCGATTTGCTGTTGGGCTTGTAGACGTTTATCGTCTAAAGCCTCCAGTTCTTGGAGTCGCAGTCGACGCTTCTCCTCATTTGTCATCTCTGCTGTCAAGGTGACACCTAGGGATGGGATTTGAATTTCTAGCGGGAGTACTGCTTCACACCCATATACCAAAAAGAATGGTGTAGCTTTGTTGGGGTTCGAACTGTCGTGCGATAGGCCCATAAGCATTCACCTAATTTGTCGTCCCAATCACGTTGGCTTTTCGAGATGAATTTCTTGAGAAGTTTGCCAATAGTCTTGTTAAAAGCTTCTGTAAGGCCGTTAGTAGCTGGGTAGTATGTCGTTGAGGACACACTCTGGATCCTGAACTTGTTGCAGAACTTCTAAAAGCCTGACTGACGAACTAGGGCCTGTTGTCATGGACAATTCGCCGTGGCCTACCAAAACGGTAGATGACGTGATGTTTAACGAATTTGATCACATCAGATGTCTTTACATCCCTCAAAGGGATAGCTTCGGCCCATTTAGGGAAGTAATCGGTTATGGCTAAGATGAACTGATATCCTTTGGATGATGGTGGGCTTATAGGGCCGACTACGTCCATCCCCCACATCTCAAATGGCAAGGTAGAGGTTGTAGAGCGAAGATACCCTGGTGCTTGATGGATAAAATCGCCATGGACTTGGCAGGCGTAACATCGTTTGGCATAAGTGATGGCGTCAGGGATCATCCTGGGCCAATAATATCCTAATCTTCGGAGTCGATCCCCAAGCTTTGGACCAGGTTGATGAGCTCCACACATGTCGTCATGTGCTTCTTTGAGTACCTCCTGCGCCTCTTTTCGTGACAGACAGCGGAGAAAGATCTCGTCATGCGATCGACGATACAGTATTCGCATGATCACATTATAATAGAATTTGGGGCTTTCTTCTAATGCCGAACGCTTCTTTGGGATCATCAGGAAGGATGCCATACAAGGCATAGTCAATGTAACTGAATCGCCAATCCCTAGGCGCTGGACCGGCTGACGACTCAAGAGCTTTTTTGACTTGACAACCTCCTGTCGGCTTTTGGTGATCTTCAAAAGCGATTCTTGGGCAATACAAGTCATGGTTGTAGACAAATATTTTCTCTACTACTCCAGCTGGAAGGGCTAAAGAGGTAGCGAGAGATGCCAGTGCATCTGCATGAGCATTTTGCTGGCATGGTACATGGTCGATCCGAACCCCTCGGCCATAGAGATAGTTGCCTTGTAATAGGGTATTAAGTCTTCATATCTGACTTCGTACTCCCAGCGAACTTGGTTAACGATGAGTTTAGAGTCACCATATGCCTCGAGATTTTTAACGCCAATCTCATCGGCGATTTGCATTCCAATCAAGAGGGCATTTTATTCCACTACGTTGTTGGAGCAAGGATTGGTTAATGAGAAGGCTCGAGGAATCACATAGTTCTATGGGAAGACGAGTACTATCCCTACTCCGGCTATGACAAGCCCTTGCAGACCTGTTCTCGATGCACCGTCGAAGAAGAGTTGCCACACTTGTCTTTCAAAAGATGTCTGGGTCAGACAAACTTCAGCAACTTCGTCTGAGAGATCCTCATAAAGTTCGGTTGCTCTCAGATCTGGATGCTCAGCCAAGAAATCCGCCACCGCTTGTCCTTTCATGGCTTTTTGTGGTAAAAAGCGCATTTCATATTGGGATAGCAGTATACCCATTTTGCCAGTCGACCATTTAGTGATGATTGCTTCGTCATGAGTAACCTCAAAGGGTTAACCCTTGATATGACGTTTATAGTCTGGCCCACCAAGTAGTGTTGCATTTTCTGGACAGCGAACACCAATGCCAAACATTCTTTTTCGATCGGGTTGTATCAATGCTCGGCTCCGATCATAGTCCTACTCAGATAATAGATTGCTTGTTCATGTCCTTGATCGTTATGCTGGGCTAGTAAAGCTCCTAGGGAATGATCTATCGCTCAGACATATATCAGGAAAGGTTTCACTGCAATATTGTCGACATAGCATTCCACTATTTTACACATGTGCTCGTGAAAAATTACATTCATAGCTCTCTGATATGTGGCCCCCGCATTCTTCGGTCCGAAGGAAATGATAGTATAGCAGTATACCCCCAGTGGTGTCCTGAAAGAAGTATGTTTTTATCATCAGGATACATTTTGATTTGATTATACCCTAAGAATCCATCCATGAAGGACATTCGCTCAAACCTGCACGTATTGTCAATCATAACATCCGTGATTGGGAGAGAGAATTCGTCTTTAGGACAGGTCTCATTTAGATCGCGAAAATCAATACAAATCTGGATCTTTCTGTTCTTTTAGCAACGGGAACGATATTGGCTACCCAATCAGAAAGTTGCTCTTCCCTAATGAAGCTAGAGTCTATGAGTTTTTGACTTCTGACTGGATTGCTTCCATTATTTCTAGGCGGAACCGTCGCTGCTGTTGTTTGACTGGTTTCACGTCTGAATTAATGTTAAGGCGATGCATAGCCACTCGAGGATCAAGCCCAGGCATGTCCTCATAATTCCACGCAAAAACATCTATATACTCTCGCACAAGAGATATTAAATCTTCTTTTTCGAAGGATGATAGGCTTTCGCATATAAAGATGGGCTTAGGATTAGCCTCATCTCCCAGATTAATCTGGTTAACTTTATCCTCCGTGGGTAGGCTCGTACTGTTCAAAGCGAGTATCTCAGAGAGTATTTAAGTGTTTGATCTAAGGATTTGTATCAGACTGGATCATCTCTTCATCTTTGTCTTCCAGGTGGCTTGCTGAAACCATATATACTAAAAGTTCTCCGAAGAGGTTACCAACACTAACATCCGACTCCCACGATGACGTGTCAAATGAATAGTTGTGGTATAATAATTTTTCAGACTCAAAGGCTGACAGAATTAGGGTTGACACATACCCTGCGAGTTCGATGGTAATAATCAGGGGTTTTCCCTTTCGAAATGAAAGACCGGAGTAGGGTTCTCCTTCCTTTGACGAAGTTCAACCCAGGACCGTTTGCCATATCATACCCCATGCTTTCCATCATTCTGAGTACATTTGGCTCATAATCGGTGAACTGAGGAGGTTCATTCTCGCTTTCTGACTCTTCCCGAGACATCAGCTCGGACTTGATTTGTCCGAAAAGGATTGGTTTTTGGCCTTTGCATCTGGCTGGGACCATGAATACCGGTTCTTGCACATCACCGACATCTTGGTACGTTTCGAAGGATGACTTCATTGGTACATGCATTGATGTTAGAGCATCCATTGCCGACTAGGGGTCATTATCCACTTCGGTACTAGTGTCTGATGGCACTGAATCAGAAGCGAGCGCAGTAAGGTAAGTCAAATTTAAATCTTCATTAATATACCACCCGCCTACATCATTGGCGGTGTTATTAACATCAAGCTTAGTAATGCTTGTTATAAGTGGATCTAATTCCCACATGCAGTCTTTTTTCTCTAGCTCAGTATCAGCTTCATTACTAGAGTCTGGTTCCTCTAGTTGCAGGTTCTCGTTTGTTTCCAAAGAGTCCTAGTATAGGGGAGAGTCTGTGAAATAGTTCTCTACCCCTTGAACGGATGCCTTTCAGCAATCAACGTTCGTACTTTCCCACTTCCATCGATGTATTTCATAACTTGGTGGAGAGTGGAGGGACGATGGAATTACAATGAATCCATGATCGTCCAAGCAGCAAATTGTATGAAATATCGTCATCGATCACATAGCACGTCACTTCGGACTTTAAATCCCCAATTTGGCATTTGAGCTTAATCTTCCCCATTGGGCGCGTACCATTAGCATTGAAACCATAAATGGTAGTCTGGGTGGCGCTCAATCGGTGAGTAGGAATCCCTAAATGTTGCATGACCCGGTGAGACATAATGCTCAACGCGGATCCTAGATCTATCTGAATGTGGCTTACTTCAGATGATCCAATATACCTTGTAAAGTATAGGGGCCGGTCATGTTTTCCCTTAACCTGCATATCATCTGCCGTGAAGGTGATGCAGGTAGCATTTTGGGAGGCATGGAGGCAATCCTCTACATCTTCCTCCATGGTCCAGTCGATATCTGCGTCATAAAGACCTCAGCATTAGTTAGGGCTTCCCTCAGTGCTTCTATAGTTGACTTTGATAGCTTCAGGAGCTCGTAAAGGGTGATTCCGGCTGGGATATTGGCCAGTTGAGCCAGGACATTAAAGCGGTAAGGTGTCGTATTAGATCCTTCCGCGTTGTCCTTTGGGAGAGCTTTAGAAAATCGAAGCTCTTTCTGCTTCTCCACCAGTTGTTTCGTAGAGGGTTTGGCTGACTCTGTAGTGGGTTTAGGAGGGGTTGCCACCATTTCGTCATACTTTTTTAAATATGACTGACCCGAACGAGTTTCTACCACAAGTGATTTATTAGGTTCTGTAGCAAGAACTATTGTTTCCTCTTCTGAATCAGTTAGTGAGGGAACATCGGTTTCTTCTTCTCCGGATGAAGCGCACACCACAGGACGAAGCTTTCGCCTTGCCTTTGAACCTTCCGTTCGTAACAGTGGTCCATTGCTGGCCGTCCACAAGGTCGGAATGAACCACATAACTTCCCCCTGAGGTGTGGGGATAGGTACAAGACCCTTCTCTTGTTGATGGTGAGGGTCCATATTGATCATTCTTAGTTCTCCTTTTGGGATGGAAACTACTTCAGAGGGTGTTAGAGGTTGTCTTCCAAACTGGAGGAATGATGTCATATTAGCCATCACTTTCTTCTGCTCTGGATGGAATTTTAATACCTCTGCATCAATTAGAACCTGGAGGATGTCTTTGAAGACATAACAGCTCTTGGTGGGGTGTTCCAGCATCCTATGATACAGGCAGTCGTTAGGATTATCAGTTTTACCGACTTCTTCAGGACGTCTAGCTTCAGGAAGCTTCAATATGTTGCCCTTGTTGAGTAACTTGAACAACGAATTAACATGTTCGTCTTTGAAGGAATACTGCTTATTGGCGCATGGCTGACTTGAAAAGCCACTTCCCTGACCGGTTGAGGTTTGACAGGGGATTTGATTTCTATCGCCAAGTTATCTTTCCTCTTTATTTGAAAAGATGTTTCTGGCGTGCGCCTTGTCAACCTTTCGGGTCTGGGCTTGTTTTCTTCTGCCCTAACCATGGCGACAATTTCTTCAGCCTGTTTACCTTGTTGGACCAATTGCTTTCAGGTGCGGCTTTTAACAACTCATATTTGAGCGAGGAACGATGTTTGTAGATTGTGGCGGCATGTTTCTACCAGGGTGACCTGGGTCATACCACTAGGACATCAGAGTGCCATATTCTGAAATCTTTCTACAAATGATTTGACTGACTACCCCTTTCGCTGCTTTGTGGCTAAAAAGTAGGCATTGTGATCTCTGAGTCGTCTTCAAAAAAGCATGTTAGGAAGGGCTTCTCCAGATCACTCAAATTTTTAATGAAACTTTTCGGGAGCTTCATAAACCATTCAAAGGCAAGCCCTTTTAGAGTGCCGATGAATAAATATGCCAAGATGGCATCATTATCTACCACGTTCCCCATCTGAGACTTGAAGTGGTAGATATGTTGGTTCGGTGACCCTTTGCCGTCAAATGGCTGTAGGGTCGGAGCTTTGAACATTGGGGGTATGGAACAAGGTCCCACTCGGCCGGATGATTAGTCTACGATTATGCATTATTATATCGCATTTCCCCAAAATGTCGGTCTAAATCGTGTTTTGCTCTCTCTTACAGGTAAATCAAGAGTTCAAGGGCAAAGGAGTAATAAGAGCTTAATTAATTCCATTTTATGGTAATTAATCCTGGATTTCTTGGAGGCCAAGCAAGGGAACATCTAGATGATACGTCGAACCTAGACCTTTGCTCATGTTCGACAAATATTCGGGCGAAATTTCCAGAAAAAGGATATACCAGGAAACTCCTAGAAGCCAAACGCATCCCTGCACCAAAACCAGGAAGCTAACTCCCTAGTTTGGACGCGGATACGCGGCAAAAGCCGCGGATCCGCGGCCCTATGGTGGGGACACGCGTCGATTTTCGACGCGTGGCCCCGTCTCGTCTTCCAGAAGGCTCATGTGCCTATAAATACCCCTACATAGGTCCAAAGTGCAAGCAGTTTTCATTTTTAGAAGTAGTTTTTGATTTTTTTCTATGTTTTAGGTAGGTGTTCTTCATTTCATTTCTCTTGTATTTTTTCTTCTTTTTAGATCTTGTAGTAGGGCTGAGAGATTCAGAGAGAGAGAGAGGGATTGATGTAATAGATGGTGACAGTCTATGTAAAGGTGCCTCCTTTCTTCTCCGATGTAATCTTCTCCATCTTCTACATGATGTTTTGCTAACTTTTCTTCTTCTCATGGCAATCTAACTACCAACCACTAACCATCTAACTACTTACTTGATAATCCACATGAATCTAATAGCCTCTACAGGGCCTTGTTCTTGCAAGAGCCATTGATGGCTCATGATGATGGATTCTAACATTCTAACATTTCTAATACCTAACCCACTAACTTACTAACTTGCAATGTCTTCTTTATTTCATGCTAACCTCTAACGGTTTTGATGATTTAATAAGTAGCTTGCAACTTGTTAGTGGTATAGATGTGTTGTTTGAATGTAGAAGATCAATCTTATGGCCATGCTTTGTATCTTCTCTTGAAGCCAAGGATTAGTGATGGCTAAGGATCTATGTGAGGCAACTATCACAAGAGGTTAGCATGGTTAGTGGAGCAATTAGTAGTTAGTAGCCATGAGTTTTATTTTCCTTTGTTTTGAAAATCATTTTCAAACTCTTTTTCTCATTTTTCTATCGATGTTTTCACCATCCTCTTAGTTCACCTTTGTTTCATCTTCTTTTCTATTTTGTTTTCCAAACCACTTCTATTTGTTTTTTACATCGACGTTTTCATTGCTCTCCTCACCTACCACATGCTTGATTTCCTTTTCCTTTCTTTCACTTTTTTTTTCTTATTCTTTTAACAAAGAAGAACTGTTAACATAAAACGTGAATAAAAACTGTTAATGCTTCTATCGCCTCCTATCTTTGTGGATTCGACCCGTTGAGCCAATGCTATAACGGAAGTATCGGGGGTACATTAGCACAAACGAGCTTTTACATTGATTTCATAAATACATACGTTTTCGAGTGCTAGTTTCGCCCCGATCAAATTTTTGGCGCCGTTGCCGGGGAACAGGAATGGTTTTGATTTCACATTTTTGTTAACATTGTCTTCTCTGTTTTGGTGTGCAGGACGTCCTTTACAGGATTTTAACATTGCAGAATAAAAACTAGTTTTGTAGCTTCCTGCTCTTGAAAGCAGGGCCCCAGTTTCTAAAGAACCGCCGCGCAAACGTGACTTTTGTCGCGAAAACGCGGCCAAGTTGTAATCATTGTGTATCTTGTTGTGCTGGGTTGTGTTCATTGTAATAGCTAGTGGATCTGTATTATTACTTTCCTGCTTTGATTGCCTACACACCATAATAAACTAAAGAACTAAAATATGGTATTTGGACGCTTTTAAAATGGCTTAGATATTTGCATTTAGGCACGTGTCAATTCAATTCCAATATACTGTATTTTATTCTGTTGTTGTGATCTGGATTGAGGTGTACATATGGCATTGCATATAGCATAGCACAAACACGTGGGTGATTTATCGCTTTGTGTTATATTCTTGTCTATATTGCACACTTGCACGAATTGAACTTAAGGGCAAAACCCAAACAAGATAAGGTGGGATTTAATCACCCTTCCTTAGCCTAAAAATCACCTCCCTACTCACACAACCCAAGCCCTAATAAAAATTAATAGACGTTGGCCCCTAGGGACATCTCGGACTCATTAAGAGATTGACCGAGGGTGAAACTTGTTTTGAATCTTACTCTTGTGAAATCGGTGTCTAAGGCTGGGGATTAAGAGGTTAAGCCTCGAAGATACTGTGGTTTGGCGTAATTAAGGCCCGTTGCTTACGCACGGATACCTCCCACCGTATTTTGCCCCTACCTAGCCGATTAGCTTGTGGTCAGATTCAAGCAACAACCTCCCCCGGGTAATCGACCAGTTAGGAGTCGTCTAGGTCTAGGTCAACCCTACTATAGGCTTGGTTTTGATTTTTTTCTTTTCTTTTGTTTGTTGTTTGATTTTTCTTTTTTGTTTGTGATTGTTTGTGAAATGGAATTCAACAATAACAATTCTTTTAATCTGAATATGAATCCATATTTCACACCGACCCCATTCGATTCGAATAATTCCAACCCGGCTTTTTACAATATGCACCAACCAAATACACCGGGTTGGACTTATCCGAATCAATACAACTCATGCCCACATTCTTATGACTATAATTTCCAAAATAATTTCAACTCGTCACAGAGTCAATGGGGGTTCACCTCCCCCGAGTTAAATTTTCAATCTCCTTATCCGCCTTGTCCACAATTTACACAATATTCATTTCCCGATTTCGCTTCCTATACTCCTTTTTCTGGACCTCCCATTGAAGAAAAATCTGAGCTAGAAAAGAGTATAGAAGCCAACCTACAAGAGGCCAAGCGATAACGTCAGAAAATGTTGGCCTCTCTAATTCCACAATATTTTCAAGAGTCTTACTCAGTTCCACCTTCTCATAATGAACAACCATCTGCCTGGGGAACGAGTAAAGAATTCTTGCGTGAGTCCGAACAACAATCAAATCTGATGGACTCACGATTTCATCACAATTTCCAAAACAAATCTTCATCTTTTCAAGTCCAATTACAACAAAACGATGAACCAATCGACTATGAAAAGATACTTGAAATCATGACTCAATCTCAAATTGTTCATAATCATGACATAGATATGATGGTCAAAACTCTCCATTCTCATCCTTTGACCATTTCTGATGTCACTAAACATTCTGTTAGAGCCAAAGAATCATGTTGTTTTGGAAACCAATATTCAATTTCAGCACACCCATCTGAACTTGTCCAAACTTCAAATCCCATTGACATTTTGGCAAGTTATCCTTTTCCTGAGATTGAACTTGAGCAAAAATATGATCCTGAACTTTCACTTAGTAATTCAATTTCACTTCCTGATTCAATATTGACTGAGGTATTTTTACCTGAATTCAGGCCTTTTCCCGAGTCAGTATTGGATCCTGTACCAGTCCATTGTGAAATTAAATCACCAATCTTTTATGATAATCATATTGAACTTGACCAATTTCTTACTTTTGAAAGTCCCATTGATAAATTGGCAAGTTCTCTTTTTTTTGGAATTGAACTCAATGAGGAATGTGACTTTGATCCTCAAATTTGCGATCCAGTTCAAATTCCTGAATCAATATTGACTCCTGTTATGTTACCCAATTTGAGCAACATTTTAGAGTCAGTTTTGGTTCCCATACCTGTCATTCTTGAACTTGAATCACCAATCTTAGATAGTCACATTCCATTATGGGGAAATGAATGTAGACCTGAGCTTCATCTTCTTGATTTGGACCCACTTCATGAACCAATCTCGACTCCTGAATCTTTACTTGACTTAAGTCATTTTCCTGAGTCGGTATTAGTTCCTATATTTTCTAAGTCCAAATCAATCATTCCATTCTGGGACAAGGGTTTTGATAAATTTGACTCTGAAATTATTTTGAAAATTTGGAAATTAGAGAGGGTAAAATTTTTTTAAAAAATCATAAATATATACATCATTCTAGTGGGTTGTATTTTAGAGGTTCTGGTGGGTTCCTCCTGATTCCACGCAAATTGGATTGGGCCGCATTTCGTAGACCAATCAGACCGCCACCGGAACCGCCACCTTGAGGTGATTTTTCCTTCCCTCTCTATTTGTTTCATGCATACATACATCACGATGCATTGAGGACAATGCTTGAGATAAGTATGGGAGAGGGTTTACTAACATAGAGTTTTTAGATTTTCTTTCTTTTACACTTCTTTTAGGATTATTTTAGAAATCTTCCCTTTTGTATAGGAATTTTCTCTTTCTTTAGAAACTTTTTGAAATAAGAGACAAAGTTTTGATCTATTTTTTAAGAAAATTAATATGATCTTAGAAACTAAGGAAACCTCAATTATGACATCTTAAACCTAGTCGAAATAATAGATCTTGTTTAAAATTATAGGTTAAGTATAAAAGATTGGGGAGATAATTTTATCTTAAATTTTTTGCCTTAGATAATTTGCACCTCACACTTACACATTTTTGGGATGGAAACAAAGACCTAAAATGCCATAAAACAAAAATAAATAATATATATATATATGAATAGAACGTCACTTATTAAGCTGGATAATTATGCCTCAAGAAGCATGATTATTCACGCTTAACGGTGGTCAAAAGAAATAAATAATCCCCCTTAGTTTTGTGGCCTTGTTTACTCGAGTCCTTAAACCCGAGGTATGTTTTCTCATCTGGTGCCCTAGGACCGTCTGGTTTGGGAGTCATCGGTTAAAGGCTCGCTACATGAGTGAACTAGAAAGCCTAAGAAAACTAAGGGAAGAAAAAGAAAGAAGAAAAAGAAAGAATATATATATAAATAAAAGGCTTGAAGGTTAGAGTTGAAGTCCTAGAAATCTTCACTATCACAAAGTGCATATTATCTAGGTTCTATGAAGGATAAAATATTCAATCCAATTTTGAATTCTTACCTTAATTAAAGACAAGATCTTGCATGTAGTCTAAGTTTAAGGAAGACTAATTTTTGGTGGACTTATGACCTTAGATCGCTTATATTTTTGCAAAATATTTCATAAACTCGTCTCTCTTTCAAAATGCATTTTCAAAATACTAATATTTGTCTTCTTTCTTTATGGATTTTGTGGGTGCAATCCGGTGAAAATCCTCAGGAGACCAAACTCCTCCTCTAGGGGTAACCTAGAGGTTTAAGGGCTTGTTGCACACGCTCAGTGCAATCGCGTCACCTGCGAAAGTGGTGTAATAACATTTGTAATATAGTTTTTCTTTTCTTGTTTTGCTCGGGACGAGCAAAAGATAAGTGTGGGGGTGTGATTAGTCTACAATTATGCATTATTATATCGCATTTCCCCACCGATTTATGAATAAAATGTCAGTCTAAATCGTGTTTTGGTCTCTCTTATAGGTAAATCAAGAGTTCAAGGGCAAAGGAGTAATAAGCGCTTAATTAATTCCATTTTATGGTAATTAATCCCGGATTTCTTGGAGGCCAAGCAAGGGAACATCTAGAAGATACGTTGAACCTAGACCTTTGCTCACGTCAGATGAATATGAAAAGGAACACCTAGAGGGGGGGTGAATAGGTGTAAGTGCTAATCTAAAACTAAATGCAAAACTAAGTGCGCTAAATGCGGAAGCTAATGCAAATCTTGTACAAACTTAATACAACACAACAAGTGTAGCCGAATTCCCCGTGAAGGGCTCTGGACTAACTCCTCTTGATTCCCCTTGAATGGGTTGAGGTGCTATGTGAAGCTCTTGTTGGTTAAGTATAAGTTAGGCACACACAAACAACCAAGCATATACAAGATATAGCAATGTGAATAATGCAAGGCACAACAAGCAAATAGATATGTATGATATGAATTATGCTCAACACAAGCAAATATGATATGATGTTATGTATGATGCTTTGCACAAATAAATGAGAGAGAGAGAGAGTTGAGAGATATTAGATCAAACGCAAACACACGGATATGTTTCGAGGTTCGAGCCCCTAGCTCTACATCCCCGCCTACACCACCGTGTAGGATTTCCAATCCACTATAGGAGTACCGAACTCCTCTCTCAATCCTTACAAAGCCACCGAGACTATACAACGACAATCCACCTCTACCGAAGAGGGATAAGGCCCGTAGCCAATACAAACACAATCACCTCTACCAAAGAGGGATCCAACCACAATACCACTCCGATCAACCTCTACCAAAGAGGGATACAACAAAAGCAAGGAGGGTTTACAACTTAGAGGCTTAACCTCAAACACTTTTCTTTTTCTCTCTTTTTCCACAAAACAAATGATCCTAATAGATTAGGATAGAAGATAGCTCAAGTGTGGAAAACTAGGTGCTTGGAAAACAAGTAACAAAGAAAAACACTTGAGAAAATTCTTGCAAAAGATATAGAATGAAATCCAAGACAAATCTCCCAAATATTCTTTTCTTTGATTTTTCCAAAAACCTAAAAACAAATAAGATGAATTCTTTTTTGGCTCAAAACTCTTTTAAAAACTCTTTTAAAACAATAGAGAAAGTCTGTAATTTTTGCCCTTAAAAACTTGTTCAAAAACTATGAAGAGATGGGGTATATATAGCCCCAATACAAAACTAACCGTTAGAGCTGAGCTGGCAACTCTGACAGGCAACGGTCGACCGACCCGGTCGACCGCCAACGGTCGAAAATATGACCGTTGGGCAACTACGGTCGACCGGCCCGGTCGACCAAAACAAACAGAGAGCACTGTAAGTGCCCCGGTCGACCGGCGCGGTCGACCGTCCCAGTGCTTCAAAACGTGCACAGATTTGTGCACGTCGGTCAACCGGCCCGGTCGACCGACCTCAGCCTTAGTCGACTAGTCAGGCTACTAGTCGACTTGGTTGAAGCCTGGAACAAAAACTGGGTCTGAAAAACAGGAAAATTATTTTTCTAAAAATCTTTTAACACTTCTAAAAATCACCAAAAATAGTTTTATCATTTTATATGGAAACACAAACTTGTGATAAAAATTTCAAGACATATATCAATCATATCAATTCATTTTTGTGTCTTGCCAATTTTATCAAAAACAAAACTTGTATTTTTATCAAACTTGATTTTTCAACACATGAATAGGGACATCAAAATAAGCTTGTATAGGAAGTTAAAACCATGTATGTATATCTAGAACATATCTAATATACATAAAAACTATTTAAGCTTGTTTTGATCTACTATTCATGAAAACCAAAATCCAAAACATAAATCTTTTGTGTGTTGTGTGCACTTGAGCATATCAACTATACTAAACTTTACAAATGGATCTAAAAACACACTATCTAAACTATGGATACCTAAGTCTTCTTGACGATCTTCATCTTCAAGTAGACTTGCTCCAAAACTCCATCCATGGGCTAGGCAATGTGTGATCTTGAAGCTTTGGCCCTGAAATCATCATGAAAAGCTTCTAAACACCTTGTTGAAGCTAATCACCAACTAATATCTTGGTTAATGATCTGAAACTTAAACAACACAAGATTATTAGTAAACATAACTACATGAGTTAATCATCATCAAAACTAGAGTGGAAGACCTTTGGGCCAACAATCTCCCCCTTTTTGATGATGACAAAACTCATGGAGTTATATATGCATGGATTAAAGTTAAGCTTCAAAGAAGCTCCCCCTTAACTCATGCATAGACATAAATAATAAGATATGGAAATGAAGCACATGAATATGTATGCAAGTATAGAGATAAAACATGCAACAAGCATAAATCAAGAACTTTTTCTTTTTCTCCTATTTGCAATACAAAAACATATATGCATAAATAATAAGGAAGACAAAGAAGCTCCCCCTTAAGCAATGAAAACATGCATATAAACTCAAATACTTCTCCCCCTTTTTGTCAATCATCAACAAAGGGTTCAAAGTAAAATCAAATCAAATAAATTTTTCTCCCCCTTTTTGTCAAACAAAAAGATCAAGAAGGGGTTACTATAAACAACATGATATCAATAGATAAATATGTCAATGAAGCATCTTGATATCAATTGAAAATAAAAAAGATCAATAGATGTTATATGCTATATATATTCATGAAGAGGAAGACGCTAAGTTAGCTTCCCTACACATATGCATTACATGAAGGAGGGATGTTAAGCCCTAATTCACATAACACACATTATGTAATGCATAAGAGGAGATGTGAAGCTCCCCCTACACACGTGTACCACATAACGAAGAGATGTTAAGCTCTTCAATACAAGATACACTCATCATGAATCTATATGCATATAGTCAATACAAATCAAAACTTTTGTATTTTTCTTAAAAAAAATTTAGATACCAATTTTAAGCAAAAACACATGAAATATCTTGATATCAATTAAAATTAAACATAATAAATTTTGAATGTCTAAACAAATTTTTGATACCAATTGTAAATAATTTTCATATTAAACATATGATACCAATATGAAATTTTCAATCATAAAGTAAGGGAGTGGGAAACAAATATTAATTGAAAAATTACCAATTGAAAGACAAAATTAAATTTTCTCCCCCTTTATGAAATACCAACTAAAAGATGCATGGGCTTGATACCAATTTAAAAATAATCAATTGTAACAAAATTGAAGCTCAAGCACTAGCATAAACAAGATTTTGTGAAAAATTTATATCTTAAGCACAAATAAAAGTGTATGAAATAGAATGAGTACCAATCACCAATAGATGATACCAATTAAAAATATACATACACAATAAACATATGAGTATACAAAAGGGTCAAAATGATACCAATTGAAAGAGGGTTCAATGATACCAATTGACATAACAATAAAATCAAGTGTATATCTCATAACCTACCACCCTTCATATGCACAAGGTAAAAGATTTTCAATGAAGCATACAAGGCATAATCGCCCATCCATCCTCCCATCAAGGGTAGGGGTTTTCAAAAATAGATTTGAAAATATAGTTTGTTTGAAAATCACTATCAAAATGAGGAATACCGTAGCTAGTTAAATGAAAATGTTTTAAACTAGTACGAAATCCTTCAAGTAAGGAATAAACTAAAATAGTTTTTCATGAAATAAGAAATTCACATGAAAATCAACACTCTAATCCAATTAAGCACAATTTTGACTCATGAAAAACAAAACATGAGCAAGCAATAAAAGTGAGTGTATAAAAGTGTGAATATCATAATCATGAAAATTTTTCATTAAGCTCAATTATTCCTTAATCATGAAAACACGAAAATCATCAAAACTTATTTAATCTTCATGGCATATGTATGTGTTGGCCCAAGAGGTTACACTCTCCAATTGTTTTGTGTTTTGATGATGACAAACCAAATATGAGCTATTTGGTACTAACAAGTTTGTTAAGATAAGTTTCAGGTTTGTACCATGTTTAGAGACCATTCGCTTAGCTATTGCAAGAACTTCTAAGTTCTACAAAGCAAGGAAGGCAAATTGCACATCAAGGAAGGATCATAGAAGAGAAGGCACTAGCAAGGCATTAGATGGCTCAAAGACTTGAAGATAGCACAAGAAGTCTTCATGTAATTTGTTTTTCAGTTTATAGTTTGTTAAAGAATAGTGGATAGGTTTGAAGCTCTATCACACACGTTTTTGCGCACATGCTCATTCCAAATAATTTCTTATAAATTATACAAAATATTTTGCATACAAGATTTTGCCTACAGATATATATTTATGTTTTATACTAATCCCTGTTCAAAAGTATTTTTGTTAAAATCAAAATCCTCTTTGTTTTCTTTTTAAAATTGACTTTTTGACCTGATCCGGTCGACCGGGGCGGTCGACCGAGTCTGTGTTAGTCTGGTCCGGTCGACCGGACCAGTCGACCGAAGTCCTGGCAGATGCACGTATCCGTGTGCACGTCTGTCGGTCGACCGGGGCGGTCGACCGGACTATTATTTTTTGCTCACAGGTTTTATCGGTCGACCGGGTCGGTCGACCGCTAGACTTTAACGGTCAAATTTTTATACTACCGGTCGACCGGCCCGGTCGACCGATCCGACCGTTTGAACAGTAACGGGCAGATTTTTAAGAGCTGTTTATTTTTGTCTTTTGTATTTAAAATTCGTTTAAGGATATATTTTGATCTAATTACCTCCTAAACATCAGTAAATATAGTTTATCCCTAAACCCTAGCCCTCTCCTATAAATAGGGGTGTTTGGGGAGAGATTGGTTACAACAACTATTATTGCTAAAAATTCAAAGTTTAAGGCTTTCAAAGTTCTTGGTTTTTGTGCTAAATTCTCTCAATTTTCTGAAGGGTTTTCAAAAGTTTTTCTCTGATTTCAATTTCTTTTCCTTACATAAAAGAGCTTCAATTCTACTCATTATTCTCTAAGGACCTTTGTAAGGGAAGAGATTTTTGAAAGAGAGAGTTTGTGGTCTTTTGACTACCAAGGAAATCACTTGTTCTTGAGATTGTAGGAGTTGGGTACTCCATTGTATTTGAGATCTTTGTGATAGTGGAAGTGGTCGGAATCCTTCTGGGGAAGGCGGGGAGTAGAGCTGGGTGCTCAAACCTCGATAACATATCCTTGTGTTTGCGATTGGTTTACATTCTTGCAATTATTCTCTACTTTGCTTGCACTTATTACTTGCTCATCATACTTACTTGCTTGCATTCATCTTGTGATTCTTGATTGTGAGTGTTATAGCTTTAAATTTTTTAATTGCCCTTTGATTAGCATTATCACCTATTCACCCCCCCTCTAGGTGATTTTCAATTGGTATCAGAGCTTGGACTCTAGGTTTGGCTTAACATCCATAGAGAGATCCTTAAAATATTGCTAATTAACATTTTCATTCATCCATTCATACACTAGTAAACATGGCCGACAACATTAAATCCCCACCTAAATTTGATGGCCTAAATTTTCCCATTTGGAAGGTTAGGATGACTATATTTTTGCAATCACTAGGTAGCTTGGTAGCTAAATCCTTGACCAAACCCTACATAGCACCCGATAGTGATGAAAGTACATGGACCGACTTCAATTTTAGAGAATATGAGGCTAACTCAAAAGCCCAAAACTCCCTATTAACCGCCTTGAATGAGGATGACCTTACACGGGTAATTCATTGCCAATCCGCCTATGAGATTTGGCAACACTTATTGGTCACACATGAAGGGACTTCACAAGTCAAGAGAGCTAAGATAGATCTCTTGAGGTCTCAATATGAATCTTTTAAAATGCTTGATGATGAATCCATTGATTGTATGATTACTCGTTTCACTAAAATTACAAATGGTCTTTCTTCATTAGGTGACGTCATCTCCAACGATCAAAAGGTGCGCAAAGTGATACGGGCTCTTCCTTCTTCATGGGAGATCAAGGCCACCACCTTAAAGGAGTTGAACGACAAGGACGAGATGGACATCATTAGTCTCATTGGGAACCTAAAGACCCATGAGATGGAGAAGAAGGCAAGAGAAGAAGCCACTACTTCAAAGAAGAAATCCATAGCCTTCAAGACTTCATCCACCAATGATGACGATGATGAAGACGAAGAAGAAGATGAGGAGCTAACTCTACTTGTGCGGAATGTCAAGAGGTTGTACCGAAAGAACAAGTTCAACTTCCGGAGAAGATTCGAAGGCAAAGAGGAGCGGAAGATCATTTGCTATAATTGCCGCAAACCCGGACATATCATGGCGGATTGTCCGGAGTTCAAGAAGAAGATGACTTCCTCCTTCAAGCCAAAGAAACCGGAGGAGAAGAAAGCCTACAAAGCAACATGGGATTCGGAAAGCGAGTCCGAAGAGGAGGTGGATCAAGCTAATATGTGTTTCATGGCAAACACACCTAAGGTAACCCCTCAATCCCTTGATGATGAAGATGATGAACTAAGTAAGAAAGTTCTAGTTCATGCCTTTGTAGAACTTTCTGAAACTTATGATAATAAGAAACTTGAATGCTTAAAATTACAAAAAGAAGTTGCTTTTCTTAAAAATCAACTTGCTTTGGTTTCAAAAGAAAAAGATGATCTTTCTTCCAATCTTGTTTCTATTCAAAATGAATTTGACGCTTATAAGATTTCTTGTAAGGGTAAAACCCCTATTGTTGATAATAAACAAATTTCTTCCTTAAAAACCAAAATGGTTGATTTTGAAAAGATTTTGAAAGATTGTGCTTTTAACACCAAGAAGCTTGAAGAAAAGTTTTCCAAAAAGCACACTTCTCATGTTAAAGATTCTCATGCTAAAATTCCACATGCTCACACTTCAAATAATACTTCTCATGCTAAATCTTTTCATGCTCACAATGCCCATGCTCACAAATCACACACTCACTATGCTTTTAGATATGGTAGAGTGTATAGATGTACTTATTGTGGCAAAAATGGACATTTAGCCAAATTTTGTTATGATAAATTGCATAGTTCAAATAATCTTGTTTGGGTTAATGGCTCTAACCCTCATGGACCCAAGAAAATGTGGGTACCAAAATCAAGTCCTAAAATGTTTGATGTAGGTACACACCAAGGCTCCAAGACGTAGGGAGCGGTGGTACCTTGATAGTGGTTGTTCGAGACACATGACGTGGGATATCAACAACTTCACAACCCTATCAAGGTACATGGAAGGTGGCTCCGTCACCTCGGGGATGATTCCAAAGGCACCATCATCGGTATTGGTAATATTCAAATTGGTTCATCTCCTATTATAGAGAATGTTGTTTTAGTAGATGGTTTAAAACATAATTTGCTTAGCATTAGCCAACTTTGTGATCGTGGACTTAAAGTTGTTTTTGATGATTCCTCATGCAAGATTTTTGATGTTAAATCCGATGTTTGTATTCTTACCGGTTTTCGTGATAATAATGTTTATATTATTGACATGCTTAATTTAGATTGTTCTACTAAATGCTTAAATGCTTTTGATGAAAATTCTTGGCTTTGGCATAGAAGATTAGGACATGCATCTTTTGACCATATCTCTAAGATTAATTCAAAGGAATTGGTGAAGGGTATACCTTGCTTGGATTTTGAGAAAGACCGCATTTGTGGTGCGTGCCAACTTGGGAAACAAACCAAGTCTTCCTTTAAACCAATCAAGGATATCATGTCAACTAGGCCTTTAGAATTAATTCATATGGATCTTTTTGGACCAACTAAAACTAAGAGTTTAAATGGAAGTAGATTTGCATTTGTTTTGGTTGATGATTTCTCCCGTTTTACTTGGGTTTTCTTTTTACAAAATAAAGATCAAACTTTTTCTCATTTTAAAATTTTCGAAAAAGAGTTGAAAAAGAAAAGGGTTTTCCGATTTTGAGAATAAGGAGTGATAGAGGTGGTGAGTTTATTAACCAACTCTTCATGACTTATTGTGATGAAAAAGGAATTAAGCATGAACATCTTGTCCTAGAACTCCACAACAAAATGGAGTTGTAGAAAGGAAAAATAGAACACTTCAAGAGATGGCTAGGACAATGATAAGTGAATATGACCTCCCTCAATATTTATGGGCCGAGGCCGTAAACACCGCATGCTATATATCGAATCGTATTTATTTATGCAAAAATTCTTCCAAAACCTCTTTTGAAATGTATCATTCTAGAAAACCAAATGTTGCATATTTTAAAATTTTTGGATGCAAGTGTTTTGTTTTAAATACTAAGGATAATTTGGGTAAATTTGATGCTAAGGCTTATGAGGCTATCTTTGTTGGATATTCCTCTACTAGCAAAGCATATAGAGTTTTCATTAGATCTTCTCAAACCATTGAAGAATCCATGCATGTTAAATTTGAAGAATCTAATGTGGTTGTTGAGAATGTTGTAGAGATTGAACCACTAGGTGAAGACATGGAGAGACTATCCTTGAAGGACTCACCCGCTCAAGAAGAAAAGCTAGATCCTATTGGTGAAGTTCAAGAGGATAAGGAGGAAAGCACTCAACCGCTTCCTAAAGCATGGAGATACGCTACAAATCATCCTAAGGAGCTCATCTTGGGTGATGCATCTAAAGGAGTCACAACGCGCTCCAAACTCCATGACATATGTGGTAACTTTGCTTTTATTTCTCATTTTGAACCCAAAGGCATTCTTGAAGCCGAGACGGACCCATATTGGTTGCTTGCCATGCAAGAGGAACTCAATCAATTTGAGCGCAACCAAGTTTGGCACCTTGTTCCTAAGCCCCACGATAGACCAATAATTGGTACTAAGTGGATCTTTAGAAACAAGATGGATGAGTCCGGAAATGTCATTAGGAATAAAGCTAGGTTAGTGGCCCAAGGTTACACTCAAGTTGAGGGAATTGACTTTGAGGAGACCTTTGCACCCGTAGCACGGCTTGAAGCCATACGGATGACACTAGCTTTTGCATGTTTTAAAAATTTTAAACTTTTTCAAATGGATGTAAAAAGTGCATTTTTAAATGGTTTTATTAATGAAGAAGTTTATGTTTCTCAACCTCCCGGTTTTATTGATCATGTTCATCCCGATTTTGTTTTTAAACTTGATAAAGCTTTGTATGGATTGAAACAAGCTCCAAGAGCTTGGTATGAAAGGCTTTCTAGTTTTCTCATTTCAAATGATTTTATTAAAGGCAAAGTAGACACAACTCTTTTTACTAAGCATGTTGATAATGATATTTTAATTGTGCAAATTTATGTTGATGATATAATTTTTGGATCTACTAATGAGCTTTTATGCAAGGATTTTGAGAAGGTAATGCAACTAGAATTTGAAATGTCTTCCATGGGTGAGCTCAATTTCTTCCTTGGACTCCAAATCAAGAAATTGCAAGACGGAACCTTCATTAACCAAGCCAAGTATGCAAAGGAGCTAGTAAAGAAGTTTGGGCTTGAAGGATCAAAGGCTTGCAACACTCCAATGGCAACTACTACCAAGCTTGATAAGGACGAACAAGGTAAAAATGTTGATATTAAATTATATAGAAGCATGATAGGAAGTCTTTTATATTTGACGGCAAGTAGGCCGGATATCATGTTTAGTGTGTGTCTTTGTGCTAGATTTCAATCGTGTCCTAAAGAGTCTCATCTTATTGCGGTAAAACGCATTATTCGTTATATTAAGGGCACTATTGGAATGGGTCTTTGGTATCCGAAAACTATAGATTTTTCAATGACTAGTTATTCGGATGCCGACTATGCGGGTTGTAGAGTAGATAGAAAGAGTACTAGTGGGACATGTCAATTTCTTGGTAATTGTCTTGTTTCATGGTCCTCTAGGAAACAAAATTCCGTAGCTCTCTCAACCGCCGAGGCGGAGTATGTTGCCGCAGGGGCTTGTTGTGCGCAAGTCCTTTGGATGAAACATACTCTCCTTGATTTTGATTTGCACTTTGATCATATAAAATATTTTGTGATAATACTAGTACTATACACATGACCAAAAATGCAAATCAACATAGTAAGACCAAGCACATTGAGATTAGATATCACTTTCTTAGAGATCATTTTGAGAAAGGTGATATAGATATTGATTATGTTTCCACGGATTTACAACTAGCCGATATTTTCACTAAACCCTTGATTTTGCTAGATTTTCGTTTATTTGTGGAGAACTTAATGTTTGTATTATTGAATAAACATGTTTTTCATAACCCTTTTGATGTATGACAAAAAGGGGGAGAATAAGTTTACATGGACAAAAATAAGTTCATTTGGTCTTGGTTCCATATGAATTTATATGTTTTGTTTTTATGAATTTTTGTGTTTTAGTTGTTTTTGGTATTTTTGGTATCAAGAGCAATTTTTGTGTTTTATATATTTGTTTTAATTGGTTTAAATAATTGGTGCATCATTTCAATTATTAGTTTCTAGAGCATATTCTTGTGTTTTATGTATAGCATAATTTGAGGGGGAGTTTTCTCCTACCCTATATTTTGTTAATAGCCTATTTGTTTTGTCATCATCAAAAAGGGGGAGATTGTTGGCCCAAGAGGTTACACTCTCCAATTGTTTTGTGTTTTGATGATGACAAACCAAATATGAGCTATTTGGTACTAACAAGTTTGTTAAGATAAGTTTCAGGTTTGTACCATGTTTAGAGACCATTCGCTTAGCTATTGCAAGAACTTCTAAGTTCCACAAAGCAAGGAAGGCAAATTGCACATCAAGGAAGGATCATAGAAGAGAAGGCACTAGTAAGGCATTGGATGGCTCAAAGACTTGAAGATAGCACAAGAAGTCTTCATGTAATTTGTTTTTCAGTTTATAGTTTGTTAAAAAATAGTGGATAGGTTTGAAGCTCTATCACACACGTTTTTGCGCACATGCTCATTCCAAAATAATTTCTTATAAATTATACAAAATATTTTGCATACAAGATTTTGCCTACAGATATATATTTATGTTTTATACTAATCCCTGTTCAAAAGTATTTTTGTTAAAATCAAAATCCTCTTTGTTTTCTTTTTAAAATTGACTTTTTGACCTGATCCGGTCGACCGGGGCGGTCGACCGAGTCTGTGTCAGTCTGGTCCGGTCGACCGGACCAGTCGACCGAAGTCCTGGCAGATGCACGTATCCGTGTGCACGTCTGTCGGTCGACCGGGGCGGTCGACCGGACTATTATTTTTTGCTCACAGGTTTTATCGGTCGACCGGGTCGGTCGACCGCTAGACTTTAACGGTCAAATTTTTATACTACCGGTCGACCGGCCCGGTCGACCGATCCGACCGTTTGAACAGTAACGGGCAGATTTTTAAGAGCTGTTTATTTTTGTCTTTTGTATTTAAAAATTCGTTTAAGGATATATTTTGATCTAATTACCTCCTAAACATCAGTAAATATAGTTTATCCTAAACCCTAGCCCTCTCCTATAAATAGGGGTGTTTGGGGAGAGATTGGTTACAACAACTATTATTGCTAAAAATTCAAAAGTTTAAGGCTTTCAAAGTTCTTGGTTTTTGTGCTAAATTCTCTCAATTTTCTGAAGGGTTTTCAAAAGTTTTTCTCTGATTTCAATTTCTTTTCCTTACACAAAAGAGCTTCAATTCTACTCATTATTCTCTAAGGACCTTTGTAAGGGAAGAGATTTTTGAAAGAGAGAGTTTGTGGTCTTTTGACTACCAAGGAAATCACTTGTTCTTGAGATTGTAGGAGTTGGGTACTCCATTGTATTTGAGATCTTTGTGATAGTGGAAGTGGTCAGAATCCTTCTGGGGAAGGCGGGGAGTAGAGCTGGGTGCTCGAACCTCGATAACATATCCTTGTGTTTGCGATTGGTTTACATTCTTGCAATTATTCTCTACTTTGCTTGCACTTATTACTTGCTCATCATACTTACTTGCTTGCATTCATCTTGTGATTCTTGATTGTGAGTGTTATAGCTTTAAATTTTTGAATTGCCCTTTGATTAGCATTATCACCTATTCACCCCCCCTCTAGGTGATTTTCAGCATGTCTAATACAAACTAAAGTATACATACATATCCAAAACACAACGAGTCCACAAAATATATGCATTAAGGCACGTGGCTCAAAAGGATAATCATGTATATCTAATAGTTTGGACAAGATAGACATATACATGAAGTTAAACAATTAATACAAAATCAAACTAAATCTTCACCAAAACAAATTTCATTTCATGGTATATGTATGAATTGTCAACACAATTAGTATACATACATATCCCTAAACACAATTGAGTCCACATATAGATTTGCATGAAAGGCAAATGACTCAAGGGGTATACATGTACATCTTAAAGTTTGGCAATACAAACATATACATGAAGTGAAAACTCACAATCATAAAATAAATCCAAAATAGGAATACAAGTTTAAAATGTATGAATCATCAAAACTAGACTATACTAGCACATCTAATAGGTTCAAATAAGCATTCAAGCCCAAACATATATAAATTTATTTGTGGCCCACTATATGCACAAGTATATAACTAGTCTTAATAACAACTAACATCTAAACATGTAATCAACACATGAAGTATCAAAACACAATATAAAAATCATCATGATAAAACTAAAACATGATTATTATGTAAATTCACATGTATTAGATTCATGATGTACATTATAGTTTAAACAAAAGTGAGAACACTAAGAATGGGTTCATACAAGCATGTGTGTCTCAAATACTATATATGTATGTCAAGGATCCAATAATCATGGCATTTACATACTAATCCAAAGACAATGAATCATGCTATAAAACATCAAAGATATGAAATACAAACATATATGATCAATATGTACATGCATGTGCATTAGATCTAGGTCATACAAATTAGTTTAAGAAATATAAGTCCATATAAAACATGGATGTTTCAACCAACTAATAAGTATAACACTAATCTAATTAACATGGCATATTCATGATGATCACTAAACATCAAATCATGCTATGAGAAATAAACATGGAAAGCATGTAAACATAAGGAGTTAGAGATTCGATACCAAAACCAATGAGGGCACCGCTCTATTTCTCCAAAACAAAAGTGGTCCTCTCCACCAAATCTTCCCTTGAAAGTGATGCATCCAATTGATTTCCTTTAAGTCCGGAACGCATCCACTCCAAGGTGTCATCACTCTCACGTCATGTGAGAGCCCACACCTACATTAAAAATAATAGGAGGGGTGGTCTTTGGTACCCATATCTTCTTGGATCCATGGGGTTAGTACCTTCTCTAACCCAAACAAATTTCTTTGCTAAATTCTCAACATGTAAACGATCATAGCAAAATTTAGCAAGATGGCCTTTTCGGCCACAATGTGTACATGTGTACACATGAGCATACATGTGTTGACGGTGTCCGTGTGGAGCATGTGTATGCCGTGGAGGGTGTGCATGCATAAAAGTTGGAACTTGTTTCTATCGAACCAAGGTTTCCAAGCGTGTATGGTTCATGGCACATTGGCTCATAGTGGAGCCCAAACAATCCATTTTCTTCTTCAACATATTTATATCATTTTTAATCATAGAAGAAGTGGAGCATGCAAGGGGTGATCTAGGTGAAACTACCCTAGCATGGCAAACATGTGTATCAATTTTATTTTGCAAAACTTCATTTTTCTTTAAACAAATTTCTAAATCCTTTGAAATAGAATCAATTTTTATTTTCAAAGAATTATTTTCTTTTACAACAAAATCAACTTTAGAAGATAAATTTTCATTTTTCTTCAAAATAGCATGGCAATCACTTTTAGATTTTAAAAAATCATTTTCTTTTAGTGCAAGGTCTAATTTAGATCTTAATGAATCCCTTTCATTATAGACCTCAACTTTCTCTTGCAAAACACAATCAAGTCTAGAATGCAAACTTTTATTTTCTTTTTCAATTTCTAGACTTTTCTTTTTCAACAAATTATATTTTTCAATTAATTTTTCACAAACAATTGATAGTTCTTCATTCAAGGCATGGGGATCAACATAATCATTTGAAGAACTAGCAGAATCATCATTATCTAAGTGGGGTTCCGAATGTACCTCAAGGGAGTCATTCCCTTGGACCATGAAGCATTGTGACTCGGACTCTCCACTAGATTCTTCCGGTTGATTTGGCAATAGAAGCTCGGAGGTGGTGGTTGTTGTCAACAAATTTCACACTGCAAAGGCGGAATCAATGTTAGAAACACGTAAAAGATAATCTTTAGATAAAGTGCTTCTAATGGCCTCTAGGGCTTGTGCATTGGCCCTATATGATTGCTATCACTAAGGAAGGATTCCTTGGTAATGGCAAGATAAACTTTATGACCTAGGGTTTGTAAATAAACGGTCATCCTAATCTTCCAAACATGAATGTTGGAAGGGTCAAACATAGGAGGGGTCATGAAGGCCATGGTAAACTATATGAGTGTGCAAACAAGCAAATGCAAACAAGATTAGTCTAAAATGAGGATCTTTAACTCTAGGTTGTTAGACCCAAATCAGAGTACCAAGCTCTGATACCAATTGAAAAGGGAACACCTAGAGGGGGGGGTGAATAGGTGTAAGTGCTAATCTAAAACTAAATGCAAAACTAAGTGCGCTAAATGCGGAAGCTAATGCAAATCTTGCACAAACTTAATACAACACAACAAGTGTAGCTAAATTCCCCGTGAAGGGCTCTGGACTAACTCCTCTTGATTCCCTTGAATGGGTTGAGGTGCTATATGAAGCTCTTGTTGGTTAAGTATAAGTTAGGCACACACAAACAACCAAGCATATACAAGATATAGCAATGTGAATAATGCAAGGCACAACAAGCAAATAGATATGTATGATATGAATTATGCTCAACACAAGCAAATATGATATGATGTTATGTATGATGCTTTGCACAAATAAATGAAGAGAGAGTTGAGAGATATTGGATCAAACGCAAACACACGGATATGTTTCGAGGTTCGAGCCCCTAGCTCTACATCCCCGCCTACACCACCGTGTAGGATTTCCAATCCACTATAGGAGTACCGAACTCCTCTCTCAATCCTTACAAAGCCACCGAGGCTATACAACCACAATCCACCTCTACCGAAGAGGGATAAGGCCCGCAGCCAATACAAACACAATCACCTCTATCGAAGAGGGATCCAACCACAATACCACTCCGATCAACCTCTACCAAAGAGGGATACAACAAAAGTAAGGAGGGTTTACAACTTAGAGGCTTAACCTCAAACACTTCTCTTTTTCTCTCTTTTTCCACAAAACAAATGATCCTAATAGATTAGGATAGAAGATAGCTCAAGTGTGGAAAACTAGGTGTTTGGAAAACAAGCAACAAAGAAAAACACTTGGGAAAATTCTTGCAAAAGATATAGAATGAAAACAAAGACAAATCTCCCAAAATATTCTTTTCTTTGATTTTTCCAAAAACCTAAAAACAAATAAGATGAATTCTTTTTGGCTCAAAACTCTTTTAAAAACTCTTTTAAAACAATAGAGAAAGTCTGGAATTTTTGCCCTTAAAAACTTGTTCAAAAACTATGAAGAGATGGGGTATATATAGCCCCAATACAAAACTAGCCGTTAGAGCTGAGCTGGCAGCTCTGACAGGCAACGGTCGACCGGGCCGGTCGACCGCCAACGGTCGGAAATATGACCGTTGGGCAACTGCGGTCGACCGGCCCGGTCGACCGAAACAAACAAAGAGCACTGTAAGTGCCCCGGTCGACCGGCGCGGTCGACCGTCCCAGTGCTTCAAAACGTGCACAGATTTGTGCACGTCGGTCGACCGGCCCGGTCGACCGACCTCAACCTTAGTCGACTAGTCAGGCTACTAGTCGACTTGGTTGAAGCCTGGAACAAAAACTGGGTCTGAAAAACAGGAAAATTATTTTTCTTAAAATCTTTTAACACTTCTAAAAATCACCAAAAATAGTTTTATCATTTTATATGGAAACACAAACTTGTGATAAAAAATTTCAAGACATATATCAATCATATCAATTCATTTTTGTGTCTTGCCAATTTTATCAAAACAAAACTTGTATTTTTATCAAACTTGATTTTTCAACAAATGAATAGGGACATCAAAATAAGCTTGTATAGGAAGTTAAAACAATGTATGTATATCTAGAACATATCTAATATACATAAAAACTATTTAAGCTTGTTTTGATCTACTATTCATGAAAACCAAAATCCAAAACATAAATCTTTTGTGTGTTGTGTGCACTTGAGCATATCAACTATACTAAACTTTACAAATAGATCTAAAAACACACTATCTAAACTATGGATACCTAAGTCTTCTTGACGATCTTCATCTTCAAGTAGACTTGCTCCAAAACTCCATCCATGGGCTAGGCAATGTGTGATCTTGAAGCTTTGGCCCTGGAATCATCATGAAAAGCTTCTAAACACCTTGTTGAAGCTAATCACCAACTAATATCTTGGTTAATGATCTGAAACTTAAACAACACAATATTATTATTAAACATAACTACATAAGTTAATCATCATCAAAACTAGAGTGGAAGGCCTTTGGGCCAACAGAATATTCGGGCGAAATTTCCATAAAAAGGATATACCAGGAAACTCCTAGAAGCTAGACGCATCCCCGCACCAAAACCGGGGAGCTAACTCCCTGGTTTGGACATGGATCCGCGGCAAAAGCCGCGGATCCGCGGCCCTATGGTGGGGCCGCGCGTCGATTTTCGACGCGTGGCCCCGTCTCGTCTTCCAGAAGGCTCCTATGCCTATAAATACCCCTGCATAATTCCAAAGCGCAAGCAGTTTTCATTTTTAGGAGTAGTTTTTGATTTTTTTTCTATGTTTAGGTAGGTGTTCTTCATTTCATTTCTCTTGTATTTTTTCTTCTTTTTAGATCTTGTTGTAGGGCTGAGAGATTCAGAGAGAGAGATAGAGGGATTGATGTAATAGATGGTGACAGTCTATGTAAAGGTGCCTCCTTTCTTCTCCGATGTAATCTTCTCCATCTTCTGCATGATGTTTTGCTAACTTTTCTTCTTCTCATGGCAATCTAACTACTAACTACTAACCATCTAACCACTTACTTGATAATCCACATGAATCTAATAGCCTCTACAGGGCCTTGCTCTTGTAAGAGCCATTGATGACTCGTGATGATGGATTCTAACATTCTAACATTTCTAACACCTAACCCACTAACTTACTAACTTGCAATGTCTTCTTTATTTCATGCTAACCTCTAACTGGTTTTGATATTTAATAAGTAGCTTCCAACTTGTTAGTGGTATGGATGTGTTGTTTGAATGTAGAAGATCAATCTTATGGGCCATGCTTTGCATCGTCTCTTGAAGCCAAGGATTAATGATAGCCAAGGATCCATGTGAGGCAACCATCACTAAGAGGTTAGCATAGTTAGTGGAGCAATTAGTAGTTAGTAGGCATGAGTTTTATTTTTTTTTGTTTTGAAAATCATTTTCAAACTCTTTTTCTCATTTTTCTATCGATGTTTTCACCATCCTCTTAGTTCACCTTTGTTTCATCTTCTTTTCTATTTTGTTTTCCAAATCACTTCTATTTGATTTTTCACATCGACGTTTTCATCGCTCTCCCCACCTACCACATGCTTAATTTCCTTTTCCTTTCTTTCACTTTCTTTTTCTAATTCTTTTAACAAAGAAGAACTGTTAACGTAAAACGTGAATAAAAACTGTTAATGCTTCTATCGCCTCCCGTCCCTGTGGATTCGACCCGTTGAGCCAATGATATAACGGAAGTATCGAGGGAACATTAGCACATATACACTTTTACATTGATTTCATAATACACGCGTTTTTGAGTGCTAGTTCCGCCCCGATCACCGGATATGGCTGAACCACTCCAGCTTCCTAGAGGCCTTTTCGATTAGTAAGGGCCTCAAAACGTTGCTCCAATTGACTCATTCTTTTAGAATAAATCCTTCCATGGTCCGGGTTGCCTTCCTCCTTAGATGAGGATTTAGTCGACACAAAAGATGAGCTTTCTCCTTCTTTTCGTTTGCCTTTAGACTTTTTAGAGGAGGTTTTGTCAGTTGACTTCCTCTTGTCTTCAAGCAATTGTGCCACCATCAGTTTGAGAGAATCGATGGATTCTTATTGAGCACGAATCATCTCAAATTGTTCCCTCTGGACCTGGGCTTGTTGCTCAAAGCGCCTGGCCGTCTCCTCCGAAGTATTTGTCATGTATATGAAGGTTTCTTTCTCTAAGGAAGAGTTCGAAGCCTGCGACTTTGCAACGGCGGAATGTAAGTCATTTACTTCAATGCCCCGAGCCAAGGCACTATAATCGATCGGGGCAATCGCTCCTGTCCGATGCGAGTATACCGATACACTCCTCCTGGTTCTGTGTCAGACTCGTCAGAGCTGACCAATGGTTGTTTTTCCCTACTTCAGCTTACCATGTTTGTAGTGATTTCAGGGTACTCCGCGTCAGAGAAGGTCCTCCTTCTGCAGGAGCAATATCTTTTAGCTGAGCGAAAAGTTGGGGTCGACTTTCTGAATGTCGGCTGTTGGTTCGTATGTGAACTGTAGTGGCATTCAGAGAGCATTGTTGTGATAAGCCATTCACAGCAACAAGATGGAGTGATCAAATTTGCACTCCTCTTCTTTGTCAAATAATCTCTTAGGTCCACGGGAGGGGGATCGAAGAGATTGGCCTCGGATTATCGAAGGCTTTTCAGCTTTTGAGAGCTATGCTTGCTTCGCAAAGCTGAGACGCAAGGTTCTGAGATGCGGAGCTCACGTCCTGTAAGATAAACGCAGCTCTCGTGTTTTGGCTCTGAAACGCAAGTCTTGCGCCTCTGCTGAGAAGAGACGCGGCTCTCACGTTGCTGATTATCGCATCTGGGCAGTGACACTTAAGAAACGCAGGCTTTCTGGGTCCCACGTATAACTGTAAAAGCGCGGGTCTCGTGTCTCGGATGAGGAGCATGGACCTTGCGCTGCTGATCGTTGCGTTTGAGAAGTGAAGCTTCAGAAATGCAAATTTGGTGAACCTCACATTTGGGTTTTCAAACGCGGACTTCACATGTCTGCCGTGATTCAGAAGAAACGCGGGCTTGATCCTCGCGTCCTACATCTGTTGGGCAGACAGTTGTTCCAGCTTGTAGTTGACGCACACGCCATCTCTGTCATCGCTCAGCATTCCGGTTATGTCATACTGGTTGATGGGAACCCCGGTAACTTGGCGCTGAGGAGGGGGATGGTGAACGGGCTAAACATCAGTAACGTTAACCACGCGGGTCTCATGGGAGATGTTGACGCGGGCATTACGTATGTTGCGGTTAGCCACGACATTCTTCTTGCTAGTCACGTCTGAGGGGATCTCAGAGCAGATTTGAGAGCAAGTCCCCGAGGAGACTTTACGGTAGACCCGTGCCTTAGGGCTCTTAGAATCAAAAGAGAGGAACTCTTCATACTTTGCCTGGTCAAACTCCACGACAAGTGATTCGACCATTTTTCTCATATAGGTGACGTCACCTTGCACCATAACTTGCTCATCAGTAGAGAAAGTAGTCCCCAACGGAGTCGCCATCTCATGTTTGGTGGAGGAAAAATGGGTGATCGAGAAGCAAATTCTTTATTTGATTATAAAGAAAATTACAGTGGATCAATAATCCTCTTACAAGAGAGGGAAGATATTCAAGCTTGAATCTCCCCTTTGTTTCGTGCCGGGTTCTTGATGTGGCGGTGGAAAGTGAATCTTGTTTTCCGTTGACCAAGTGAACGTCAGGACCTTTGAGAATCCTCTCACAGAGAGTGTAGGCAAAAAATGAACTTGAACGCAGCAAATTGTTAGAAGATTTAAACTCTCTCTTTCTTTTCAGCTGGAAATCTTGGTGTTTCTACGGCTTACAATCGAAGTTCTTTTTTTATCAAGAAGTCACCGATCTTTTTTTCGACCACCCCTCTTCCACAGCAAACTGGCTATTTATAGAGGTTTCAAGGGTAAACGTGTCCCCTAAAAACACTCCATAATGGGGATTAACTCTCTCATTACGTGGGCAGTAATTGACCCAGTAATGAGGATAGTTATAACTGAGACACAGGTTTTGAGCCTTGCGTTTTGCTGCTGAAGTAATGCTTGAGAGACGCAGGTTTCTAGCTCTGCGTCAAGCTTCGCGTGAGACGCGGGCTTTGGACTCTGCGTCTTGGTACTGCAATAATGCTGAGACGCGGGTTTTAACCCTCGCGTGTCTTTGGTCCTCGCAGTGATGTTGAGACGCGGGTTTCAACCCTCGCGTCTTGGTGCTGCACTGATGACGATGACTAGCCCTGCGTCTGGAGTCTAGATTCTACTTTTTGATGACTTGTCTTTAGTGATTTTTAGACAGCCTATAGTGACGTAGGGTAAATGGGTTATGCCTGATATGTGACTCCGGTGACCACTCAATGAAAGCTGTCCCCATAAGAGAACTGGGATAATGAACCGGACTTTACTGGCACCTCTAGCACCCATTCGATACAGGAATTTAGGGCCAGTGGTTAGGAAAGCCCCTCTCCCTCCACGACAGCAGGTTTTCTGTCCAGTTCAAAGGGGAGGCAAAATTACTGCAAGTCGCGGAAGGGGACAAGCCTACAACTTGACAGCAGAAGAGGCTGAAACTTTTGAAGAGGTGATAACATGTAAGATCATGGTACACTCTAAACCTATTCAAGCTCTCTTTGATTCTGACGCTTCACATTGTTACATATCAAATAGTTTTACTACTTTACATTTTATACCTGTTGAATGTTCAGACAACCAGTAAGAGATTACTATCGATAATAAGGGAATCATCTCCAATAGAATTTGTAAAAATTGCACAGTAGAGCTATGTAATAGGAAATTATTAGTAAATATGCTCGTACTAGATACTAGAGGGTATGACGTGATCTTAGGTATGACTTGGCTCAGCAAGTACCATGTGATTATTGATTGTCAAAACAAAAAAATTATTTTCAAGATTCCACATCAAGCTGAGTTTCAGTTTGACGGAGAACACAAGTCTGCCAAGAGAAAGACTCAGATGACTTACGGCTGAGATTCAGAAGAAGAGAGTACCGGTTTGGAATGAGTTTCCAGATATGTTTGAAGAGATCTCAGGACTTCCACCCGATGGAGCAGTTAAGTTCTCCATTGATACTATGATGGGTACAGTTCCGATATCTATAACTCCATGCAGGATGGCACCCACTGAGTTAGAGATTCTGGAGAAGCAATTGTAGGAATATTCTGATAAGGGATTGATTAGACCAAGTACTTCACCGTGGGGAGCTTCAGTGTTATTAGCCAACAAGAAAGATGATGGTAAGCGGTTGTGTATAGACTAGAGGGAATTAAACAGAGTTACCTGATAAGGAAAGAATAGTGGAGTATAGTAGCGGAGTATGATTCGCAGATATTCAACAAAAGAGAGAAGGTTTAGAGACAACCTTGTAGTGCTTACTTACTCCGAAATGTATTTTATAATGATTGATGTACTCTTTCCAAATCACCGTAATAGCATAGGCTATACGAGTCGATTCTCAGGGAGAGCTTGCGATGGAAGCGTTACGATTTGGTATTGAAGATGGAAAATGAAGGTTCTTCTTTGTTTTTAAAAGAATGAAAAAGAAATGGAAAAAGAGATAAAAGAATTTGTGGATTTGTGCATGATGGAAAGAAAATGAAAAGAATTAGAAAACAAGATTTGCTTTGGAAAGAAAACTAAAAGAAGGAGAACTTTGTAAAAGACTTTAAGATGTGAAAAACCATGACAAGCTACCTTTCTAAATTGCTAACTTACTAGACTCCGTTATGGTGATGCTTGCCTCATGTTGATTCATCGGCATATGTATGTCTTGCGTGTTGGTCTAGTTGCTTTCCCACTTGATTGATGGGTGATCTTCTTGGACTTGTCTTGTAGCCTCATTGATTTCATCGGCTCTCAAGATAGAATTTCAATGGTGGACTCGAGGAGTGACACTCAAGGGATGCTAAGGAAGAAGATACAACATTCATTAGTCATTCAAGGCAAATACAACAAGTTAGCATTGAAGTAATGAAGTTGTACAACAAATAGCATATGTTTGGCGATCCATCTCCATGTTCCATCAAGGCACTTGTTCTAAAGACAAGGCTCTAAATGAGGCACACATGAATCATATGGAATTACAACAAGAGCTTGCCAAGCATGAAAGTAACCCATCGGGGATGAAAAAAACTCAACAATTGCAAGATGAAAAATTAGCAATCACCCAAGAGTTAGAAGTTAGCAATGTTAGTGGTCAGCTAGTCATGTTAGAAGAAGTTAGCTACTAGCCATTACAAGAAAAGAAAAGCAATTCATGAATAAAAGTGCAAGGAAAGTAAAGCTTGAATGAAAGAATGCAAGTAAAGTACTAGAAATTGCTCAAGTAGAGAAAGGAGATTGGATTAATCCTTACTTCACAAGTTGTCACACCTTGGTTTACACAAGCTTTCTCTCTCTCTTAATCTCTCTCTCACAAAATTTCTAGGAGGAAGAAGAAGAACTAGAGCAATAAAAATCCTAGAGAAAACCTACAAAATACAAGCTCTATCCTCTAATCTCTCCTCCCTTCTTTCGCTGGCCCTGGTGGTCTATTTATAGACTCAGAGAAGAAGGCTCCAGAATCAGACAGCTGGAGAGAATCTCGGGCTCAACGGCCTTGTAACTGCCGCGGAACCGCGGCCAGAGCCGCGTTTCCGCGGCAGAATCTTGGCCGTTGAGGCCAAGATTTCTGTTGCGGATTTCTCATAGGTTGTTAGCCACGTGGACCTTCTGGAATGTCTGAGCTGGCGCGTGGATGTCTCCAGGTCCTGGGCTCAACCCTTGGGCTCTCTTTTGGGCTTTGATTAATTCTCCTTTAATTCTTGATAATTAAAGGGATTATGGGCCTCTTCTCCATTAAAATATGGACCTGCAAAAATAGAGAGAAAAAGATTAAAAATCACATTTTTATTTATGATAAGCATGGTATGGATGTGGCAAAATATGCAAAAATGAATAATAATCACACCCCCATACCTAGCTTTTGCTCGTCCCCGAGCAAAAAAGAAGAAAAAGAAAAAAACTAACTAGATTATTACACCACTTTCGTAGGTGACACGATTGCACTGAGCACGTGCAACAAGCCGTTAAACCTCTAGGTTACCCTAGAGGAGGAGTGTTGTCTCCTGAGGGTTTTCAGCGGATTGCACCCACAAAATCCATAAAGAAAAAGGAAAAGTGTTAGTGAAATTTTTGATCCATGTTTTAAAGATTCTAACTTGAGTTATAGGTTTCAGGTTACCCTAAACTTTTCATTCCTCTTATAAGTGTTTATTTAGAGTTTTGTTTTCAATTTAGGTTAAGTTTTTAGGTAAAAGATCAAAAATCGGATTTGCATAAATCCTAGGATATATACATCTATAAATATGAAGGATCTTTCTTAGACTAAGTTCATTTATTTACTAATATATATAACACATTTTTTTATTTATTTATATATACAATATTTATTTATTTACATTTCCTTAGCATCCTTAGGCTTTCTAATTTACCCTTGTAACGAGCCTCTTACCGATGACTCTCAAACCAGACGGTCTTAGGGCACCAGATGAGAAAACATCCCTAGGGTTCGAGGACTCGAGTAAACTAGGCCACGAAGGAATTTAAGGACTTAACCACCTTTAGGCGTGGTTGGCAATGCTTCTTGAGGCACGACTAACCAGCTTAATTAGTGGCTAAGTATTTATTATTTATTTATATACACATTTTTTTCTTTTTCTATTATATATATATGTAAATAAAGTCACAAAGTCTTTGATTAATCCTTCAATATGTTTAATGTATATATCTTAAAGAAAGAATTAGAATCTAGTAATCTTTCTTATCCTTTATTACTAACCTAAAAATCTAACAAAACTCCTCTTTTCGACTTATAATTAGAAATCATAGTTAAGAGCTTCCTTAATCCCTAAAGTCAAGTTTTGATTCTTTAAACATGGATCAAGAATTTCTTTTTTTTTTTCTTTTTTCTTTTTTTTTCTTTTTTTCTAAAATGTAAAATCTAAAAGAAAATAGAAAATCTATAAAGAAAGGTAAAATCTAAAAGAAAATAAAAACCTAAAAAGAAAATGAAAATCCTAGAAAATAAAAAATCCTAAAAAGAAAATGAAAATCCTAAGTTAGAATCTACCCCCCCATACCTATCTCATGCGTTGTCCTCAATGTATGCAAGATAAAAAGATGCATGAAATAGGTAAAAGGTATGAAATCACTCCCTCCGTCATTTTGGACCAGCGGTGGTGCTAGGTCCAGCCGATTGTGATCGTCTCAGCGCACCCTCGATATTATCCAACCTAGAGGATTGCTCCTCTACCTTCTTCCTAAGTCTCACTTGTCCCTTGAAAATCTTCTTCACGCCCTTCCAGATGGTGGACATGAAGGCACGTGAATCATTTGGGGGATCCTACCGCCAAAACTCAGGCTCATCTTCTTCCTCAAAACTTTCCTCAGAAGAGGACTCTACCGGTATATCTTCGGGTTGGACACTGGGAGTCCAAACCGCGTGCAAACAACTGTTATATGAACTGGTAGGTCTCTCTGGTGTGACAAACACTCGGTCAAAGGAATCAAAGACATCGTCTGGTAGGAAAGTCCTATACAGACGTGTAATCAAGATGGGATGGGAGTGTTTGGCACCCCTAGTGCGGGAGGAATTGGCAAGGATAGCGTGGAATATGGTCTTATTTAAATAGAACGTGTGTTGCCGAGTCATTAAATCATGAATTATTTGCAACACCGGTCTGTTAAAAGATGTAGTGTGGTCCAGCCCTAAGATGTTGCGTTGGACCCAGCGTCCAACGCAGTGCACATTCCTAAACGTGGTGCTGGCTTTTAGCCCACGATCCTGCTCTGTGCAGCGAACCCCCATAAGTGTCATGTACTCAATCAATGGGAGGGGTCGCTATCCTGTGGGTGAATGGGGACGTGTGTGTGTTCCTCAAGGAGAGGAAGAGTGATGAACAAATCGCCGAGGGGCATGTGCACGGTAAAGTGATGGGCTTGTGAATCAACAGATGCATGGTCAAGATTAGTGTAGAACATTGTCACCAAATCGGGACAATAGAAGGTATCGTTCTCAGCATTGTCGTACACTAAATTATACCAATTCCATGCCCTAATGCGATCTATAAACACATGCCCATACCCATGAGGATCACACAATAATTTCCCAAAATCTTTCTCAGCAAAAATATTCGGTGCCATGCTATTAATCAAGAATAAAGCGGTAAAATAGAGAGATCAAGATGCAAACCACCCCCGGACTACGTGGGGGGAAAGTTCGAGTTTGCAGAGGGCACAGGTGACAGATTCTTGGAGAAGTGGCACTGGATCTGGAATCAGAGGAGAAAATCGATCGGTGGAAAATTCGGCGGTGCTCCAGGTGTTGCAGTACAGCCGCGGATGCGCGGTTCTAGTCGCGGGAACGCGTCAAACAGAGAGTTTCTGAGGAAGGGAAAAGGAACCGAGGGCGGCGCTTGAGAGAGTGAGTTTAGATCTGGGAGTTGATTTTGCGTTTGAGGGAGGAGGGTTGAGGTAGAGGGGCTATCTATAGAAGGAAAAAAATTTGAGAATCCCTCTTTATCCCAAGGTTAAAAGTGAATTTACCCTAGGGACTTGGAATTTCGAAAATGAGTTTGACCCTAGGGAGGAGATATAGACTTAGGAATTTTGAATTTTGAAAAGGATTTTGAATTTTGAAAGTGGGGAAACTCTTTTAAGCACAAAAGTCCCTCATTTATTATTTATATCTTTTTCTTTTTTTTAATTATTATTTATTATTTACGAAAAGTGTACAAAAAATTATTTACAGAAAATATTTACAAGTGTATCCCTTGCCTAGGCTGTTCTTTTGGTCTTTCCCCTGGCCGTTTCCCATCGTTCCAGTGTGTTTGTTTGCGCGAGCTTGGTTGGGAAACGAGTTCTATTACTTTCTTAGCCCTAGGCATCTCCAGCTTCAATTTCTCATTGTTATTCATCCGCATTTCACCACAATGTTCCCTAAAGAGTTCTTCATCACCACTTTTTTCTCTTTGAATTTCTTTACTTCCAATGTCAAGAAATTCCAGCTCCTCTCCATATAACTCTTCAAAACTCAGGTCAACATTTTCCTTCAAAAGTGTACAATCAGTTAACCGTCCCCGAGTTGACTCATCCAGGCACATGATTTCGTCAGCGAAGAGGTCTTCAAATGATATATCAATTGGAGGTTCTTGAATTGTATCCTCTTGGATACGTTCACAGTTGGCTCCCTGAAAGTGAAAATATCCAAATCAACTTTCCCCTTTTGAAAGGGTACTCGGATAACAGGATTTCCTATTTCAAGAGAATCACAAAGTTGTGACTCATCTTTTGAATCTTCACTTTCTTCCTCCAAATTGTCTCTAACAAAACTGACCTCGAATGTTTGATCTTTGTTTTACGAGGTTGTGTGTGGAAGACATTCACTTCACCAGTCATGTTACCAAAGGTTATCCTCATTGATCCATTCCGACAATTGATGATGGCATTTGCTGTGGCCAGGAATGGTCGTCCCAAAATGACAGGAGTTTGAGCCCTATGATTAGTGTTAGACACAGGTTGTGTCTCAAGAATTACAAAATTCACAGGGTAAATGAACTCCCCAACTCTGACAAGGACATCGTGAACTTCCCCCTTAGATTTCTTGACAGAGCGATCAGCCAATTGTATTGTCATTTGGGTAGGGCGGAGATCACCTAACCCTAATTGTTGGTACACAGAAAAAGGTAGGAGATTGATGCTGGCCCCCAAATCAAGCAGTGCCCTATTGATGGTAGTCTGTCCTATGGTGCAAGAGATGGTCGGGCTCCCTGGGTCCTTGTATTTCTCCGGAATTGACCCAGTGAGCAACTCATTGATGTTGGATGCTAGGAAGACTTTTTTAGGGACTTGGGTTTTCCTTTTCTTGGTGCACATTTCCTTTAAGAATTTCGCATATGATGGCACTTGTTGGATTGCATCAAGAAGAGGGACATTGATTTGGACCTTATTAAACACTTCTCTTATCTTCTCCATATGAGCATTTGACTTGTTATTTGTAAGCCTATTTGGAAATGGTACATTAGGCTTATAAGGTTGCTCATCTTCTTCTTTTTTACCCTTGGCTTTTGAAGTGGATGGCTCTGAACTAGAAGATGGGTTGTCAGAAGTTGGTTGCATTGGATTGGAGGTGTTGGCTTTGGTACTGGATGGGATGATTGATCAGAAACCTTATTATCTACCTGTTTTCCAGATCTCAGGGTATGAATAGCATGGCATTGACTGGGGCCCGTGTCTTCCACTTCATGCAAAGGGAAGTGGTGTTTGGGATTTGGCAATGGCTGGCTTGGTAACATTCCTTTTTGTCTTTCATTCACAGAATTAGCCAATTGCCCAATCTGGAACTGTACTTTATTCATCTCCTGACGATAGTCCTTTGCAAAGGTTTCTAACATTTTCTTCAACTCTGATATTTCTGAATCATTCTGGGGTGGATGTTGATAGTATGGAGACTGGAATTGTGATTGGTAGTGTGGTGAATTTTGATAGGATTGTGATTGTGGTGGACTTTGGTATGGATGAAAATTCGGAGTATTTCGATTGAAACTGGGTGGATGAGACTGAGCATTATATGGATGTGAAAATGGTGGCCTATGTTGCTCAGGACCAGACTGACTCCACGAAAAATTTGGTTGGTTTCGCCATCCCGGATTGTATGTGTTGGAGTACGGATTGTGATTGGGTTTGGTAAACGCTGCATTCGTGTTCTCCTGATAAGACTGAGACTGATATAAGGGACACTCCTCAAAGACATGGTTGAGATCATGACAGTAGGTACAACCCGGTTTGACCACAGGTGTTGGGTTGACCTGATTGACAACAGAATTTTCCCTTGACTCAAGCAGTTCTATCCTCTTTATTAATTGTGTGATTTTTGCTTCAGCTGCTATGGAGGATTCTATCAAGTTCATCCCAGTTCTGGAAGTAGTGGGAGTGGGTTTATCTGGACATGACTCCCACTGAATGGTTTTCTCAACTAGGGCTTCAAAGAGATCCCACCCCTGGTGCTCATCTTTCTTCAAAAATTCTCCTTAGCACATGGATTCAAGGAGTATTTTCGTTTGGTAATCTAAACCGTCATAGATAATCTGGCATTGACGCCATTTCTCTATGCCGTGATGAGGACATTGGGCTAGAAGGTCTTTAAAGCGTTCAAGATACTTCCAGAAGGGTTCATTTGATTCCTGCTTGAATTGCATTATGTTTTTTCTCATGAGGGCTGTCTTGTGAATGGGATAAAATTTCTTAAGAAAGACTTTTACAAAATCATCCCATGAAGATATCGAATTGGCGGGAAGATTGTAAAGCCATTTCTTAGCTAAATCCTTCAGTGCAAACGGTATGAACCTTAACCTAACAGCATCCTCGGTCAATTGGGAAATTCTCATCATTACACATACTTCCTCAAACTCTCGAATGAAGAAGTACGCGTCCTCAGACTCTAGACCATGAAATCGGGAAAGTGTATTGATGAATTGTGGTTTAAGCTCAAAGTGATTTCCATTAGGTTCAGGGAGAAGAATGCATGATGGAAGCGAAGTGCGAATCGGGTAGAATCTATCTTGAAGGGAAACATTGTTTTCCATAATGTCAAGTGGTTGTGTATGTGCAAGTGTAGAAAGTCTACAAAGTCTTGCAGAATTTGAATCCCGGTACCACTCTCGCATATACAGTCACAAACAACGTGCACCGATCACACCAGCGAAAAGAAAAAATGAAAATAACAAACAATAAAAGAAAAATCAATCCAAGCTATCTAGGATTCCTGGACCTAGACGACTCCTAACTGTTCGATGAACTGAAGAAGGTTGTTGCTTGAATCAGACCACAGCTAATCAGCCAGGTAGGGGCAAAATACGGTGGGAGGTATCCGTGCGTAAGCAACGGGCCTTAATTACGCCAAACCACGGTATCTTCGAGGCTTAACCTCTTAATCCCCAGCCTTAGACACTGATTTCACCGGAGTATGAATCAAAATCAATTCCCAACTTCAGCCGATCTCCTACTGAGTCCGGATGTCCCTAGGGCCAACGTCTATCAATTTTATTATAAAGCTTGGGATTGTGAGTGCTGGGATGGTGGTTTTTGGGCTAAGGAAGGGGTGATGAAATCCCCACCTTATCTTATTTATTGGGTATGCCCTTAAAATCGATTTTGTGCAAGTGTACGATATAAACAAATAAGGTTCACTCAAAGCGATAAAATATCAACCAAGAAGTGAGTCCTAATCAAAATGCAATGCGCACGTACCTTGCTCCAGCACTCTTCAACAGTAAAGTAAATGAATTGAAAAGACACGTGCCTAGAAATGCAAACGTCTAATCAATTTTTAACTTTGCAACAAATTTTTTACTGTTGATTATTAGCAGGAATATGGTGAAGCATACAAGAATTTAAGTATTGCAGCAGCTGTATTTTGCAGAGCAAGCAACCCTGCAGAAAATCTGTGAGTAGTTCACTCCTCCTTGCCGCGGATCCGCGGCTTTAGCCGTGGAATCGCGGCAAATCAGAGGGCAACTGGTCTCTGCTTTCGAGAGCAGAAGCCCAGAGCCACTTATATGTCACTGCAATGCTAGTTTTCCTGTTTCTTCACCTGTAACCTGCAACAGAGAAGAAAGTTCGTTTAGTTCTTCAATCGAATCAAAACCGTTGCTCTCCCCGGCAACGGCGCCAAAAATTTTGATAAGGAAAGAATAGTGGAGTATAGTAGCGGAGTATGATTCGCAGATATTCAACAAAAGAGAGAAGGTTTAGAGACAACCTTGTAGTGCTTACTTACTCCGAAATGTATTTTATAATGATTGATGTACTCTTTCCAAATCACCGTAATAACATAGGCTATACGAGTCGATTCTCATGGGAGAGCTTGCGATGGAAGCGTTACGGTTTGGTATTGAAGATGGAAAACGAAGGTTCTTCTTTGTTTTTAAAAGAATGAAAAAGAAATGGAAAAGAGATAAAAGAATTTGTGGATTTGTGCATGATGGAAAGAAAATGAAAAGAATTAGAAAACAAGATTTGCTTTGGAAAGAAAACTAAAAGAAGGAGAACTTTGTAAAAGACTCTAAGATGTGAAAAACCATGACTAGCTACCTTTCTAAATTGCTAACTTACTAGACTCCGTTATAGTGATGCTTGCCTCATGTTGATTCATCGGCATATGTATGTCTTGCGTGTTGGTCTAGTTGCTTTCCCACTTGATTGATGGGTGATCTTCTTGGACTTGTCTTGAAGCCTCATTGATTTCATCGGCTCTCAAGATAGAATTTCAATGGTGGACTCGAGGAGTGACACTCAAGGGATTCTAAGGAAGAAGATACAACATTCATTAGTCATTCAAGGCAAATACAACAAGTTAGCATTGAAGTAATGAAGTTGTACAACAAATAGCATATGTTTGGTGATCCATCTCCATGTTCCATCAAGGCACTTGTTCTAAAGACAAGGCTCTAAATGAGGCACACATGAATCATATGGAATTACAACAAGAGCTTGCCAAGCATGAAAGTAACCCATCGGGGATGAAAAAGACTCAACAATTGCAAGATGAAAAATTAGCAATCACCCAAGAGTTAGAAGTTAGCAATGTTAGTGGTCAGCTAGTCATGTTAGAAGAAGTTAGCTACTAGCCATTACAAGAAAAGAAAAGCAATTCATGAATAAAAGTGCAAGGAAAGTAAAGCTTGAATGAAAGAATGCAAGTAAAGTATTAGAAATTGCTCAAGCAGAGAAAGGAGATTGGATTAATCCTTGCTTCACAAGTTGTCACACCTTGGTTTACACAAGCTTTCTCTCTCTCTCAATCTCTCTCTCACAAAATTTCTAGGAGGAAGAAGAAGAACTAGAGCAATAAAAATCCTAGAGAAAAACCTACAAAATACAAGCTCTATCCTCTAATCTCTCCTCCCTTCTTTCGCTGGCCCTGGTGGTCTATTTATAGACTCAGAGAAGAAGGCTCCAGAATCAGACAGCTGGAGAGAATCTCGGGCTCAACAGCCTTGTAACTACCGCGGAACCGCGGCCAGAGCCGCGTTTCCGCGGCAGAATCTTGGCCGTTGAGGCCGAGATTTCTGTTGCGGATTTCTCGTAGGTTGTTAGCCACGTGGACCTTCTGGAATGTCTGAGCTGGCGCGTGAATGTCTCCAGGTCCTGGGCTCAACCCTTGGGCTCTCTTTTGGGCTTTGATTAATTCTCCTTTAATACTTGATAATTAAAGGGATTATGGGCCTCTTCTCCATTAAAATATGGACCTGCAAAATAGAGAGAAAAAGATTAAAAATCACATTTTTATTTATGATATGCATGGTATGGATGTGGCAAAATATGCAAAAATGAATAATAATCATTACCATCAAGAATAAGTATCCCTTACCTAGAATTGATGATCTTTTTGATCAACTCTATGGGGACTGAGTATTTTCTAAATTGAATTTATAGTCAGGTTATCATCAGCTAAAGGTGAAGAAAGAGGATATTTAGAAGATAGCATTCAGAACTCGCTATGATCATTATGAGTTTCTAATCATGCCCTTCGGAGAGATCAATGCCCCAGCAGTCTTTATAGATTTAATGAATAGGGTATTCTCATCGTATTTGGAACAGTTTGTCATTGTATTCATTGATGATATTTTAATATATTCCAAGAGCGGCAGGGAACATGCTGAATACTTGAGGATAGTATTGCAGACTCTCTAGCAGGAACAGCTTCATGGTAAGCAGAGCAAGTGTGAGTTTTGGTTAGACTCTATAGCTTTCTTGGGTCATATGGTTTCAAAAGAAGGAATTTCTGTTGACCGCAGTAAAATCCAGGCAATAGAGGACTAGATAATTTCAAGGACAGCAACAGAAATTAAAAGTTTCATTGGACTTGCCGAATATTTTACAGAAGATTTGTTCAGAACCTCTCAAAAATTGCTACCCCGTTAATAAAGCTCACAAGAAAAAAGAAAAGTATATATGGACAGAAGATGTACTACAGCATTTGAACAATTAAAAGAGAGACTAATTACAGCTCCAATCTTGAAGACTCCCTCAGGGACAAGAAGGATGGTTATATATAGTGATGCATCTGTAAAGGGCCTAGAATGTTTATTGATGCAGCATAATCACGTCATAGCTTATGCATCCAGGCAATTGAAGCCACTGAGAGAAATTACCCAACTCATCACTTAGTGGTAGCAGCAGTAGTATTCGCTTTGAAAATCTGGAGATATTATCTTCTGGGGGACAAAGTATTGATCTATATTGATCACAAGAGTTTTAAGTATATTTTTAAGCAGAAAGAACTGAAAATGAGGCAAAAGCAGTGGCTTGAATTGATGGCAGACTACGACATCGACTTGCAGTACCATCGTGGCAAGGTCAATGCAGTGCCTGATGCCTTGAGCAGAAAAATAGAGAACAAAGTGCTAGTACAACTTACTTAATGGAAGGAATTGCTTCAGGAGATCGTTAAATTGAACTTAATTTTGGTACAAGGAACTATTCAGTCAGGACATTTAATGACTTTTCAGATTCAGCCAACACTGATGGATGAAATTAAGGAAGCACAAAAGGAAGACCCTAGATTGCAGAAGTTCAAAACTCAAGTTGAAGCGGGATTAAGGACTGGTATTCGTATTCATTCAAATGATGCACTATATTATGGTAACAGAATAAGTGTACCGCAAGAGGAAGTTTGACAGAAAATTTTGGCAGAAGCTTGATTGAGCTTGAACCTGCACAAAAATACGAAATTTCAGAACTTTTAACAAAAATGTGCAAGTGCTCAATTCTTACCGTGATAGCAAGTTGCTATGCGGGTCGTGATCCACAAGGAGGGTTAGCGATAGAAGCGTTCAAGGTTTTTCTTATTGAAATCTTTATGAAGAAAAACGAAAGTTCTTCTTTGTTTTAAGAATTAAAAATGAAAAAGAGTTTTTTTAAAGTTAGAAAGAAAACGGTAGAATGAAGAAATTGGAGAGAATTAGAAGGTGACTATGTACAAATGATTATTTACAAAGAAGTGAAAAGGAGTGATGAAGGAAGTGGGTGTTGGTGATCTAAACTAAGAAATAAAAAAGTGAAGAAAGAAGATGAAAGAAGTACTCACCTAATTTGATTGATGACTCTGGAACCCTTGCATGTTCTACCTTGCTTGGAGGCGTTCAACGCATAGATCATAGGATCGAGCTCAGTCCCCGTTCGCATTATATCATCAAGCGGAGCAAGAATGAAGTGATCTGGATCTTGAGGAGGAGAACGTCTTCATGAACTATCGTTGGCACTCACACAACATCGCTATGCTTATGCTTCTGGATTCACTTGCAAGCTCATCAAAAACAAAAGAGGTAAAGTAGGAAGAAGAAAAAGAAAATGAAAGGAAAGAAGAACATAACATATTACCTTTTATTGCTTGAAACGATGGAAGAAAGAAGGAGGGTACATCGGTGTCACTCTCAACATAAGCCTCTCTCTTTTACTTACATGAATCTTCATCTAACCTAAGCTTACATACAAATTACATAAAAAGAAAAGAAAAACCTAAACTACAAGAAATGAAAACTAGGCTAAATCCTATCTCTGTATGGTCGTCCCATTTTCAGTGTAAATACTCTTTTTATAGGCAAAAACCCAACCTACAGGATCCAAAGAATATCGGGGGAGCAAACGCTCCCCTAACTCCACAACCAAGCCACAGAAACGCGGCTTTGGCCGCGTTTCCGCGGCCAGGGTGTGGCCAGGTGGCCACACCCTGTTGGTGGGTCTCCTTGGTTTTCCCTTCTGCTTTTATATTCAGTTGGTTTTCTCGTTTGAGTCCGAGATTTTGACGAAATGGCCTTTGATCTTTGCTTCAACTGATCGATTCTGAGGATTCTTCTCAACCGGTTTTTAACATCTTGATTTTATCCTGATTCACTGAGCTCGAATTAATTCTGATTTAATTCAGAATTTTGGTGGGCTTTTGGGCTCATTTCTCTTCATCTCCTTAAGGAATGGGCCTGCAAATAAATTAAACATTTAATTAGGACAATGCAGATTTTATTCTATAATAAGTATGGAAATATGATACTAAATATGCAACATTAGCGACCAATCACACCCCATACCTATCTTTTGCTCGTCCTCGAGCAAAACAACTAAACTATACTAAGGATTATTAGACCACTTTCGCAGGTCACGCGATTGCACTGAGCATGTGCAACAAGCCGTTAAACCTCTAGGTTTCCCCTAGAGGACGAGTTTTGTCTCGTGAGGGTTTTCAGCGGATTGCACCCACAAAATCCATAAAGAAAGAGAAACAAAGAGTTAGTATTTTCGAAAGGCATTTTGAAAGAGAAAAATATTTGAAATATAATTGTAAGATTTAAGCAATCTATAAGTTATAGGAAAACTGAATTTTTTATACCTAAACTTAGTCTCTATTCAAAAATTTATTATCAATCAAAGTAAGGAGTCAAATTGTATTTCTCATCTAGTCTATTACTTTACCCTAAGTCATATGCACCTTGTGATTGTGAAAATTTTGACTAAGGGTTCATTAACTCTAACTCTTATGCCTTATTTATATAATATATATATATATATATATATATATATATATTGGTGGTATTATTCCTTAGTTCTATTAGGCTTCTAATCTGCCCATGTAATGAGCCTTTAATCGATGACTCCCAAACCAAACGGTCTTAGGGCACCGGGTGAGAAAATACCCCAAGGACTTAAGGACTCGAGCAAACAAGGCCACAAAACTAAGGATTTTATTATATGAACCTCTTTTAGGCGTGAATACTTATGCTTTATTAGGCACAAATACCCAGCTTAATCAGAGGATTTTTATATATATTTTTTCTTTTCAAACTTATCTAATCATCTTTCGCATAAATACTAAGGCTTGCTTAAGCCAAAGCACCTAGTTAATCAATAATTAGATTTCTTTTTTTTCTTTTTTTTTATAAAGCATAAGAATCATTGTTTTTGAACCCTAAGTGTGTAAGTGTATGAAGTGTGCATATTTCATTAAGGTAAAGATTAAGACTAAATTACTTTAACAAATTTTCTTCCTAACCCTAAAAATCAAACAAATAATCTTATTTTGACCAACTATAAGAAATCCTAATTTAGATTTTCCTATTCCTAAAAATTGACTTAATTTCTTATAAAAAATATGTCAAAATATTGTTTCTATTTTCAAAAAGTTTTAAAAGCAAAGAAAATGTTAAATTTTTTTTTTATAAAAGAAAAAACTAAGTTATGTTAGACCCTCCCCCACACCTATCTCATGCATTGTCCTCAATGTGTGAATTAATGCATAGATGTATGAAAAAGAAGAAAGGGAAGGAAAATGTTACCTTAAGGTGGTGGTTCCGGTGGTGGTCTGATTGGTCCACGAAATGTGGCCCAATCGACTTTTCTTAGAGTTCGGGGGAACCCACCAAAAAATTCTCTAATATAACCCATTAAAATGATGTATCCATGAAGGATTTTTATTAAAAATTTAACCCCATCTAATTTCCAAATTCCATAATTAATTTCGGAGTCAAATTTGTCAACCACCTCGTCCCAGAAAGGAGTGTGAAAAGATAGAATGATTGACTTGGACTCAGGAAGTACAGGAACTAATACCGACTCAGGAAAGTGACTTAAGTCAAGTAAAGGTTCAGGAGCCGAGATTGGTTCAAGAAGCGGGTCCAAGTCAAGAAGTTGAAGCTCAAGTCCACATTTATTTTCTAACAATGGAATGTGACCTAATATTGGTGATTCAAGTTCAAGAATGATAGGTGTGGGAATCAAAACTGACTCTAAAATATTACTCAAGTCGGGTAACAAAACAGGAGTCAATATTGATTCGAGAATTTGAACTGGATCACAGATTTGAGAATTTAGGTCACATTTCTCATTGTGTTCAATATCATAAAAATGAGAACTTGCCAATTTGTCAATAGGATTTTCAAAAGTATAAAATTGGTCAAGTTCAATATGATCATCAAAAATGGGTGATTCAATTTCATGATGAATTGGCACATGATCCAATGTTGACTCGGGAAAAAGATTGAAATCAGGTGAAGACACTGGAGTCATTATTGAATCAGGAAGTAAAACTGAATCACTAAGTTGATGTTCATGATCATATTCATTTTCAAGTTCGATTTCAGGAAAAGGATAACTTGCCAAACTGTCATATTCTTTTCAAAATTTGGAGTTTGGGCAAGTTCAAATGATTGTTCTGAAATGGAACCTTGATTTCCAAAACAACATGACTCTTCGGCTCTAATAGAATTGTCAGTGACATCAGAATTGGTCAAACGGTGAGAACGTAGAGATTGGACCATCATATCTATGTCACGATTACGAGCGTTTTGAGCCTGAGTCATGGCTTCAAGCATCTTTTCATAGGTGATGGGTTCATTGTTTTGATGAAAAGATGAAGTGTTGTCTTGGAATTGGTGGTGAAATTGTGAGTCCATCAGATTTTGAAATTTTTGTTTGGACTCACGCATACTCATTTCCAAAATTGATAGTTTTCTATTTTGGACTGGTGGAACTGAGTATGAATCTTTAAAAATATTGTGGACTAGGTGGAGAAGGAGGACAAGTTGATTGAAAATTGGACTCGGGTAGGCGAATCCCCACTGACTCTGTGAAAAGTTGAAATCATTCTAGAAATTATAGTTATTAGATTGGGGGCATGGGTTATATTGATTCGGATAAGACCAATCCGGCACACTAGGTTGGTTAAACTTATGATATGCCGGGTTGGTAATATCCGAAAATGAAGTCGGTGTGTAATATGGATTATTATTGAAGTTGGAAAAATTGTTATTATAAGCCATATCACATAATAGAATACAAACCAAAAGAAAGAAAAAACAAACAAATAAGCAAACAAATAAAAGGAAAAAATTCTAAACTAAGTTAGGGTAGACCTATGACCTAGACGACTCCTAACTAATTAGACTGTCCACGGGAGGTTTAATGCAGACTTTGACCACAACCTAATCAGCCAGGTCAGGGTAAGGTTAGTGGGAGGTTTTCCGTCAAAGACGTTCCTTAATTAAATAACCACCAACCTTCGGCTTTCGGCCCTTGATCCCTTTCCTAGACACTGATTTGACAGGAGTCAAATTCCAACACCTTTCCCCCTTAGGATGATCTCCTAATTGAGTCCGAGATGTCCCTAAGGCCAACGTCTACTCATTTTTAGTTAGGCTTGGGTTAGTGACTGCTTGGAATCTGATTTTTGGGCCAAGGAAGGGTGATTAAATCCCCACCTTATCTTTTTATTGGGTGTTGCCCTTAAAATCAATTTGTGCAAGTGTACAAGATAAATAAGATTCACTCAAAGCGATATAAATCAACCAAGAAATGAGTCTTATTCTAAATGCAATGCGTACGTACCTTGCTCCAGCACTCTTCAACAGTAAAAATAAATGAATTGAAAAGACACGTGCCTAAAATGCAAACGTCTAATCAATTTTTTATCTTTTTCAACAACTGTTTTACTGTTGATTTATTAGTAGGCTTTTGGTGATGGCATATAAGAAATAAAGTTGCAGAAAACTAGAATTTTGCAAAGCAAGCAGCCCTACAAAAAAAAACAGTTAGTAGTGAACTCTTCCTTGCCGCGGAAACGCGGCTAAAGCCGAGCAAACGCGGCAATTCAGAGGGTACTTGGTCTCTGTTTCCTGGAACAGAGGCCCAAGACCACTTATATGTTTCTGCAATCCTTTTTTCCTGCTTTGCTTGCCCTATAACCTACAACAGAGAAGAAAATTCATTTTAGTTCTAAAAATTCAATAAAAATCAGATTTCAATAAAAACCATTACCCTCCCCGGCAACGGCACCAAAATTTGATTGAGCTTGAACCTGCACAAAAATACGAAATTTCAGAACTTTTAACAAAAATGTGCAAGTGCTCAATTCTTACCGCGATAGCAAGTGGCTATGCGGGTCGTGATCCACAAGGAGGGTTAGCGATAGAAGCGTTCAAGGTTTTTCTTATTGAAATCTTTATGAAGAAAAACGAAAGTTCTTCTTTGTTTTAAGAATTAAAAATGAAAAAGAGTTTTGTTAAAGTTAGAAAGAAAATGGTAGAATGAAGAAAGTGGAGAGAATTAGAAGGTGACTATGTACAAATGATTATTTACAAAGAAGTGAAAAGGAGGGATGAAGGAAGTGGGTGTTGGTGATCTAAACTAAGAAATAAAAAAGTGAAGAAAGAAGATGAAAGAAGTACTCACCTAATTTGATTGATGACTTACCTGGAACCCTTGCTTGTTCTACCTTACTTGGAGGCGTTCAACGCATAGATCATAGGATCGAGCTCAGTCCCCGTTCGCATTATATCATCAAGCGGAGCAAGAATGAAGTGATACGGATCTTGAGGAGGAGAACGTCTTCATGAACTATCGTTGGCACTCACACAACATCGTTATACTTATGCTTCTGGATTCACTTGCAAGCTCATCAAAAACAAAAGAGGTAAAGTAGGAAGAAGAAAAAGAAAAAGAAAGTAAAGAAGAACATAAACATATTACCTTTTATTGCTTGAAACGATGGAAGAAAGGAGGAGGGTACATCGGTGTCACTCTCAACATAAGCCTCTCTCTCTTACTTACATGAATCTTCATCTAACCTAAGCTTACATACAAATTACATAAAAAGAAAAGAAAAACCTAAACTACAAGAAATGAAAACTAGGCTAAATCCTATCTCTGCATGGTCGTCCCATTTTTAGTGTAAATACTGCCTTTTTATAGGCAAAAACCCAACCTACAGGATCCCAGGAATTTCGGGGGAGCAAATGCTCCCCCTAACTCCACAACCAAGCTGCGAAAACGCGGCTTTGGCCGCGTTTTCTCGGCCAGGGTGTGGCCAGGTGGCCACACCCTGTTGGTGGGTCTCCCTGGTTTTCCCTTCTGCTTTTATCTTCAGTTGGTTTTCTCGTTTGAGTCCGGGATTTTGACGAAATGGCGTTTGATCTTTGCTTCAATCGATCGATTCTGAGAGGATTATTCTCAACCGATTTTCAACCACTTGATTTTGCCCTGATTCACTGAGCTCGAATTAATTCTGATTTAATTCAGAATTTTGGTGGACTTTTAGGCTCATTTCTCTTCATTTCCTTAAGGAATGGGCCTGCAAATAAATTAAACATTTAATTAGGACAATGCAGACTTTATTCTATAATAAGTATGGAAATATGATACTAAATATGCAACATTAGCGACCAATCAAAGCTCATAGTTTGGCTTATTCCATACATCCAGGGGGAACTAAAATGTATTAAGACTTGAATCAGAACTTCTGGTGGAATGCTATGAAGAGAGAGATAGCCCAGTATGTGGCAAGTGCATAGTTTGTCAGCAGATAAAGATAGAATATAAGAGAACAGCTGGACTTCTACAGTAATTACCAATACCTGAATGAAAGTGGGAACACATCACTATGAATTTTGTCACAGTTCTACCCCGCAGTCCTAAAGGTATCAATGCAGTATAGGTAATCATTGACCGTCTCACAAAATTAGCTCCCTTCTTACCATTCAGAGTGGGTCAATCAACAGAAGTTCTTGCAGATAAATATATTAAGGAAACTTTTCGTCTGCACGGAGTTTCGATTAGCATCGTGTCAGATAGAGACACGAGATATTGATCACATTTCTAGGAAAGTCTCCAAGAAAACCTAGAAACTCGTATGAAGTTCAGTACTTCATATTATCCTCAGACAGACGGGTAGTCTGAACGAACTATCCAAATTCTTAAAGACATGTTACGAGCCTGCATGATAGAATACAAAGGGTCATGAGAAGACTATCTTCATTTGGCAGAATTTTCTTGTAATAACAGCTATCAGGCTAGTATCAAGATGGCTCCATTTGAAGTTTTGTATGGTAGAAAATGCAGGTTGTTGTTATGTTGGGACAAAGTCGGTGAAGAAGACTCTTAAGGCCAGATATTCTAGTTCAGACAACAGATAAAGTCAGAATTATCAGAGATCACCTCCGGGCAGCACAAAGCCGACAGAAGAATTCGACTGACACTAACAAAAGATCATTGGAATTCAGAGCAAGTGATCATGTATTTTTGAGGATATCACCAACCAAAGGGGTAATCTGATTCGATGTACTCGCGGGAAACTTAGTCCGAGATACATCAGCCCATTCGAGATTCTATATCATGTGGGAGATGTAGCTCACCGATTGGCATTACCGCCATCATTAGGAGGACAAAATGTGTTTCATGTATCACAGCTTAGGAAGTATATCAAGGATGAGAGTCATATTCTAGATCACTCAGAACTGAAACTACAACTAGATTTATCCTATAAAGAGCAGCCGATGACCATTCTGAATAGAAGTATTAGTACTGGTTTCTTGAAATAGGCATGCTCTAGGAGAAGCTACGTGAAAACGAGAGGATATTATTCGTAAGCGTTACCCTTAGCTATTTTCATCATAGTTGGTGAAATTCCCTATCCCCGTCTCTTCCTGCCTTCACCTCCCCCTTATCAAAATTTCATGGACAAAATTTTTGTAAGGTGAATGGATTGTAACACCCCCATTCCCGGAATACATACCCAGATACGTATCCTTATTTTTTGAGCATATTTTCTTATTTTCTCGTATTTATTTTTGCTCGTACAGTGATACCGCTTGATTTGACATTTTTGATAGTAAGATTTGACCTATTTTAGTATCAAACATGGTTTTCTAATATTATAGATTTTTCATGATTTTTCAAAATTTTTCTAAATTATTTTAATAAAAACCCTAAAATCAGGATTAATTGGTACCACTGGTTTATTCTCAGATTTTTAATTTACAAATGAAGCAAAATTTGAGAAACTACTTTTAAATATTTTCTTAGAATAATATTTACTATCTTAATATATTTTTTAGAAATTTTCAGAATTTAACAGATTTCGACCAGATTTGGTGTCGACCAGTATCGGCGATCGATTTCAGGATTTTTAAAAATTACAAAAGATTTCTTGAAATTGATTTCACCATGATACTCAATATAATATTCTTGATTTTTAAAAAATTTTAGAGAGCTTTCTGAGATATTTGATTTTCGGGCGATTTCGGTGTTTTTTTTCGAAAATTTTTCGCATCCGCTCTAAACTCGGGGATTCCACTATTCCAATTATTTCTCCTTTTTTAATACTTTTTCCCTTTTTCATTTTTCATTTTCTTTTCCTTTTTTCCTTCCTTCCACCAAATTCTAAAAACTTCTCCATCCTTCTAAAATCTTCTACCACATTCCGCCAAAATATCTCCTTCAAAATATCCTAATACACTTATCACTCCTCTCCCATCACCGAGGCCGACCATTACTTCCTCTCCCATCACCATTTCATAAAAAAAAAAAAACCCTACCAAATCATTCCCCTTCTCCTTCAAACTCCAACCCCAAAACCAACACCTTTTCTTCTCCTTTCCCCTTCATTCCTCCCTCAAAACCCTATTACCACTTATTCCTTCTTCATCTCCACTGCAACAACAACAACACATACAGCACATCTTCATCATCTTCTTCCTCCTCCATCTCCTCCCACTATACCATAACTATCAAAACTCCACCATCCAAAACAATCTCCATCTCCATCTCTAAAAACAACTACCACCAACCAAAACCCTCTACAAAACCCACCTCCACTCCTCTTCTCCTAGGCCGGCCACTACCCCAAGGTTAGGGCCAGCCACATCCTCTCCTGCAACATCTCTGGCAACTATTCCAGCGATCATTCAGGCGACAACTTCAATGACAACACCAACGTTACCACTACCATTTTTACTAAACCATTTTCATCTCCATCTCTTCTACTCTTCTCCACCACCACCACTATCACTATCACCACTATAACACCACCTTCATCACTACCATTTCAAGCTCCTACATCACCCTCCCCATTATCTCCATCTTCTTCCTTTTCATTCTTCTACAAAAATCTAACATCACCAAATACTACCACTACTCCAACACCTTCACCTTCACCCTCTCCTTTCTCTCCTCATGTCCGACCACCACCTAGGGCACCACCTTAAGGTGGCGCACCACCCCTAGGGCCGGCGGCCACAATAGGGCCGAGTCCCCTCTCTTTCTCTCACTTCGTGTGTTTCCTCGCTTGAGAGTTCAGATACGCGTAATTTTAGAATTGGTGTTTTAGGTAAGTTGCCTTCCTCGCAAAATTGGACCTGTATTAGAATTGGTATTGTGTTGTATTTTGTATCAGTCCAGTATGAATGTACGGGTGTGGGTGTGTTGTATTATGTGGACATGTCTTGATTTGTATCGGACTGATATACTATAATGCATGTAATAGTGTAGAACATCTTGTGCAGGTACCTTTATACCGACTCTGGGTTTCTATCCACTCTCGAGCTAGCTACCCAATTGGTTTTAGGCCTACACTCTTATAGTTTTCATGGTAGCTATCGAGAGTACGCTTAGACCCCGATTGTACTCAGCCTCCGAGCTTCACTACTCCACGGTAGCCTAGATAGTCTCACATTTATATGTATACTTGTGTTGTACTAACATCTCATGCAGGTACCTTTGTACCAACTTTGGGTTCTGCCCACTCCTGAGCTAGCTACCCAATTGGTTTTCGGCATGTACCCTTATGGGTTTCATGATAGCTACTGAGACTGGGCTTAAACCCCGAGCGTACTTTAGCCTCCGGGCTCTCGCCCGCTTCCTTGAAAGAGGAGTGCACTTAGACCGTAAGGTTTGTTTTGCTCTACCTGGTTTGGCATGCTTAGCGTTCAGCACTTTATCACTAGACTCACCTAGGCGAAACTCTGCCGGATTTTAGACTCTCTTTTTAAGTCAAGTCGTTTTGATAGCTCCGCCAATCGTTTTAATGATTAAACACTATTCGCTGTCCGTGCCACCAGCACTGCTTGGCGCCGCTTAGATGTTCACTTGCTAGCTAACTACCTATATTAACGGTTGTATCTAGTATTGCTTGCTATGCTATCACCTGTCACCTGACCTCTGGCATGATACCATTTGACACCTAATTACTATCACCTGCCATCCAACATGTTATACCTGACTTGTAATTATCACTTACAGGAATGTTAACCTGATCTCCTGATAGTACTCATGTACACCTGATATTCCTGACATGCTTTTGCATTCCTGTAATCTGATAACTACCTAATAAATCATAAAAAGAATAACTTACACCGGGTCAGGAAAAACTTGCGGATATCAATATATGTTCGTGTTTATAGTTGTACTAGGTATGTTGTGTAACCAAAACTTCCGGTTCGACCTGAGGGCCTCTAGGTGTTTCGAGGGGAAGCGCTGGCTCCCTACATCCTATTACATTCATGAAAAAGGGCATCCTATAAGACCCTCGTCTAGGCCTTGCGGCCAGTTCCATACTCCAGCACAGAACATCATGGACCGTCGTCCTGAGCATGTACGGCACCCACTGTAAACATTGTTCGTTGTTATCCCATTGGTTTCCAATAACAGCCTTGACTTACTTCGATGTGGATGTATGTGTGCTGGGATGATATTACAGATACCTAGACATATGGGTAGGACGAGTAATAAGAATAAATATTAAAAACGGTAATAAAAGATTTATTCATGTTTAATCGCTTTCATCAGTGTATGCCTCTGTTGCATGCTTATTATTTCTATACATTCGACACAACTTTTGATGCCTCCTTTCTAATTCAAATTTATCGATACATATGTACTTATCTCTGCACGCTACTTGGTATTCACCTGAACACTCATTGGGGAGTTTCTGACTCCCCTGGACCTGCATATTCAGGTTCTGAAGTTTGGATTGAAGTGGAGCCCTCTGCTGAAGATCAAGCTTACCTCTTGGAACAGGCTAACTAGTCCCAGCTTCTTCTGTTCCTGACTCTTCCTACTAGTTCGTGAGATTCTCTCTCAGCTCATGGGCATCTTTTATATTGTACATATTATAAATATTACTTTTGTACCTGGTAGTGTTTTAATAACTTATAATATTATATCACGCTCTATGATACCTTTGTAAGTTGTACTCTTTATGTTGGAATATATATACACTACGTACTTCTGTACTCTGATTATTGTCTGTACCGATGCTTAACATATATACGTGAGGATATTTCCGTCCTACGTATATACGTCGCAGTTATGTTTTCGTATCCACGGGATCGGGGCGTTACAAGAAGGACGATGGGATTTATCTTTACCGCCACTCTAATCGTGTGTCGACGCTTTCGTCCTGCGGGTCTCCTAAGGGACGTTGACGCGGGCTGCATGGGCTACACGAGAGATTTTTAGAACCTCTTCAGAAGTGACACTATATGTGTTGCTAGCAGTGGTGTGGGCCACTTCAGGAGTAATCTCCAAAGAGATTTGAGAGCGAGTCTCAGAAGAGACTTTATGGTATTGCTGCATTACCTTGGGACTGGCGGAACCTGGGGAAAAGAATTTCTCAAACTTTACTTAGTTGAATTCAACGATGAGAGATTCTATCGTCTTCTCGAGGAGTCACACATCGGCTTGCGCCATGGCATCCTCGTCAGTAGAGAAAGAAATTCCCAGCGGAGTCGCCATCTTTTGCTTGGTCAAAAAAGTAGGTCCATGTAAACTTTCTTTGAGTGGCTGAAAAGTTACAAAGGAACGATCTCGATTACAAAAGAGGGAAAAAGATATGATTCTCCCCTTTTTTAAGGCTGGGTTCTGAAAATCACCTAGAGGGGGGGGTGAATAGGTGATAATGCTAATCTAATGAACTTAATGCGGAATTTAAAAACTAATTGCAATAAACAAGAGATGCACACTCAAACAAGCCAAGCAAATAATTATGAATGAACAATGTGAATTGATGCAAGGCACAATATAGAGAGAGAGCCAAGGAATCAAGCGCAAACAACAAGATATGTTTCGAGGTTTGAGCACCCAGCTCTACATCCCCGCCTTCACCACCGTGAAGGATTTCCAATCCACAAGCTTGTCCACAAAGGACTCCCACAAAGGGAACCTCCACCGAGGATTTGGGGCAATCACAATTACAAGGAGTACCCAACTCCTCTCCTTACAAACACAACCTCCTCCTTGAGGCACAACTCCAATCCAACAAACAATCACCTCACAACTTGAGGAATTAGCACCAAGCAACACAAGGATCACCTCACAACTTGAGGGATACAACCCAAATGCACAACCTCCTCAACACAATGAGGGCAAGGCACAAAGCAAGAAAAGGGTTTACAACTTGGTGGTCTAACAAACAACCACAAACAATTTCTTTCTCCCACAAATCCTATAGATGAGATAGTAGAAGTAGCTCAAGTGTGGAGAAAGAAAAGTGTTTAAAACAAACAAAAATCACTTGGGAAATCACCACAAAGATATTGAATGATAGAACCAAACCAAATTCCCAAAAGACTATTTTTCTTTGAAATAATGAAACACTTATAAAACAATAAGATTGATCTTTTTAGTACAAAGAAACTCTTTTAAAACTTGTTTAAACACCAGAGAAAGCTCAAAAATTCGTCCAAAAAATTCTTAGAGAAAAACTCTTTCCAAAGGGGTATTTATAGGCCAAGTTCAAAACTAGCCGTTGGCAGCAGAAACTGCCAAAAATGACCTAACGGTCGACCGGTCGGTCGACCGTCCAACGGTCGGATTTTGACCGTTGGCAACTGTCGGTCGACCGCCTGGTCGACCGAAAAGAACAGAGAGCACTGCTCTCAGTTCCGGTCGACCGCCCGGTCGACCGTCTCATTGTGCTGCCAGACGTGCACAGCTCTGTGCACGTCGGCGACCGCACGGTCGACCGGTCCTTGGTGCGGTCAACCGCTCGGTCGACCGACCTGGCCTGTCAGCCAGTTCCCAGAGTCTGAAAAATAGGGAAAAATATATTTTAATAAATCCATAAAACTTGTAAAAATTACACAAAAATAGTTTTCTCATTTTGTATTAAAATATAAACATGTGATAAAAATTTCATCACAAATAACAAACATTTTGAAACATTTTTGTGTCTTATCATTTTCACCAAAAATCAAAATCTGTATTTTCTAAAACTTGGATTTTTGAATAGAAAATACATTTTGTCCAAAACTCATCCATAATACAAAAACATGATATTTAAACACTTTGTAGTATGTTGCATATGGATGGAAATCTATTATACAAGAAACATATACATATCCATGTTTTTGACTTGAATTCCAAAATATGTTTTGTTAAAAATACCAAAACATAAAACACATGAATAAGTAAGTCAAAACTAAGTTTGTTTAAGAAGTTGAAGCATGCATGTATATAGAACAAATCTAATATACATTAAACCATGTAAACTTGTTTTGAATCTATCTATTAATGAAACCAAGATCGGTTAAACCAAAACCAAAAACCAATATTCAAAACATGAAACGTGTGTGTTGTGAACTTGAGCATATCATACTATTCTAATCTTTACAATTTGGATCTAAACACAAAACTAAACTATGGTACCGATGTCTTCTTGTAGAGCGCCGTCTCCAAGCCGACTCGATCCAAAACTCCTTGATCCACCGAGCAAGTGCTATATATGATCTTAGACGCTCGGGCTCTTGAATCAACATGTGAAAGCTTCTAAATCATCTTGTTGAAGCTAATCACCTACTAAAAACTTGATTAATGATCTGAAACTAAAATCACAAGATTATTAGTACACATAACTACATGAGTTAATCATCATCAAAACTAGAGTGGAAGGCCTCTGGGCCAACAATCTCCCCCTTTTTGATGATGACAAAACTCATGGAGTTATATATGCATGGATTAAAGTTAAGCTTCAAAGAAGCTCCTCCTTGACTCATGCATAAACAAATAAACATAAATATGCAATGAATATGAAACATGAAACATGCATAGATATGCATAAACAATAAAAGGTTCTAGATACTAATGAAATTGTCAAAAACAAAACATGCTCTAGATACCAATTAAACTTAAACTAAATTAAACTTAATATATATAAAACATAGATATGCATATATAAACTCAAAATCTTTCTCCCCCTTTTTGTCAATCATCAACAAAGGGGTCCAAGTAAAAACAAAAACATTCTTCTCCCCCTTTTTGTTCGAAACAACGAATCAACAAAAAGGGTTAAAAGCAATAAAACAATGTTCTCCCCTTTTTGTCTAAAACACAAATGATGTAAATAAGGGGTGACAATCAATTAAGATATCAATTAAAAATTTGTCAAAGAATAGCATCTTGATACCAATTGAAAGGAAACAGAAAAATATTGATACCAATTTTAAGCAAAACACATGAAAATCTTGATACCAATAGAAATTAAACATAATAAATTTTGAATGTTTAAACAAAAATTTTGATACCAATTGTAAATATTTTTCATTTTGAACATATGATATCAAATTGAAATTTTCAATCATAAAGTATGGGAGTGGAATACAAATACCAATTGAAAGATGAAATACAAGTTTTCTCCCTCTTTATGAAATACCAAATGAAACAATGAATAAGCTTGTATGTGGATACCAATTGAAAACTAGTCAATTGAAACAAGATAGTCATTATAAAACAAGCTTTATCATGATCAAAATTTGTGCTCTAAGATATATGAATATAATAAGTACAAATAAAAACATATATATATGTATGAAAAGTTAGATACCAATTGAAATTGATACTCTTTGAAGTGCAAGCATGCATATACCAAAAAATATATGAGTATACAAAAAAGTCAATATTGATACCAATTGAAAGAATTCAATGATACCAATTGAAACAATAAAATTATCAAATGTATATCTCATATTTCCTAGCCTCCCAATCATGTTCACGTTTAAAATGGTTTTCACTATAAGGCATACATGAGCATGATCTCCCATCCAACCACCCTTGGATGGTAGGGGTTTTCAAAAATAGGTTTGAAAATAGAGTACGTTTGAAAAACTCTACCAAAGTGAAGAATACGAACTAGTTATGAAAAAATTTGTTAACTAGTATGAAATCCTTCAAGCAAGGAATAAAACATAAATATTTTTCATGAAAACACTCGTGATTCACAAGATCACTAAACACTCAAAATCCATAAAACCCATATCATACTCATGAAAACAAAGTCATGAGAAACCTAATAAAGTGAGTGAACAAGTGCTATGTGACACATATCAACATGAAATATTCAATTAAGCTCAATTAAGATATTCCTTAAAACATGAAACATGAAAATCTAAAATTTTCAATAAAACTAATTTATACTTCAAGGCATATTTATGTTTTGACAACACAAAAAGTATACATACATATCCCTAAACACAATTTGAGTCCATAATAAAGATTTGCATGAAAAGCAAATGACTCAAGGGGTATACATGTATATCTTAAGGTTTGGCAAAATAAACATATACATGAAGTGAAAACACATGATCATAAAAAACATGTCCAAAATAGGGAATACAAGTTAGAATGCATGAATCATCAAAACTAGATTATACTAGAACATATAATGGGTACAAATAAGCATCCAAGCATAAATATATATAAAGATTTATTTGTTGCCCACTACATGTACAAGTATAACTTCTAGCCTTAATGAAAACTAACATTTAAACGTATATTCAAAATATGAGGCATAAAACGGGACATAAATCAACATGAAAATCATAAACATGATCATTATGTAAATCTACATGTTATTAGAGGTATGATGTGCATAATAGCTAGACAAATGGTGAGAACACAACATATGGGTCCATATAAACATGGGTGATCTCAAAAGCTATACATGCATGTCAATGATCTAAGAATCATGGCATTTAACATAATAAACTATAAACATTAAAAACAAAACAAGAATCATAAACACACATATGATCATTATGTGTATGCATGTGCATTAGATCTAGAGCATACATATTAGTTAAAAACAAGGTGAGAACACAAAGATAGGTCCATGGGTGTCTCAAGTAACTAAACATGTATATCACTAATCTAAATCACATGGCATAATCATAATGAACAATAAAAACATGATATGCTATAACTCAATGATATGAAAAGCATAATGAGCATGCAAACAAAAATGGGAGTTAGAGATTGATACCAAAACCGATGAAGGCACCTCTCTAGTTCTCCAAACCAATGGTGGTCCTCCTCCACCAAACTCCCCTTGAAAGTGATGCATTCAAATTTGTTTTCTCTTAAGCATGGAACGCACCCACTCCAAGGCACCGCTACTCTCACGTGATGCGAGAGCCCACACCTACATCAAATATTTTAGGGGTGATTTTTAGTACCCATTTTCTCTTGGGTCCATGGGGGTTAGTGTCCTTCCTAACCCAAACAAAATTAGTTGCTAAATTTTCATCATATATGCGATCATAGCAAAATCTAGCAAGGATGGCCTTTTCGACCACAGTGTGTACATGTGTACACGTGAGCATACATGTGATGGTGGTGATCATGAGAAGCATGTGTATGCAGTGATGGGTGAGCATGCAAGGATGGAACTTGTTTCTTGCGAACCAAGGTTTCCAAGCGTGTATGATTTAAAGTACATTGGCTCAAAGTGGAGCCCAAACAATCAACACTTTTCTTCAAAATATTTATATCATTTTCAATACTTGAAGACAAAGTGGAGCATGCAAAAGAAGTGCTAGGTGAAGCTACATGATTGGTAGTGAAAAGTGCATTTTTATCATCATATTTATCATCACATTTTCATATTTATTCATTTAATTCTGCACATTTATTAATAATTTGTAATTTATTGTGTGCAGGCCTCGAATTATTATTTTAACAATAAATAAAGCTTAAAGAGCCCAAAAGCCCAGATCCAAGCCCATATTTGAAGCCCAAGAGTCAAAGTGCAAATATACAAGGGCTAAAGTTGCAATTATTAAAGATGAGGGAAGGATAGAATTCTACCCAACCCTAAACTCTTGCAGGATGAGCATAAAAGCCAAAGATAAGAAGGAAATTCGTGATAAAAGATTTGGGATAATTGAGATCAAGGTAACTTGATTACTAAGTTATCTCGAAATCCCAACATAAAGAGCCAGGATCACACTTCCAGAAGCAGGCGCCCAGATGGACGGATCAGGAGAGGCCACGCGCCAAAGCGCGTGGCCAACCGCCAGTGTTGAGCCGCGGAAACGCGGCCCAAGCCGCTTTTCCGCGGCATTATGGATGAGATCCGTCACCTGTTTTCGTGGACCACTTCGATTGGGACTCTGATTCCTTCTGCACCTATAAATACCCCCTGCAGTGCAACGTACAGAGCGTCTAGCGTCTAGCAAAGGGCCAAAAGCTAGGGTTTAGTTTCGTTCTTTCTTCTAGTTTGTAATTAGGGTTTCTTTTTATTTTTAAGAGAGGGAGATGGCTATGTTGAGGGTGACACTGATGTATGCTTCTCTTCTCCATTGTATCAAGTAATGAAGGTAATTTTTATTTTTATTTATGTCATTGCTTTACTTTTCTTTTTGTTTTCTTTTTCTTTTCTACTTTCTTTCTGTTGATCTTTGATGAGCATGCAAGCGATTACCGAACCACAAGTATAACAAATTTTGGTGGGGCCAACGATATTCCATGGAGATGTTCTCCTCCTCGAGGCGTATCAATTCATACTTGCCCAAGGCTTGATGATCTAATGCGAACAGCGGACTGAGATCGATCCCATGATTTATGCGTTCAACGCCTCCGAAATAAGGTAGAAAGTGTTAGGTTTTCACATATTTTCTCCAACCAAGGTTAGTTTTCTTTTCTTTTATTTTATTTTTGTAGATTAAATCACTATCTCCCAATTCTTTCTTTTCCGATTCATTGTAAATACCACTTCCTTTCTAACTTAACTAATAAAAATAAAAACTTTAGAGAAACTTGCTTAACGCTTCCATCGCAGTCCCTCCCTGAGGATCACGACCCGCATAGCCTTGCTACAGCGGATTAGAATTGAGAACTTGCACATCCTATTCTTAAAACTAAAATACTATCTTTTGTGTGCAGGAAAATTCAGTCAACAAATTGGCGCCGTTGCCGGGGAGGGACGGTAAGTTTTTCTCTAAATAAAAAAAAATTAACTAATTATTCTTTTATTCTTTTCTGTTTGCAGGTTTGGAGAACAGGAAACAGCAGCAGAAGTGAATTACTGACTCAGTTTTCTGCAGGTTGCTACAATTGCAAATATTGTCTACTGCTCTGTTAAAATTTGTTCTGTGATAACCCTGCTTACTGCTAATTAATTCAACAGCAAACTATTTGTTGTTAAAGATAAAAATTGATTAGAAGTTTGCATATTAGGCACGTGTCTTTTCAATTCATTTATTTTTACTGTTGAAGAGTGCTGGAGCAAGGTACGTACGCATTGCATGTAGAATAGGACTCATCTCTTGGTTGATTTTCTGCTTTGAGTGAATCTTATCTACTTATCTTGTACACTTGCACTAATTCATCTTAAGGGCATAACCCATTAACAAGATATGGTGGGGATTTCATCACCCTTCCTTAGCCCAAAAATCATATCCAAGCACTCACTAACCCAAGCCTAACATAAAAATTAGTAGACGTTGGCCCTAGGGACTTCTCAGACTCAATTAGGAGATTATCCTAAGGGGGAACGGTGCTGGAAATTGACTCTTGCCAAATCAGTATCTAGGAAGGGGATTGAGGGCCGAAAGCCCGAAGATTGGTGGTTATTTAATTAAGGAACGTCTTTGACGGAAAACCTCCCACCACTCTTGCCCTGACCTGGTTGATTAACTTGTGGTCAAAGTCTGCACCTTACCTCCCGTGGACAGTCTAACCAGTTAGGAGTCGTCTAGGTCATAGGTCTACCCTAACTTAGGTTAAATTTTTTTTTTTTTGTGTTTATTTGTTTGTTTTCTTTTTCTTTGTTTGTGTTGGTGTGATATGGCATATAATAATAATTCCAATTTTAATCCATATTACACACCTAACTATTATTCGGATATTACCAACCCGACATATCATAACTTTGACCAATCTAGTGTGCCGGAATGGTCTTATCCGAATGAATATAGCCCACACCCTCCATCTTATGACTATAATTTCCATAATAATTTTAACTCGTCACAGAGTTTATGGGGTTTCGAGTCCCCCGAGTCTAATTCTCGACCAAATTGTCCTCCATATCCATCTAGTCCACATTCTTCCCAAGATTCATACTCAGATCCACCCATTCAGAATAGAAATCCATCTATCTTGGAAATGATGAGTATGAATGAGTCCAAGCAAAAATCACCATCAATCTTAGACATGATGATGCGTGAGTCCACTGACTCACAACTTCATCACGATTACCCGTCCTATTTTCAAGTCCAATCAGAACATGATGCACCTATCGACTATGAAGGGATGCTTGCCGCCATGAATCAGGCTAGATTAGCCCATGATCATGACCTAGATTTGATGGTTGAATCTTTACGTTCTCACCGTTCGGCCATTTCTGCTTTCATTGACCACTCGATTAGAGCCGACGAACCAAGTTGCTTTGGACAACAAGATTCTAATTCAGTACCATCATGTGAACTTGCCGAAACTTCAAATTCTGATAACTTGGCAAGTTTTTCCTTTCCTGAATTAGAACTTGAACATGAATATGATCATGATCTTCCACTTGATGATTCAATTTTATTTCCTGATCCAATAATGACTCCAGTGTCTCCACCTGATTTCACTTTTCCCGAGTCAACATTGGATCCTATTCCAATTCATTATGAAATTGAATCACCCATTTTAGATGATCATATTGAACTTGACCTAGATTCTCACAATCTCTTTACTTCTGAAACTGATTGTACAATTCTGACGGAAGATGTTGACCTTAGTTTTGAAGAATTGTATGGCGATGAGCTAGAATTCCTTAATATTGGAAGTAAAGAGATATCACCCATATTAGGTCACATTCCATTGTGGGAAGAAGATTGTGGACTTGAGTTTCAATTTCTTGACTTGGACCCAATTCTTGAACCTAGCCCGACTCTTGAGCCCTTACTTGATTTGAGCATTTTCCCTGAGTCGGTATTCGTTCCCGCACCTATATTGTCCAAGTCAATAATTCCATCTTTTCATACTCCATTTTGGGACAAGGAGGTTGAGACAATTAACTCTGAAATTTATTATGAAATTTGGAAATTTGATGGGGTGGAAATACTAAAAAATGATATATATATATTTTAGTGGGTTATGTAAGGAAAATTTCTGGTGGGTTCCACCAAATTATTTGTTATCTTGATTGGGCCGCATTTCGTGGACCAATTAGACCACCTCCGGAACCACCACCCTAAGGTAACTTCCGCCTTCCCTTGTTCTGTTTCATGCATATATGCATTCATTCATACATTGAGGACAATGCATGAGATAAGTGTGGGGGTGGGCTTTACTAACATACTAACATAAGTAGACACTAACAAAAAACAAAAATTACTAATAAAAAAAAATTTAAAAAAAAAATTGTTATAAAAGGAAATATTTTGACTTATTTTTTTTAAAGAAATCTAAGTTAGTTTTAAGGATTAGGAAAATCACGATTAGGATTTCTAAAAACTTGGTCAAAATAAATAAATTGTTTAAATTTTTAGGTATAGGAGAGAAATTGAATAAATAATTAGTCTTGATTTTTACCTTAATGAAATGTGCATACCTAATGCATATCTAGGATTCTAAGACAAAGACCTTGTGCCTCATAAAAAAAAAGAAAAAAAAATCACCAATTAAGCTGATACATGTGCCTCAAGAAGCATAAGTATTCACGCTTAAAGGTGAGTTCTAAATAAAAATAAAGTCCTTAGTTTTGTGGCCTAGTTCATTCGAATTTGAGTCCGCGGGGTGTTTTCTCACCTGGTGCCCTAAAGCCGACCGGTTTGGGAGCCACCGACTTTAAGTTCGTTACATGGGTGGATTAGAAAGCCTAAGGAAATTAAGGAAAAATTACTTGTATATGTATTAACACATCTAAGAGTCAATTAGTTAGGTATGAGGGCCTCAAGAAGCCTTGATGCTTACACGAAAGAAAATTAGATGAGTTATACATATTAAAAAAAAAAGGAAAAGAAAAAAAAATTAAAGAGGCATGAGAGTCCAAGTTAAGGAATTCCTAGCCAAGTTACAAGGATGCATATGATTTTTGGTAACGAAAAAGACTATATTAGAAGTTCAATTTTGACCCTTACCTAAAATGAAAACAATTTACTTTATAAAGACTAAGTCTAAGAATGAATAAAAATGAGGATCCTAAAACTTATAGACTACTTAGTCTCTTCAATAATAATTCAAATATTTTCCTTTTTATGGATTTTGTGGGTGCAATCCGCTGAAAACCCTCACGAGACAACACTCATCCTCTAGGGTAACCTAGAGGTTTAACGGCTTGTTGCACGTGCTAAGTACAATCGTGATTCCTACGAAAGTGAGTTAGGTTAGATTAACTTTTCATTTCTTTTTCTTTTTCTTTGTTTTTACTCGAAGACGAGCAAAAAGATAAGTGTGGGGGTGTGATTGGTAGTGAAAAGTGCATTTTTATCATCATATTTACCATCACATTTTCATATTTATTCATTTAATTCTGCACATTTATTAATAATTTGTAATTTATTGTGTGCAGGCCTCGAATTATTATTTTAACAATAAATAAAGCTTAAAGAGCCCAAAGCCCAGATCCAAGCCCATATTTGAAGCCCAAGAGTCAAAGTGCAAATATACAAGGGCTAAAGTTGTAATTATTAAAGATGAGGGAAGGATAGAATTCTACCCAACCCTAAACTCTTGCAGGATGAGCATAAAAGCCAAAGATAAGAAGGAAATTCGTGATAAAAGATTTGGGATAATTGAGATCAAGGTAACTTGATTACTAAGTTATCTCAAAATCCCAACATAAAGAGCCAGGATCACACTTCCAGAAGCAGGCGCCCAGATGGACGGACCAGGAGAGGCCACGCGCCAAAGCGCGTGGCCAACCGCCAGTGTTGAGCCGCGGAAACGCGGCACAAGCCGCGTTTCCGCGGCATTATGGATGAGATCCGTCACCTGTTTTCGTGGACCACTTCGATTGGGACTCTGATTCCTTCTGCACCTATAAATCCCCCCTGCAGTGCAACGTACAGAGCGTCCAGCGTCCAGCAAAGGGCCAAAAGCTAGGGTTTAGTTTCGTTCTTTCTTCTAGTTTGTAATTAGGGTTTCTTTTTATTTTCAAGAGAGGGAGATGGCTATGTTGAGGGTGACACTGATGTATGCTTCTCTTCTCGATTGTATCAAGTAATGAAGGTAATTTTTATTTTTATTTATGTCATTGCTTTACTTTTCTTTTTGTTTTCTTTTTCTTTTCTACTTTCTTTCTGTTGATCTTTGATGAGCATGCAAGCGATTACCGAACCACAAGTATAACAAATTTTGGTGGTGCCAATGATATTCCATGGAGATGTTCTCCTCCTCGAGGCGTATCAATTCATACTTGCCCAAGGCTTGATGATCTAATGCGAACAGCGGACTGAGATCGATCCCATGATTTATGCGTTCAACGCCTCCGAAATAAGGTAGAAAGTGTTAGGTTTTCACATATTTTCAGGTTTTCACATATTTTCTCCAACCAAGGTTAGTTTTCTTTTCTTTTATTTTATTTTTGTAGATTAAATCACTATCTCCCAATTCTTTCTTTTCCGATTCATTGTAAATACCACTTCCTTTCTAACTTAACTAATAAAAATAAAAACTTTAGAGAAACTTGCTTAACGCTTCCATCGCAGTCCCTCCCTGAGGATCACGACCCGCATAGCCTTGCTACAGCGGATTAGAATTGAGAACTTGCACATCCTATTCTTAAAACTAAAATACTATCTTTTGTGTGCAGGAAAATTCAGTCAACACTACACTAGCATGGCAAACATGAGAATCAATGTTAATTTTTAAAGACTCATTTTTCTTTAAAACTAAATCCAATTCTTTTGTGATGAAATCAATTTCATTTTTCAATGTAAGGTTATCTTTTAAAACAAAATCCAATTTTGAAGACAATATCTCATTATTTTTCAAAATATCATCACAAATATCTTTGCCTTTTAAAACATCAATCTCTTTTAAGGCAAGGTCTAGTTGAGATCTTAGTGAGTCACGTTCACTAGTAATCTCTTCCTTCTCTTGCAAAACCGTTTCAAAACTTGAACATAAATCCTTCATTTCTTCTTTTAATTCAAAATGCTTCTTTTTCAAAGAATCATGTTTTTCCACAAAATTTTCAAGTTTAGATGCAAGTTCTACATTTAAAGTTTGAACTTAAAACATCCATGGTAATATGAACTAGAGCTATTATCTAGTGGAGAATCCGTATGTACCTCAAGGGAGTCTTTCCCTTGGACCATGAGGCAATGCTCGTCGAACATGTCTCTCCTAAATCTCCTCAACTTGTTGACAATCCTTGGTAGCTCAGGAGACGTCAATATGCTCCAAACTACAAAAGCCGAATCATAATTAGCAAACACATGTAAAAGATCTTCATTTAGAGATGCTCTAAGTGTTTTAAGGGCTAATGCATTAGCCTTTTTATGCTTGCTACTATTAGGGAAGGATTCCATAGTGGAGGCTTGATAAACTAGATGTCCTAGGCCTTTTAAATGACTACTCATCTTGGCCATCCAAATATCATGTCTAGCAAAATCAAACATAGGAGAGCTATCCATGAGTGCAAACTAAATGTGTGCAAATGAACAATGCAAATGAAGATTAGCAAACTAAGATCTCACTCCTAGGTGGTTAGACCTAAATATTAGGAGCGGAGGCTCTGATACCAATTGAAAATCACCTAGGGGGGTGAATAGGTGATAATGCTAATCTAATGAACTTAATGCAGAATTTAAAAACTAATTGCAATAAACAAGAGATGCACACTCAAACAAGCCAAGCAAATAATTATGAATGAACAATGTGAATTGATGCAAGGCACAATATAGAAAGAGAGAGAGAGAGCCAAGGGATCAAGCGCAAACAACAAGATATGTTTCGAGGTTCGAGCACCCAGCTCTACATCCCCGCCTTCACCACCGTGAATGATTTCCAATCCACTAGCTTGTCCACAAAGGACTCCCACAAAGGGAACCTCCACCGAGGATTTGGGGCAATCACAATTATAAGGAGTACCCAATTCCTCTCCTTACAAACACAATCTCCTCCTTAAGGCACAACTCCAATCCAACAAACAATCACCTCACAACTTGAGGGATTAGCACCAAGCAACACAAGGATCACCTCACAACTTGAGGGATTAGCACCAAGCAACACAAGGATCACCTCACAACTTGAGGGATACAACCCAAATGCACAACCTCCTCAACACAATGAGGGCAAGGCACAAAGCAAGAAAAGGGTTTACAACTTGGTGGTCTAACAAACAACCACAAACAATTTCTTTCTCCCACAAAGATCCTATAAATGAGATAGTAGAAGTAGCTCAAGTGTGGAGAAAACAAAGTATTTAAAACAAAGAAAAATCACTTGGAAAATCACCACAAAGATATTGAATGATAGAACCAAACCAAATTCCCAAAAGACTATTTTTCTTTGAAATAATGAAACACTTATAAAATAATAAGATTGATCTTTTTAGCATAAAGAAACTCTTTTTAAAACTTGTTTAAACACCAGAGAAAGCTCAGAAATTCGTCCAAAAAATTCTTAGAGAAAAACTCTTTCCAAAGGGGTATTTATAGGCCAAGTTCAAAACTAGCCGTTGGCAGCAGAAACTGCCAAAAATGCCCTAACGGTCGACCGGTCGGTCGACCGTCCAACGGTCGGATTTTGACCGTTGGCAACTGTCGGTCGACCACCTGGTCGACCGAAAAGAACAGAGAGCACTGCTCTCAGTTCCGGTCGACCGCCCGGTCGATCGTCTCACTGTGCTGCCAGACGTGCACAGCTCTGTGCACGTCGGTCGACCGCACGGTCGACCGGTCCTTGGTGCGGTCGACCGACCTGGCCTGTCAGCCAGTTCCCAGAGTCTGAAAAATAGGGTAAAATATATTTTAATAAATCCATAAAACTTGTAAAAATTACACAAAAATAGTTTTCTCATTTTGTATTGAAATATAAACATGTGATAAAAATTTCATCACAAATAGCAAAAATTTTGAAACATTTTTGTGTCTTATCATTTTCACCAAAAACCAAAATCTGTATTTTCTAAAACTTGAATTTTTGAATAGAAAATACATTTTGTCCAAAACTCATCCATAATACAAAAACATGATATTTAAACACTTTGTAGTATGTTGCATATGGATGGAAATCTATTATACAAGAAACATATACATATCCATGTTTTTGACTTGAATTCCAAAATATGTTTTGTTAAAAATACCAAAACATAAAACACATGAATAAGTAAGTCAAAACTAAGTTTGTTTAAGAAGTTGAAGCATACATGTATATAGAACAAATCTAATATACATTAAACCATGTAAACTTGTTTTGAATCTATCTATTCATGAAACCAAGATCGGTTAAACCAAAACCGAAAACCAATATTCAAAACATGAAATGTGTATGTTGTGAACTTGAGCATATCATACTATTCTAATCTTTACAATTTGGATCTAAATACAAAACTAAACTATGGTACCGATGTCTTCTTGTAGAGCGCCATCTCCAAGCCGACTCGATCCAAAACTCCTTGATCCACCGAGCAAGTGCTATATATGATCTTAGACGCTCGGGCTCTTGAATCAACATGTGAAAACTTCCAAATCATTTTGTTGAAGCTAATCACCTACTAATAACTTGATTAATGATCTGAAACTAAAATCACAAGATTATTAGTACACATAACTACATGAGTTAATCATCATCAAAACTAGAGTGGAAGGCCTCTGGGCCAACAGGTTCTTCGTGTGGTGATGAAAATTGATTCTTGTTCTCTTTAATCGGCCTACTATCAAGTTTCTCTTCAGGATACTCTCAAAGATCAATCAGAAGGGAGCTCTGTTTTTAACACACTAAGTATTTAAGGTCTACTGATTACTCTTTTTCTCCCTTCACTAAAAAGCAGGAAGCTTTTAGCTTGAGAATTCTCTGCTCTCAATCTCAGAAAAGCTTCCTTTCAAAAAAAAAAAGGCCCCCTCGCTTCATAGCTTCTCAGGCTACTTATAGGGAGTCATAGGTGTATTATTGTTGGCCCAAAGGCCTTCCACTCTAGTTTTGATGATGATTAACTCATGTAGTTATGTGTACTAATAATCTTGTGAGTTTAGTTTCAGATCATTAATCAAGTTATTAGTTGGTGAAAGCTTCCACACATCTTTCACAAGTTGATTCAAGAGCCCAGCGTCAAAGATCACATATAGCACTTGCTCGATGGATCCAGGAGTTTTGGATCGAGTCGGCTTGGAAATTGCGCTCTACAAGAAGACTTCGGTACCATAGTTTAGTTTTGTGTTTAGATCCAAATTGTAAAGATTAGAATAGTATGATAATGCTCAAGTTCACAACACACACGTTTCATGTTTTGAATATTGATTTTTGGTTTTTCAGTTTTAGGTTTAACCGATCTTGGTTTTCATGAATATATAGATCAAAACAAGTTTACATGGTTTAATGTATATATGATTTGTTCTATATAAGTACATGCTTTAAATTTCCTAGACAAACTTAGTTTTGACTCACTTATTCATGTGTTTTATGTTTTGGTATTTTGACAAAACATTTTTTTTTGGAATTAAATGACAAAAACATGAATATATAGTTGTTTCATGTATATTGAATTTCTATCCATATGCATCATGCTTCAAAGTGTTTAGATATCATGTTTTTGTATTTGGAAGTGTTTTGGACAAAACGTATTTTCTATTAAAAATCCAAGTTTTTAGAAAAAACAGTTTTCGGTTTTTGGTAAAAATGATAAGACACAAAAATAGTTCATATTGATTGATATTTGAGCTAAACTTATTACCACATGTTTATATATCAATGCAAAATGTTAAAACTATTTTTGGTGATTTTAAGAAATGATAAAAGAATTTTTAAATATGTTTTTAACCCAGTTTTCTGTTCCGGGCTTCACCAGTCGACTAAGTCAACTGACCAAGTCGACTAGGATGAAGTCGGTCGACCGGGCAGATCGACTGACGTGCACAAATCTGTGCACGTTTGGAGACACTGGGACGGTCGACCGGACCGGTCGACCGGTCTGAGAGCAGAGCTCTCTGTTTGTTTGGGTCGACCGGGGCGGTCGACCGGCAGCTGCCAACGGGCAAAAATTGACCGTTGGGCGGTCGACCGGACCGGTCGACCGGCAGTGTATTTCTGGCATTTCTGCTGCCAACGGCTATATTTTTCTTGGGTCTATAAATACCCCATTGGAAAGAGTTTTTCTCTAAGATTTTTTGTGCGAATTTTTCCCTACTCTCTGGTGTTTTCACAGCAATTAAAAGAAGTTTTTGGATTCAAATTGAACAATCTTTTTGGTGTTTTTGCTAAGGTTTGGAAATTCAAAGAAAAGGGTTTTTGGGGAAAAGAGTTTGATTCATCTTCTATATCTTGGTTTCAGTTTTTCCCAAGGATTTTCTTTGTGATTTTTGATTTCCATCCCATTGGTTTTCTCCACACTTGAGCTAAAATCTACTATCTTTTCTATAGGATTTTTGTGTGTGAGAAAGAGATTGTTTGTGGTTGTTATTGAACCACCAAGTTGTAAACCCTCTATACTTTGCTTTGTGCTTTTCCCTCTTGGGTTGAGGAGGTTGTTTGTGCAAGTGGTTTGTATCCCTCAAGTTGTGAGGTGATCCTTACTTGGCTTTGTTCTAATCCCTCGGGTTGTGAGGTGATTGTTTGTAGGCTTGGAGTTGTGCCTCAAGGAGGAGGTTGTGTTTGTAAGGAGAGGAGTTGGGTACTCCTTGTATTGTGATTGCCCCAAATCCTCGGTGGAGGTTCCCTTTATGGGAGTCCTTTGTGGACAAGCTAGTGGACTTAAAATCCTTCTGGGTGAAGGCGGGGATGTAGAGCTGGGTGCTCGAACCTCGAAACATATCTTGGTGTTTGCGCTTGTTCATTGACTCTTACTCTCTCTCTCTTTACTTTGTGCCTTGCATCTATTCATATTGCTTATACATACTTATATGCTTGGCTTGGTTGTGTGCATCTCTTGTTGAAATTGCAAATTAGTTTTTAATTCCGCATTGAGTTGACTAGATTAGCATAATCACCTATTCACCCCCCCTCTAGGTGATCTTTCAATTGGTATCAGAGCTAGCGCTCCTGATATTTAGGTTTAACCACCTAGGAGTGAGATCTTGGTTTGCTAATCTTCATTTGCATTGTTCATTCGCACTCATTTAGTTTGCTCTCATGGATAGCCCTCCTATGTTTGACCATATTAGACTTGATGTTTGGAAGGCCAATATGAGTAGCCATTTGAAAAGACTAGGACATCTAGTTTATCAAGCCTCCACTATGGAATCATTCCCCAATAGTAGCAAGCATAAGAAGGTAAATGCATTAGCACTTAGAACACTTAGAGCATCTCTTAGTGAACATCTTTTACCGGTGTTTAATCATTATGACTCGGCTTTTGCAGTTTGGAGCTTATTGACGTCTCCCGAGCTTCCAAGGATTATCAACAAGATGAGGAGATCTAAGAGAGAAAAGTCCAAAGAGCATTGCTTCATGGTCCAAGGGAAAAACTCCCTTGAGGTACAATCGGACACTCAATTAGATGATAGCTCTAGTTCCTATTGCCATGGTTGTTTTGAAGTTCAAACTTTAAATTTGGAACTTGCTCAAAAGCTTGAAAATTTATTGGAAAAACACAATCTTTTGAAAGAGGACAACCTTATTTTGAAAAATGAATTAAAGGATTTGTGTTCTAATTTTGAATTGGTTTTGCAAGAAAAGGAAGAGATCACTAGTGAACGTGACTCACTAAGATCTCAACTAGACCTTGCCCTTGATGAGATTGAGATTTTGAAAAACAAAAATGATTGTGATGATGTTGTGAAGCACAATGAGGCTTTATCTTCTAAATTAGATTTTGTTTTAAAAGATAATCTTGTTTTGAAAAATAAAATTGATTCAATTACAAAAGAATTTGATTTGGTTTTGAAGAAAAATGAATCTTTGAAAATTGAAATTGATTCTCATGTGTTCCATGTTAGTATTGCTTCTTCTTCTTATAGCACACCTATTGCATGCTCCACTTTGTCTTCCACTATTGAAAATGATATAAATATTTTGAAGAAAAGTGTTGAATGTTTGGGCTCCACTTTGAGCCAATGCACATTGAATCATATACGTTTGGAAACCTTGGTTCGCAAGAAACAAGGTCCATCTTTGCATGCTCACCCTTCACGGCATACACATGCTTTCCACGGTCACCACCATCGCACGTATGCTCATGTGTACACATGTACACATTGTGACCGAAAAGGCCATCTTGCTAGATTTTGTTATGATCGTATCTATCATGAAAATTTAGCAACTAATCTTGTTTGGGTTAGAAAGGATACTAACCCCCGTGGACCCACAAAGAAATGGGTACCAAAGACCACCTCTATACTTTTTGATGTAGGTGGGAGCTCTCGCAAAACGTGAGAGTGTTTGTGCCTTGGAGTGGATGCGTTCCGTACCTAAAGAGAACCATTTGGATGCTTCACTCTCAAGGAGATTTGATGGGAGGACCACCGTGGTTTGGAGAACTAGAGATGCACCTTCATCGGTTTTGGTATCATTCTCTAACTCCCGTTTTTATTATGCTTGTCTTTCATGTTCACCAATTTATAGCATGTCATGGTTTATTGTTCATTATGCTTATGCCATGCTTATTAGAATAGTGCTATACATGTTTAGTTACTTGAGCACCCATGTTTTATATGGATCTATATTTAGTGTTCTCACCTTATTTAAACTAACATGTATGCCCTAGATCTAATGCACATGCATATGCATTATGACCATTTGGATGTTTATGATTCATGTTTTATTGTTTCATGATTAGTATGATGTTTGCCTTGTTTATTAGACTTATGCTTTACATGATTAGTTGTTGAGACACCCATGTTTAGTATGGACCCATATTTTGTGTTCTCTTTATGTTTTAGCTATCATGTTAATCGTAAGATCTTATGCACATGTCTTTCTCATGCTACATCATATGGTTGACTATGACTTTTTGTTTTAATAATTCATGTTTTGATTATTATGTTTATCATATTGGGTTATAATTCCCGTTTTATGCTTAATGATTTGATTACTTGTTTAGATGTTAGTTTTCATTAAGACTAGAATTTATACTTGCACATATAGTGGGACACAAATAAATCTTTATATATGTTTGTGCTTGGATGCTAATTTGTACCCATTAAATGTGTTAGTATAGCCTAGTTTTGATGATTCATGCATTTTAAACTTGTATTCCTATTTTTGGATTTGTTTTATGTGTATGAGTTTTCATTTCATGTATATGTTTATTTTGCCAAACCTTAAGATATACATGTATACCCTTTGAGTCATTTGCCTTTCTTGCAAATCTATATATATGGACTCAATTGTGTTTAGGGATATGTATGTACACTTATTGTGTTGGCAATTCATACATATACCTTGAAATGAAAATTAGTTGTGGTGAAAATTTAGTTTTTCTTGATTTTGTGTTTATTTGTTTAACTTCATGTATATGTCTATCTTATCCAAACTATTGATTATACATGTACATCCTTGAGCCACGTGCCTTCATGCATATACTTTTGTGGACTCATTATGTTTAGGATATGTATGTATACTTTAGTTTGTACATGACATACATATGCCTTGAAGTTTAAATCATTTGGATGAATTTCATGATTACTAAGTGATTTCACATTTATAATGAATCTCTTGTTTTTAAGATGATTTCAATTGGTGATTTCACATCTTTGATGAATTTCATATTTTCAAGGAATTTCATATGAGCCTAATTGAATATTTTCATGATTGATATGTGTCACATTATACTTGTACACTCACTTAGTTAGTTTACTCATGATTTGTTTTCATGAGAATTTGATATGAGCTTTATGGACTTTGAGTGTTTAGTGATCATGTGATTTACATGTGTTTCATGAAAAACAATTTGTTTTATTCCTTACTTGAAGGATTTCCTACTAGTTTTTAAAAGTTTTTCCTATAACTAGTTCGTATTCTTCACTATGGTAGAGATTTTCAAACAAAGCTTATTTTCAAACCTATTTTTGAAAACCCCTACCATTGATGGGAGGATGGATGGGAGATCATGTTCTTGTATGCTTTAACATGAAAATCATTTAAAACTTGAACCATGATTGGGAGGTAGTTATATGAGATATACATTTGATATTATTGTTATTTTAATTGGTATCATTGAATTCTTTCAATTGGTATCGATCTTGACATTTCTTGTATACTCATATGTGTTTGTATGTATGTATGCTTCATTCCAAGAATATCAATTTCTATTGGTATCTATTTTTCATACATATATATGTTTTATTTGTGCTTATTATATCCCTATATCTTTAAGCACAAAATCTTGTTTATGCTAGTGCTTGAGCTTCAATTTTGTTTTAATTGATTATTTTTAAATTGGTATCAAGCCTACACATTGTTTTAGTTTGTATTTCATAAAGGGGGAGAAAATTTGATTTTGTCTTTCAATTGGTGATTTCTCAATTGGTATTTGATTCCCACTCCCTTACTTTATGATTGAAAATTTCAAATTGGTATCATATGTTTAAAATGAAAATGATTTACAATTGGTATCAAAACATTTGTGTTTACACATTCAAAATTCATTATGTTCTAATTGGTATCAAGATTTTCATATGTTTTTGCTTAAAATTGGTATCAATATTTTGTTTGTTTGTTTCCTTTTAATTGGTATCAAAATGCTATTCTTTGACATACTTTCAATTGGTACCTTAATTGATTGTCACCCTTATTTGATTTTGTTTTTGTTTTAGATAAAAAGGGGGAAAATATTATTTTTTTTATTATTGATTCATTGTTTCGAATAAAAAGGGGGAGAAATATTTAATTGATTTTCCAATTGATATTGGTTTTGCTTTTACCCCTTATTAAAGATTGATTCTTTGTATTAAAAAGAGAGAAGATTTTGTTTTGTTTTAGTTTTTACCCCTTTGTTGATGATTGACAAAAAGGGGGAGAAGAATTTGGGTTTATATATGCATGTTTTTGTTTTGCATATATTAAGTTTAATTTAGTTTAATTTTAATTGGTATCTAAAGCATGTTTTGTGATTGGATGTTTTGTAATTGGTATCTAGAGTGTAATTGGTATCTAGAGCATGTTTTGTTTTAAATATTTCATTAGAATTAGTATCCAGAGCATGTTTTGTAATTGAACATTTCATTGGTATCTAGAACCCTTTATTGTTTATGCATAGATATGCATGTTTCATGTTTCATGTTTAAGAGCCTTCATTGCACATTCATTATCTTTATTTGGTTATGCATGAGTTAAGGGGGAGCTTCTTTGAAGCTTAACTTTAATCCATGCATATATAACTCCATGAGTTTTGTCATCATCAAAAAGGGGGAGATTGTTGGCCCAAAGGCCTTCCACTCTAGTTTTGATGATGATTAACTCATGTAGTTATGTGTACTAATAATCTTGTGAGTTTAGTTTCAGATCATTAATCAAGTTATTAGTTGGTGAAAGCTTCCACACATCTTTCACGAGTTGATTCAAGAGCCCGAGTGTCAAAGATCACATATAGCACTTGCTCGATGGATCAAGGAGTTTTGGATCGAGTCGGCTTGGAAATTGCGCTCTACAAGAAGACTTCGGTACCATAGTTTAGTTTTGTGTTTAGATCCAAATTGTAAAGATTAGAATAGTATGATAATGCTCAAGTTCACAACACACACGTTTCATGTTTTGAATATTGGTTTTTGGTTTTTCGGTTTTAGGTTTAACCGATCTTTGTTTTCATGAATATATAGATCAAAACAAGTTTAAATGGTTTAATGTATATATGATTTGTTCTATATACATACATGCTTTAAATTTCCTAGACAAACTTAGTTTTGACTCACTTATTCATGTGTTTTATGTTTTGGCATTTTTGACAAAACATTTTTTTTTGGAATTAAATGACAAAAACATGAATATATAGTTGTTTCATGTATATTGGATTTCTATCCATATGCATCATGCTTCAAAGTGTTTAGATATCATGTTTTTGTATTTGGAAGTGTTTTGGACAAAACGTATTTTTTATTAAAAATCCAAGTTTTTAGAAAATACAGTTTTCGGTTTTTGGTAAAAATGATAAGACACAAAAATAGTTCATATTGATTGATATTTGAGCTAAACTTGTTACCACATGTTTATATATCAATGCAAAATGATAAAACTATTTTTGGTGATTTTTAGAAATGATAAAAGAATTTTTAAATATGTTTTTAACCCAGTTTTCTGTTCCGGGCTTCACCAGTCGACTAAGTCAACTGACCAAGTCGACTAGGATGAAGTCGGTCGACCGGGCCGGTCGACCGACGTGCACAAATCTGTGCACATTTGGAGACACTGGGACGGTCGACTGGACCGGTCGACCGATCTGAGAGCAAAGCTCTCTGTTTGTTTGGGTCGACCGGGGCGGTCGACCGGCAGCTGCGAACAGGCAAAATTTGACCGTTGGGCGGTCGACCGGACCGGTCGACCGGCAGTGTATTTCTGGCATTTCTGCTGCCAACGGTTATATTTTTCTGGGGTCTATAAATACCCCATTGGAAAGAGTTTTTCTCTAAGATTTTTTGTGCGAATTTTTTCCTACTCTCTGGTGTTTTCACAGCAATTAAAAGAAGTTTTTGGATTCAAATTGAACAATCTTTTTGGTGTTTTTGCTAGGGTTTGGAAATTCAAAGAAAAGGGTTTTGGGGAAAAAAAGTTTGATTCATCTTCTATATCTTGGTTTCAGTTTTTCCCAAGGATTTTCTTTGTGATTTTTGATTTCCATCCCATTGGTTTTCTCCACACTTGAGCTAAAATCTACTATCTTTTCTATAGGATTTTTGTGTGTGAGAAAGAGATTGTTTGTGGTTGTTATTGAACCACCAAGTTGTAAACCCTCTATACTTTGCTTTGTGCTTTTCCCTCTTGGGTTGAGGAGGTTGTTTGTGCAGGTGGTTTGTATCCCTCAAGTTGTGAGGTGATCCTTGCTTAGCTTTGTGCTAATCCCTCGGGTTGTGCGGTGATTGTTTGTAGGCTTGGAGTTGTGCCTCAAGGAGGAGGTTGTGTTTGTAAGGAGAGGAGTTGGGTACTCCTTGTATTGTGATTGCCCCAAATCCTCGGTGGAGGTTCCCTTTGTGGGAGTCCTTTGTGGACAAGCTAGTGGACTTAAAATCCTTCTGGGTGAAGGCGGGGATGTAGAGCTGGGTGCTCGAACCTCGAAACATATCTTGGTGTTTGCGCTTATTCTTTGACTCTTACTCTCTCTCTCTCTTTACTTTGTGCCTTGCATCTATTCATATTGCTCATACATACTTATATGCTTGGCTTGGTTGTGTGCATCTCTTGTTGAAATTGCAAATTAGTTTTTAATTCCGCATTGAGTTGACTAGATTAGCATAATCACCTATTCACCCCCCCCCTCTAGGTGATCTTTCAATTATTATCCCCTACAATCCCTCCATCATAGGGATTAACTTTCACATTACGTGGGGAGTTAATTGACCCACTAATGGGGGTCAGTTACAGTAGAAACGTAAGTCTCACCCTGAATGCAGACCTCGTGTTGCTTGTTATAGACGCGGGCGTCTCAGTTGGAATGCGGAGTTGATCAAACCCGCATTTGAAGTGAGACGCAGGGTTTCTCAGACCCGCGTCTGAACTGGAGCGTCGAGTTGCTAAGACCTACGCTTGAAATAGGATGCGGGGTTGCTCAGACTCTGTATGAGATGCAGAGTTACTCAGCCTTATAGAGTTACTCAGACTCGCGTTGAACACGGGTTTACTCAAGCCCACATCTGAAGTTCCGATCTTCTGCGGAGACGAGGTCCGCGTTTTAATTTGAAATGCGACCTTCGCGTTGAAGTAAGGTTCGCGTCTGATGACTTGTCCTTAGTAATTTTTGGACAACCTACAAGATCTAGGCTTACTAATCTTATATCAACTATAAACTCTTCTCTTGAAAGTTTTAGTTGCCTCAAATGATCATAGGCATATTCAACTTTGAAATTCATAAGCATCCAAGCAAAGCAAATAAGATCGATTTTGAAAAGTTTAGCTTCTTTAAAAATAGTTTTTAAGATGAATGTTAAACCATCAAGCAACGGAGCAAGCAGGAATAAAAATAAGCTTTGAATAAGTTTTGAAACTAAAGTTTTAAAAATCAATTCCCATCCTCATGTGCCTTCAAGAACCATGGTGAATGCAAGACTTGAATATTAGGCATTCAAATGAATCAAGTAGGTTCCTTTACACAGAAATCAGTCAAGAAGAAGACTTATAGAAGAGGGAGGATAGTGAGCCCAGAAAATAGAATTCGCTATGCATAATCGACATAAAGCAAGAATATGAAATAATGCAGGACATATTGGCAAAACGGGGTGGAGAAAAGCCCGTCAAATCTTTATTGATGTCACTTCAACATAGATTACAACACTCTTTCTCTCTCTCACTTGTTGTTGGACTAACTAGAGTGAAAACAAGAAATGAAAATTATAATAATTTGTAACTAGCTAACAAAATCCTAACCTTAGAGTATAGCGAAACTTAATTCTAATCTTCGTCCTTTCTTCTCTGAAAAATGCAGTATTTATAACCAAAAGAAGATAAGGAAGAGAGTATGTGCCTTAAGAAAATCGCAGATCCACAGCTTTTGCCATGGATCTGCGTCTGGATCTAGTCAATAGGCTAGATCTTGGGGCAGCGTGGTTCGTAGATCTCCGATACGCTTTTATCTTTAGTTGGTTTTTCATTTTGTGCTCTGAATTTTAGCGATATCTCCGTTTATTTTCAAGCTAACCAAATAAATATGTATAAATTCGATTTTAACTGGTATTTAGTTGGTATTATCTTCTCTCGCCATTGATAATCACCTGCATAATTAAGACAATTAAGACAAGTTAAATACAAGTTTTATTACGAAATAAGGTAAGAATATAATAAAAAATGTTAAAATACGTATGCGATTAGCAATCACTATAAAGGTTCCACCGCTCCCTACGTCTTGGGACCTTGGTGCATACCTATATCACTTAAAAGAGTTGTTGACTTTGATACCCAAATCTTTTTGGGTTTTAAAATGTTAGTTTTTCGAAGCCAAGCATGACTATTAGAAATATTCAATTTATCATAGAAAAACTTGGCCAAGTGATCATACAGTCACAATATGTGCATAAGTACACCTTGGCATACATAAAAGTATAATGTGCATTGTGTACATGATGTGCATGTATGTGTTTTGCTTGTATGTGAGCATGATATTGTGTGTGCGAAACATATTTGAGTTTGCCTCTTAGAAAACTTGGCTTCTAATCTAGCTTTGTCAAACTCATATTTTCTTAAAATATTGCTCAAAGTATTTATATTCTTTAACATCATGGAAAACTCATTTTCATCAATGCATGAAAATTTATCTTTACAGGAAATTTTATATTCCTTAAAATTATTTTGAGTCTTTTGAAGAGAGAAAGATAAGCTTTTTTCTATGGAAACAACAATTAACTGATTTTGTAGAAGTTCATATTCTTACTTCATTTTAAATACTTTTTTTAGAAAAATCATAGTTATTGGAAAGTTCTTTAAAAACTTCTCCTAGCTCATCCATGAATAAGTCATAATCATCAAGAATGATTTCGGAAGTTACCTTAAGTGTGTTATTATTAGCCATGAAACACATGTTTGCCATGTCCACCTCTTCCTAGAATTCGCTCTCCGAATCTTAAGTTGCTTTCAAGGCCTTTTTTTTGTATGGCTTCTTAAAGGTATGAGGTTTGCTCTTTATCTTCGAGCAATCGGTAATGATGTGTCCAGGCTTTCCATAATTATAGCAAACGATCTTTCTTTCCTCCTTCCCTTGTCATCTTCTTCAGTTGTTGAACTTAGCCTTATCATATATTCTCCTCATATTCTTCACGAGGAGGGACAAATCTTTATCATCTGCTTGCTAGACTTCATCTTTGTTAAGAGATGAGTGGAGTAGACTTGAAGGCAAGTGTTTTTTGAGGTGCCTTCTCTTCTCTTACTTTTTTCTTTATTTCATTAGTCTTGAGGTTGCCTATGAGACCGATGAACTCCATTCCCTCCATGACATTTAGCTCCTTTAAGGTTGTTGATTTCACATTCCAAGTGGTGCTCGAATGACCTTCCTTATCTTTTGGTCATTGTCAATAGAATCACCTAAAGAAGCAAGCCCATTTGTAAATTAGTAAACTTTATGATCATGTCATCAATAGATTCATTATCATTCATGCAAAAATTTTCATATTAGAAACACAAAATACCTATTTTAGCTCTTTTAACTTGTGATGTTCCCTCGTGCGTGACAACCAAATGTGACCAAATATCATGTTCGATTTTATAATGAATAACTCTAGAAATATTATTATTATATAAATCTTGTAAAAGTGCATAGCGCGTCTTGTCATTAGCATCAAATTCCTTCAAGGCAATATCAGACAAAATGTCCTCATCACCCTCGAAAAACGTAAAGGGTTTTGTCACCACCTTTGCATCCCGGCTACCTAGGGATTGCAAAAATATGGTCACTTTAAATTTTCATATGGAAAGTTAAGGCCATAAAATTTGGGTGGAATCTTAAAACCTTTGGCCATGGATACTAGTATGTGAAGCAAATATATGATTACGAAAGGGGATCTTTGTAAAGTGGTTAAACCCAAAAACTAGAGTCCAAGCTCTGATACTAATTAAAAGTCACCTAGAGGGCGTAAATGAAATACACCTAGAGGGGGGGTGAATATGTGTAATTGCTAATCTAATGATCTTTTAAAACTTGTGAAATGAGTGATGCAACAATCTCTCAAAAACACGACTAAGAGCCGAATACCCCTTGCGAGGTTCTGAACTCCTTCCTCCCAATTCCCCTTAAATGGGTTAGAGGTGCGCAATGCAACCGTGTTGTATTGAGGTGTGATTGATCAATGCCAAGTATGATGATGAAAATGAAAAGCTCACAATGTAACACAACAAGTATATCAACACAAGATTCCACAAGTAAAATAGCAAGTAAAGTAAACAAATAAGGATTGCACAAATAAAAGTTAGTTCTCAAGCAATAAATTGAAAGTGATATAAAGCAAGAAAGTAAGCAAGAAGAACGCCAAGGCAATCGCAAACAAGATGATTTGTTTCGAGGTTCGAGCCCGTTGCTCTAGTCCCCGCCTTCACCTCCGTGAAGGGTTTCCACTATCCCCTTAGGATCCCGTACAAGTTAGGCCTCCAAAGACCTCAAGCCCGTAGCTTCACCTTACAAAGAAACTCCACCGAGGAGCTTGTCTCCACAAGAATAAGAATTACAAATAGTGATCTTTAACTAGACCACAACACTCTTTTACAAACACTCTCACTCTTTTACAACTTCACCTATAGAAAGAATATGAAATTTTTGGCTCTATGAAGTGTGGTGAGAAAAGCTTCAGTTGTAGAGTGATATTAGAGATCAAACAACAACTGAAAAACCAATTTTGAAAGAATGGAAATGAAGGCTTTAAACTATTTTTCTCTTTCTCTTGAAAACTATGAAAACTTGTATTTTTCTTGGTAAATAACTAAGGCCTATTCCCCACTATTTATAGGGAGAGAATAGGTTAAAACTCTGATTTTTCCAGCTAATTTGATCAGAAAAAGAGTCCCAACAACTCCTAAAAACTCTGTAAAAGAGAAAACTAAAAACAGTTTTTCAGAAATTCCAAAAGAAGAAAGAGCCGTTATGGCTGATGCAGGCCTACCGGTCGACTGCCGGTCGACCGGGTCCCTGCTGGCAAAAGAGCCGTTGGAGCTTCGGTCGACTGCCAGTCGACCGATCCAACAAAGGAAACACAGTTTCCTTCTATCGGTCGACCGACCCAGTCGACCGAAAAGATACAGAGAGCAAAACATCTCTTTTCCGGTCGACCGGTATGTAGGTCGGTCGACCGACAGACATGCACAGCCTGTGCATGTCTGGACACAGCAGCCGGTCGACTGCCGGTCGACCGGTCTGCCTGAAATAGATATTTTTTGGGCAGATTTTTGAGATAGAAAATTTTGTAAAAATTCTTTAAAAAATCTGAAGTTAAGTGTTATGCAGAAAATAGTTTATATCATGTTTTAAACAAGTTTTTGAAGATATAAAGCTTTGAATCCATGTATGTATAAACTAAGGCATAAACTTAGAAATAAACATTTTCAAAAACAAAGGAAACATACAAAACAAGTGTGTGTGCAAATCCTAGAGCCAAATTTCACATATTCTATCTTTAACAAAAACTACACTTACAAACTTCTAGGTCTTCAAGACTTCAAGATGGGCTATCTTCACTTGATCTTCAATATTGTTCTTTGAGCCCAATTTGACTTGTCTTGAGTCCAATGTACCTTCCTTTAGGGAAGAATTCATCTCTTTAATATATAAACCTGAAACATACTTAAACAACAATTTATATTAGTACAAATAACTAATATGTTTTGTAATCATCAAAATACACTAAACATGGGTTGATTGTAACCTTGGGCCAACAATCTCCCCCTTTTTGATGATGACAAAACATATGAGTTATTAAACAAATAAAAGAGGAAAGAGCTTGGAGAGCTCCCCCTTAAACAATGCTATGTATTTAACATGAATATGAACAACTATGTAAGCATACATAAAGCATTGAAAAATATCATCACCAAAAAATAAACTATCATAAGGAATAACAAAATTTAAAACAAACCATATATTTTTCCAATCTTATATATATTTATATTTCTCCCCCTTTTTGTCATACATCAAAAAGGGTTAAAAAAAATTTAAGACAAAACAAAACAAACATATTAGAAACCAAAACAAAACAAACTAAGATATTTAAGTATCAATCTTACATACATTCAATTCACCACAAATAAATGAAAATCTTGCATAATCTAAAGGTTTTGTGAAAATATCTGCAAGTTGAAAATCTGTGGAAACAAAATCAATATCTATGTCACCTTTTTCAAAGTGATCTCTAAGAAAATGATATCTAATGTCTATATGTTTGGTTTTACTATGTTGATTAGCATTTTTGGTCATGTGAATAGCACTAGTATTATCACAATAAATCTTAACATGATCAAAATGTAAATCAAAATCGAGAAGAGTATGTTTCATCCAGAGTACTTGTGCACAACAAGCTCCGGCTGCTACATACTCCGCCTCGGCGGTTAAAGGGCTACACTATTTTGCTTCTTGGAAGACCAAGACACAAGACAATTGCCCAAGAATTGGCAAGTGCCACTTGTGCTCTTCCTATCTACCCTACAACCGGCATAGTCGGCATCCGAATAACTAGTCATGGTAAATTGGTTAGTTTTCGGATACCACAAACCTAAATCAATTGTGCCCTTAAGATACCTAATTATGCGTTTTACCGCTATTAAGTGTGATTCCTTAGGACATGATTGAAAGCGTGCACATAAACATACGGAAAACATTATATCCGGCCTACTAGCCGTAAGATAGAGTAAACTACCAATCATGCTACGAAATAATTTGATGTCTACTTCCTTACCTTGTTCGTCCTTGTCAAGTTTCGTAGTGGTTGCCATGGGAGTCTTTGCTACTTTGGATCCTTCAAGCCCGAACCTCTTGATGAGTTCTTTGGTGTACTTGGCTTGGTTGATGAATGTCCCATCACTACGTTGCTTGATTTGAAGTCCAAGGAAGAAGTTGAGCTCTCCCATCATAGACATCTCGAATTCCTTTTTCATGCATGACTCAAAATTCTTGCAAAGTGAAACATTAGTAGATCCAAAAATAATGTCATCAACATAAATTTGAACTATGAGGATATCTTGATCTATCTATGTTTGGTAAATAATGTTTTATCAACTTTTCCTTTCTTAAAATCATTTGAAATCAAAAATGAAGACAATCTTTCATACCAAGCCCTAGGGGCTTGTTTTAAACCATATAGTGCTTTATCTAATTTATAAACATAATTAGGGTGTGTAGGATCAACAAACCCGGGGGGTTGTTCAACATACACCTCCTCATCAATATAACCATTAAGAAAAGCACTCTTTACATCCATTTGAAATAACTTAAAATCTTTAAATGAGGCATATGCTAAGGTCATCCGTATGGCTTCGAGCCGTGCTACGGGTGCAAAGGTTTCTTCAAAATCGATTCCCTCGATTTGAGTGTAACCTTGGGCAACTAACCTAGCCTTGTTTCTAACTACATTACCCGATTCATCCAACTTGTTCTTAAAGATCCATTTAGTACCAATAGTTGGTCTATCTTGGGGCCTAGGAACAAGATGCCATACTTGGTTGCGCTCAAATTGATTGAGCTCCTCTTGCATAGCAAGCAACCAATATGAATCGGCCTCGGCCTCGAGGACATTTTTAGGTTCTATGTGTGAAATAAAAGCAAAATTACCACAAAAATCTTGAATCTTAGAGCGAGTGGTTACCCCTTTTGATACTTCACCTATGACGAGGTCCTTGGGATGATGAGGATTGAATCTCCAATCCTTTGGTAGTGGTTGAGAGGGCTCCTCTTCATTTGCTTGATGTTTATTTCCTTGAGCCTCTTCCACTTTGGCTTCACTTCCATCACCATCCTTTGGCTTGTCTCCCATGGTAGAAGCATCCTCCAAGGTCACTTTCTCCAAATCTTCATCTAAAGCATCAATTTCTACACAATTCTTAACAAACTTGTTAGATTCCTCAAATTTAACATGAATAGATTCCTCAATAGTCAAAGTTGACCTATTGAAGACTCTATAAGCCTTACTAGTATTTGAGTAACCTACAAAAATAGCCTCATATGATCTAGCATCAAATTTTCCCAAATTAATATTTGTATTTAAAACAAAACATTTGCAACCAAACACTTTGAAATAAGAAACATTGGGTTTTCTAGAAAAATACATCTCATAAGAAGTCTTAGTAGTATTTTTACATAGGAAAACACGATTTACAATGTAACATGAAGTATGAACGGCCTCGGCCCACAAATAATGTGGTAGACCATATTCATTTAACATTGTCCTAGCCATCTCTTGTAAAGTACGATTTTTCCGCTCAACTACTCCATTTTGTTGTGGAGTTCTAGGACAAGAAAGTTCATGTTTTATTCCATGTTCCTCACAAAAGTGGTAAAGGGAAGGTTAATGAACTCACCTCCTCTATCACTTCTTATTTTAATTATTGAGGAGTCATTTTCCTTTTCAACTCTTTTCTTAAAGGCTTGAAAATGTGAAAAGGTTTGACTTTTATGTTCAAGAAAATAAACCCAAGTAAAACGCGAAAAATCATCTACTAAAACATAAGCAAATCTACTCCCACTTAAACTTTTGGTTTGTGTTGGGCCAAATAAATCCATGTGGATTAGCTCCAATGGACGTGATGACATGATATCCTTAATTGATTTGAATGAGGACTTAGTTTGTTTCCCAAATTGACATGCGTCACAAACTCGGTCCTTTTCAAAGTTCAATGAAGGAATACCCTTCACCATTTCCTTAGAGTTAAGCCTAGAAATATGGTCAAATGAAACGTGGCCTAATCTCCTATGCCATAACCAAGAGTCGTCATCGAGGGCTTTTAAACATGTTATATTACAAGACATATTTAGCATATCAATCATATAAACATTGCTTTCACGAAAACCGGAAAATACACAAACATTGGAAGTTCTATCAATTACTTTACAAGCAACATTGTCAAAAACTACATCAAAACCTTTATCACAAAGTTGACTAACACTCAAGAGATTATGCTTGAGGCCATCAACTAAAACCACATTTTCAATTAAAGGAGAGGTGCCAAGTTTTACATTACCAATACCGATGATTTTACCCTTGGCGTCATCTCCGAAGGTGACGGTGCCACCTTCAAGATATCTTGATAGGGTTGCAAAGTTGTTGATGTCCCAAGTCATGTGCCTTGAGCAACCGCTATCAAGATACCATAAACCTCTACGTCTTTGAGCTTTGGAAAGTACCAACATCATTTAAAACAATAGTTGACTTTGGTACCCAAACTTTCTTGGGTCCTTGAAAGTTAGTGTTACGAACCCAAACATTATGATGTGATGCACTTAGTCTATCATAACAAAAATTAGCTAAGTGTCATTTCCGTCCACAATGTGAACATGAGTACACTTTTCTATACATGAATGCATGGTGTGTATGTGAAGTGTGAGCATGCTTTGGGGGTTTACCATGATGCATAGGTTGTGTAGCATGTACATGAGCATGAGCATGAGCATGATGAATATTTTTCTTAGGAGCTTGTTTCTTAGGAAACATATTCTCCATCTTCTTCTTATCAAACTCACTACACTTTTTCAAAACAACATCTAATGAGTCTATTCTTTCCTTAAGCATGACAATCTCATTAGAATCTACAAATGGGGTCTTTCCTTTACAAGCAATCTTATATTTTTCAAAATCATTTTTAGTGGAAACTAAAGAAGAATGCAAGTCATTATTTTCTTTAGAAAGATTTAACACTTGAATATTCAAAGATTCATTATCCTTTTTCATTTTCAAGTACTTTTTCTTCATGAAGTCATAATTTTGAGAAAGTTCTATAAATGCTTCTCCTAGCTCATCCATGGATAAATCATCATCAAGAAGAGTTGAGGGGGTTACCTTGCTTGTGCTCTCATTTGCCATGAAGCACATGTTGGCGGTGTCGATCTCCTCCTCGGATTCACTTTCGTCATCCCATGTTGCTTTCATAGCCTTCTTCTTGTATGGCTTCTTGGATGAAGATGGCTTCACTTGGTCCGGACACTCCGCTACTATGTGTCCCGGCTTTTGGCAATTAAAGCAAATGATCTTCCTTTCTTCCTTGCCTCCTTGCCATCTCCTCCTTCCTTGGAACTTTGCCTTGTTGTACATCCTCCGGACATTTTTGACTAGAAGTGAGAGCTCCTCGTCATCTTCTTCTTCGTCATCTTCGTCGGAGTAGGTAGCATGACTTTTGAAGGCAATGGTCTTCTTTTTGGAGGGTGCCATGTCCTCCCTTGCCTTCCTCTCCATCTCATGGGTTTTTAAATTCCTAATGAGTCCGATGAGCTCAATCTCATCTTTATCATTGAGTTCCTTCAATGTTGTAGCTTTCACTTCCCATGATGGAGGAAGAGCCCGGATGATCTTTCTCACCCTTTGGTCGTTGTTGATGTCTTCACCTAGAGAAGAAAGCCCATTAGTAATCTTAGTAAATTTAGTAACCATATCATCTATGATTTCATGTTCTTGCATGCTAAAATTTTCATATTGGGACCGAAGAAGGTCTATCTTGGCCCTCTTCACTTGTGATGTCCCCTCATGTGTTACTAGCAAATGGGTCCAAATCTCATAGGCGGATTTGCAATGGATGACTCTAGCTATGTCATCATCATTGAGGGCTTGTAGGAGTGCATAATGAGCCCTAGCATTGGCATCAAACTCCTTGGTCTCAATTTCGGACCAAGTAGATTCATCACCATCGGGGGCACTAAATTGTTTAGTCACGGCCTTTGCAACTCGGCTACCTAGAGATTGCAAGAAAACAGTCATCTTAACCTTCCATATGGGAAAGTTAAGTCCATCAAACTTAGGGGGTGTCTTAATACCATCGGCCATGTTTACTATGTGGAAATGAATGAAATGATTAGCAATATGAGGATCTCTCTAAGGTTGTTAAGCCAAATCCTAGAGTCCAAGCTCTGATACCAATTGAAATACACCTAGAGGGGGGGTGAATAGGTGTAATTGCTAATCTAATGATCTTTTAAAACTTGTGAAATGAGTGATGCAACAATCTCTCAAAAACACGACTAAGAGCCGAATACCCCTTGCGAGGTTCTGAACTCCTTCCTCCCAATTCCCCTTAAATGGGTTAGAGGTGCGCAATGCAACCGTGTTGTATTGAGGTGTGATTGATCAATGCCAAGTATGATGATGAAAATGAAAAGCTCACAATGTAACACAACAAGTATATCAACACAAGATTCCACAAGTAAAATAGCAAGTAAAGTAAACAAATAAGGATTGCACAAATAAAAGTTAGTTCTCAAGCAATAAATTGAAAGTGATATAAAGCAAGAAAGTAAGCAAGAAGAACGCCAAGGCAATCGCAAACAAGATGATTTGTTTCGAGGTTCGAGCCCGTTGCTCTAGTCCCCGCCTTCACCTCCGTGAAGGGTTTCCACTATCCCCTTAGGATCACGTACAAGTTAGGCCTCCAAAGACCTCAAGCCCGTAGCTTCACCTTACAAAGAAACTCCACCGAGGAGCTTGTCTCCACAAGAATAAGAATTACAAATAGTGATCTTTAACTAGACCACAACACTCTTTTACAAACACTCTCACTCTTTTACAACTTCACCTATAGAAAGAATATGAAATTTTTGGCTCTATGAAGTGTGGTGAGAAAAGCTTCAGTTGTAGAGTGATATTAGAGATCAAACAACAACTGAAAAACCAATTTTGAAAGAATGGAAATGAAGGCTTTAAACTATTTTTCTCTTTCTCTTGAAAACTATGAAAACTTGTATTTTTCTTGGTAAATAACTAAGGCCTATTCCCCACTATTTATAGGGAGAGAATAGGTTAAAACTCTGATTTTTCCAGCTAATTTGATCAGAAAAAGAGTCCCAACAACTCCTAAAAACTCTGTAAAAAGAGAAACTAAAAACAGTTTTTCAGAAATTCCAAAAGAAGAAAGAGCCGTTATGGCTGATGCAGGCCTACCGGTCGACTGCCGGTCGACCGGGTCCCTGCTGGCAAAAGAGCCGTTGGAGCTTCGGTCGACTGCCAGTCGACCGATCCAACAAAGGAAACACAGTTTCCTTCTATCGGTCGACCGACCCAGTCGACCGAAAAGATACAGAGAGCAAAACATCTCTTTTCCGGTCGACCGGTATGTAGGTCGGTCGACCGACAGACATGCACAGCCTGTGCATGTCTGGACACAGCAGCCGGTCGACTGCCGGTCGACCGGTCTGCCTGAAATAGATATTTTTTGGGCAGATTTTTGAGATAGAAAATTTTGTAAAAATTCTTTAAAAAATCTGAAGTTAAGTGTTATGCAGAAAATAGTTTATATCATGTTTTAAACAAGTTTTTGAAGATATAAAGCTTTGAATCCATGTATGTATAAACTAAGGCATAAACTTAGAAATAAACATTTTCAAAAACAAAGGAAACATACAAAACAAGTGTGTGTGCAAATCCTAGAGCCAAATTTCACATATTCTATCTTTAACAAAAACTACACTTACAAACTTCTAGGTCTTCAAGACTTCAAGATGGGCTATCTTCACTTGATCTTCAATATTGTTCTTTGAGCCCAATTTGACTTGTCTTGAGTCCAATGTACCTTCCTTTAGGGAAGAATTCATCTCTTTAATATATAAACCTGAAACATACTTAAACAACAATTTATATTAGTACAAATAACTAATATGTTTTGTAATCATCAAAATACACTAAACATGGGTTGATTGTAACCTTGGGCCAACAGTAAATAGGTGCTAGCTAATCAAAATACCAAAATACAATAATCAAAATGAATGACAAAAATGGGTGGTCAACTCAAAAATTAGAAGTAAAGCCGGATTCCATATAAAGGGCTCTAAAACTTCTCCTTTTAATTCCTTTTAAATAAGAGTTGAGATGTACAATTGCTTTCTTACTTGATAGAGAAAAATCGACAAGTATAAATGTTGCAAGCAATATAGAGCAAGTAGAATATAGAATGATAAAAGCAATAAGAACAAGTAAGCAATGTAGAGTATGAGTAAGAGTGAGAGAAATCTCAATCACAAACATAAATGATTTATTTCAAGATTCGAGCAACTCGCTCTAGTACCTGCCTTCACCGTGTGAAGGATTTCAACTATCTACTAAAGATTTTCACAAAAGAACCACTACAACTGTCTACACAAGATCCAGAGCTCCAACTCCAATCTTCAACCACTACACAAGAGGTGAGCATAAAGCTAATGAAGAAATACAATCACTTGGTGACCAGAAATATCACAAACTCTCTCTTTACAAATTTTAGAATTTAGAGATGAAAATTGAGGTTCAAGAAATTTGTGTGAGGGAAAGATCAGTAGAAAAGAATGAACTTGAGAGCTTTAAAACTTCAGAAAAAGGTTTGGAATGAAAGCTCTTGAAACATCAAAATTTTCAAATAATTTTTGTAAACTTTCTCTTGATTTTTCTTGGTGTCTCTTGATAAAAAAAAATTGATGTGAAACTCTCTCAAATGACTCTTATTTATAGGCAATAGGTAAATATCAATAAAAAAAATTAATCTGGGCATAATACAATTGTTAAACCCTAATAAAGTGAAAATGCCTGTTTGAAAAAAGACAAAACTGGTTTAATTTGAAAATTAATTATTTTGCCCAATCTGACTCTCTGGCGATTGACCGGGCGGTCGGCCGATCAGGACTATTCAAATAGTCGTTACTAGCAGTCGACCGAAAGCCAGATATAGAAACTCCTAATATTTAGGGTTGAGTTAAAATGATCGACCGGCCAGTCAACTAACACCGACGACTATATGAGTTCAAGAGTGTCGGTTGATCGGGTGATCGACCTATCTTCTGGACATAGATACATAGTATCTGTGCGCACATTCGATTGACTGAGAACTGTGCAAAACTCACTGTACACTCGAATGGTCGATCCGGCAAAGCCAAAAATCCCAAATTTTGGTTTTGAAATATACTTTATGATATTTGAAATAATAAATAAATATTATAAATATTTTGTCAATCATTTAAACCATGAAAAACATGTAAACACATAGAGATAAAAAAAATCATGGTAAAAATGGATCAAAAACATGTATTGATAAACAAGCTGAAACACTAGTTATTTTTTAAAAATCTTTTTGTGCGTGTGACTTCTTGAGCATCAATATATCACTCTAAATTTAAACATTCTAATTTCTTACCAGGGTTACATTTTCTTCAAGTCTTTTTCAAGTAAGATTCTTCAAAATCTATGCTTTGATCTTCTAGGCTTGAATCCCAAACCTCAATCAACTTGAACACTTCATTACCTTCCTTTTGAGGAAGAATAAATGAGATCTTAACTCTTAACCTTTGTATACCTATAAACACTTGAACTTGATTAGTACCTCATAACTACATGAATATTGGAATCATCAAAATAAAAGTGGTGATTGTATCTTTGGGACAGCAGATGCGTCTACTCTGATTGGCGAAAATTCAGTAGCTGAGTGGAAATTCGGCTTGGACCCAATAGAGGAAATCTGCATGGGGTTCATCTGCCCATGCGTCAGATGAGGGGAACCCATAGGCTAGTGTTTGTGTTTTTATGTGAAAAAAATTTCATCAAAGAATATCAAATGGGAGCTCTGAGGAAAAAATCTTTACAGCAGAGTAGGGACTCCGAATGGGGAAAATCTCATAGCGGAGGGTTTTGATTCCAGTAGGCTAATCGAGAAGGGGCCCGTAGGTAAGTCTGTGTTGCCGTCTCTAAGTGGGAAAAAACCCATTAGTGGAGCGTACATACATAGTCCTCAGAGTGAGAAAAATCTCATCAGTGGAAGGACTAACTCCAAGTGGGAGAAATCCCAGCAGTGGAGTGATTCCGAGTGGGAAAAATCCCATCAGTGAAACATCAAGCTTGGAAAGACTGCAATGATTAGAAGCAAAAATGTCATTTTATTCAATATTGGAATGGAATACAAAAAATGGTAGAGAAAGGAATATTGCCCTATCTCTCAGAGATGTGGAATCGCACAGTTGCTTTATATTGGGTGATTAATGTTGTGGCTGGGCATGCGGTGGAGCATTAAGCTGTCTAGATCTGGAGGCTGCTTGGGAGCTAGGATGTACTTTTTGAGGAAGCCTTGTTCGATGAGCTCTTTTAGTTACTTATGGAGGGCCCAACAGTGGATGATCTTGTATTCTTGCAGTCATGCTAAAAGCAATACTTATCTGCTCCAAGAAGTGTGGGGTCATATCAGATTGGTCTCGAGCGTCTAACCCATAGTTGTACCATGATGGTGTTGAAGACCTCGTTGATGGGAGCCTCAATGAAGTGAAATATTGTTTCTCCCGAAAAGCTTAGAGTGTGCTTGGAGGTTGGGAGATCCACCGAGTTTGAGTTCGTTTTCTGACTGCGTCGACGACTGGTTGTTCTGGAAGACAAATTTTGAGCTTGGAGTTGGTTGTTGAGCTGTTTCAATGCCTCTTGCTCACGAATGACATTCTCGTGGTTAAGAGCCACTTGCTTTTAATCGCGATCAGACTGGGCTTGTTGCTCCATCATCTGCTCTTTCATGTCGGTGAGCATCTGAATGGGTTGGTCTTTGTGTTGCTGCAATGGTTGGGCACAGTGGTTACCCTCTGAGGCGAGGAGGAGCCAATAATCGATGGTATTTAACTAATTGTTAGGTGATGGGGTACCATGCCCCTAGTAGTGATGATGGCCTTACCTTTGAACGTTGTGCCGTTGAGGAGGACGATTTTCTTTTTTGAGCCATCACCACTATAGAAGAAGCTTTTTGAGGAAGTTTTTATGTTTTTAGAAAGATCTAAAGTGTAAGAACCTCATATCTCAATGAAAGCATCACTTTATAGTAGAGATTTTCTGCCGCAAATGATCGGATGGTCGATTCATTTCACCAAGCGAGAGTAGAAAAGTAAGGAGTGTGTAAATAAAAGTGCAAAGCACAGAAAAGGAGAGACACATAAGATTTTTTTAATGTGAAGATCCAAATCCAGAAAAAACCACAAGGAGGAGAAGATTTCACTATAATTTTCAAGCTACAGGGATTACAGAGAATTTGTTGGCATGTCTCTGAGTTAGGATCGATTGGAAGGGAAGAAACCCTTCCTTGTTGGAGGAGGAGGTCTACTTATACTGAGCTGTCGACATAGAGACAGATTGGCCAGCTCTTCATAATTGCACGATCTGCACGTGTTGATTTATTGTAAGGGCCGTGATTGTTGGTGATGGACTGTGGGGATCGCATATAGGAATTTCGCCACTATCCATAACTGCCTGCACTGGGGAGCGTAACACACTATGAACGTGGGAGAAAGGGAGAGGCGTAACTGCAGGTGGACATTTCCGTGGCCGTTGCTGGAAACTTTTGAGGTGGAATCGGGAACCTTGGACTGCAGATGGCCCGGAGGGAAATAATCTTCGGGTCTGGAGGTTACTCCGGAATGACTTGAGATAGTGGAGCTTCCGATGTGGAAGAGTCTTTGGTATGAAAGTTGACTTTGATACGGTTTGGAGTGATTACTGGGGGGGGGGGGGGTGTGGAGTGGTTGAGGCTTAGATGGGCCGGGAGCTGTGGACATCTCAGTAGGAGGCTTTCAGTTGCATGAACACGTATCATCATCTTGATGAGGGTAAATTTTTTACCACTACAGTATCATTGGAGCATCTCCAACTCCTGATTTCATTGCTATGTCTACCATTCTGGAGATTTTACAGTCCCAAAATAAGACTTTAAGTTTTTGTAGAGAATATAGTGCAGAAACAAATGATGAAAACTCAGGAGAATATGTTGTGTTAGTAGAGGCATAATACCGGGCAGGTGGGTGATGGTATTTCAGCGAGGTGTTTTAACAATGAGGAGCTTAGATTCGATCGCGATCGTATTGGGTCGGAGGTCGCTCTGAAGATTGGGATCCGATTGGGATATGAAGGAAAGGAGAGAAAGAGACGGCTGAGGTATGGTTAGAATTTTGGAATAAGCTTTGATACCATAGTAGTTTGGAGAAAGCAAATTTCTGCTAATTCACTAAGCAATTTCATCAATATATACAAGTTGAAGAGAGAAATAAAGAAACTGCACATGCTCAGATATAATATATATTAAGAAAGAGCTAAGAAAAAAAGTAAATTAAAAGATTGAGAAGAAGGCGTAAAGCTAAAAGTGAAAAAGAAAGAAAAAAAAATAAAACAGAGCGGCAACAAACGCATTTCCGGAAAAAGAATCAGTTAATGTGAACTATTTTAAAAATCTATTAATCACTTGCTTATTAAATTAGGGAAATTATTAGCAGACACCAACTTTTTGGCTGCTAATACGTAAATTGGATTAAAACCAAAATACTTATGTATTACTAAATTAACTAAATTAACATACTCTACCTTTAAATAAAAGATAAAAGTTAAATGTAATATCAAGCATTAAATATGAGTCATCTTTTTGTTAGCGTTAAAATTTAACTACATAATAGCTTAGAAATACTTGATGTGTAATGTATTAATTAAACTTGTGTTATATTTTCTTTTTCTATATGAAAAAGAAAAGTGAAAACATGCCACCATGGAAAAGGATGGCTGGATCTGGGCTTTCTTTTTAGGCCCAACTAAAGAAAGACTCTAAAAGCTAGGACTTTTGCTTGTTATCCAAATACAACCCGGCCCAAAGCCCCATTCACCATCCTGATTTGAAGCTTGTTTTTTTTTTTTTTTAAGAAAAAATAATGCAAGATAAAAACAAGCCCAAAAGGCCTAATGTCCATTATTTTTAAAAGTCCACACACCTCAAGGGATCAAATGTTTGAAGTGTGATTTGTCTTTGTGTTCTTCATCTAAGACTAATTGCCAATTGGCCACACACAAACTAAAATTCTCTTGCAATTTCAATCCCCATGCTCTAATACTCATTCTCTCTGTCTTAGAATTCCAAATTGCTTGCGTTTCCAATATTACCTCTCCATTCTCCGCATCCATATTTTCTGGATTTTTTTTTTTGGGGTGTTATTTATTACCTTGGCAACCAAGAAATTGGCTTTATTTTGGGCAACTTCAGACAAAATTTCAAGGAATTAGCAAATTCCCCTGATAATTTAATCATTTGGAAAATCGTTTGATACTTTGTAAACAAGTACCTCCCGGATCTTTACCTTAGAATTCCATCGTGCACGCCAGTCATCTTTGCCACTGGAATTGTGATATTAACTAACAAAATATTACCAATGACACCTGCAGGCTCTGATAAAGAGCTGGGAGTGAACTGTGGGAGTCCCAGGTTCAAGTCTGACTACATCTAATGTTTAAAATATATATATATATATATATATATATATATATATATATATATATATATATATATATATATATATATATATATTTTAAATGTAGTTGGATATTCTCCACTTATGTTTTGAGAGCGGCATGCTTCAGTTCTTAAATCACAACTTTCCGCTAAAATCTAAATAATCGAGATTTGCTTTTAGGATATTTTCACTAAAATTCCACAATTTTCACCAATAAAAATTCCGAAAGTTCCAGCGTTTCTTGGAAATTAGGACTTTGGGAGGACTAATCTTATTTCCAATTATAGTTCAAAGGCACAGCCGGCCACAGAGAACGCAAGTGCAAGGAAACTCTACGAGATTTGACCCTTTCCCATTTATATTCATCCCCCATGAGCTTTGCAGAAATTTGAAGAGAGAGAGAGAGAGAGAGAGAGAGAGAGAGAGAGAAGAGAATGGAGATCAGAGAGAAGAAGAGGAGGATTTCACCAAGAGGCTATGTGCCAATGCTCGTTGGGAGAGGAGAGAAGATTGAGAGGTTTTTGGTGCACACCAAGCTTTTGAACCATCCACTGATTAGAGCTTCCCTTGAGCTGGCCTCTCAAGAGTTTGGGTTTGAGCAGCAAGGTGTGCTTCAAATTCTTTGTGATATTGAGAGGTTTAGGATGGCTCTTGAGGTGACATCAAAGAATGGGTTTTGGTGTTGGTTTTTCTCTTTGAGGAGATGCTTGTGTGCATAGATATCAGTAAGCATGGTGATGTTTTGTTAGATTTTGGCATCAGTTCGTTGTTGTGGGATATTGTAATAGCTTTTTAAAAAGAGGGGGTTTTTTTTTTTTTTTTGGTTAATTTTCATTATATTCTTATAAAAAGTTAAGCTATTTACATTTTCTTTGGATCATAGCCTTTTACTGTTTAGATGACGTGGGATAAATCCCACAAGTTCTTGCATGCATGAAAAGTAAGAACTTTATTCCCAATATTAGGTCTTTAAGAAAGATACCCTATACATAAAGTAAGAACTTTATTCCCAATATTAGGTCTTTAAGAAAGATACCCTATGCGCAGATCTATGGTGTGCCCACAGTGACAGAGTCAGGATTTCAAAAATGAGAGGTATAAAATGCGAGAACCATGAGTCCTCTTTTTAAGGAGGGCCGGGGCCAGAGATTTGTGCTTTAAAACCAATTTAGAGATTAATTCTCTCCAAAAGGTACCTTATTAGGGAGATGGCACAACTTTAATATAAAGCATTGAATTTCTTTTCACACAGCCGATGTGGGACTATCTCCTAACACCGCCCCCTGGCTCCGCCACTGTGTGCTGGTGCCTTCTCGGGCCGAGAGGCCGTAATTCGTCCCCGGAGAATCAGAAGAAGGAAGGACCAGAAAAATGTTTGCATAATGGTTCCTTGAGGAGGTGGAGGAGGAGGAGGAGGGCAAACAGTAATTTGTGTTTAGAGTGTGGATTTGAAGTCTCCATGTCTCTCCATATGTTGTTTCGTTTCATTTTGTCGGATTTGTGTGTAGTATGAGAGGTTTGTGAATGATTATGTGGAGGACCAATTTGATAATACACGTATGTATGTAAAAAAATTCAATTGGTTTGATATTGAAGAGATGAGTTATTCATGTTATTTTATTGTCTTAGACATCTCAACTCTCTTCAAGAAAGCGAATTTAATTAACATCCAACATAAAAAACTGATTGCGGCACTCACCTAGCTTGATTTCGGGATCTTATTTGAGTATCATTTGATGCCTTAACATCCAACAAGAATGAGTCAGAAGCTGATTGAATCTTCATGTTCAAGCCTTCATCCGCATGATGCTAACTAATCGAAGCTCTCTCTTTAAGTCTTAATCAGTATCTTATTTAATTAATCTAAAAGCTTAAAGAAGGCTCTTTAGACGTCTCGAAAACACTTAGGGCTTATTGTTGGGATTTGGGTCGAACAAATAGTTCCACATCGGCTAGACGTGGGGATGGTCTTGGGTATATAAGGATTTGGGTAACTCCACCTAGAAGGTTAGTCTTTTGGGATGGTGTCCCCAAGTCTAACAAGTGGTATAAGAGCCATGCCCCGAGCTTAGTCATGTGTGTGGGTGATGTTCGACGATGTAGATCCCCAATGGCACAAAGGCGCAATGGACCTGCCCACCCCACTGGCACAAAAAGGCGCAATAGGCCCCTTGTGAAGCTAATGTTGGGCTCTCAAGAAATTTGACACTGGTGCTCTTTCCAATGGGCCCAATAGGACATTGGTACTCTTTCCAATGGGCGCACGGTGCAGTTGGATCTCGATGGAGATTTTGGATCGAACAAATAGTCCCACGTCTAGGGATTGTTGAGATTTGGATCAAACAAATAAGTCCCACATTGGCTAGACGTGGGGATGGTCTTGGGTATATAAGGATTTGAGCATAGTCCCACATCTGGGGATTGTTGAGATTTGGATCAAACAAATAGTCCCACATCGGTTAGACGTGGGGATGATCTTGGGTATATAAGGATTTGAACAATTCCACCTAAAAGGCTAGTCTTTTGGGTGGTAGGGTGCAAGTGAGCTGGATTGCGAAACCTACCTACAAAAAAAAAATTTCAAATATTTGGTTGAAATTTGAATTGCAAACCCCACTTACATGTCCAAAATATTAGTTTTGTGGCTCATTTGCATACCTATATGCAATTTTCTTGGCTCACTTGCAGACCCACTTGCAATGTTTTTTATTATTAAATTAATATTTTTATTAATATATTAATACTTTTTAATATTAATTAATGTTTCATTATTATTAGATAAAAAATTATTAGATAAATTTTTTATTACTAGACTAATATTTTTTATTATTAGAGCAATATTTTTTAGTATTAGATTGTTGTTTATTATTATTAAGATTAATATTTTTTAATACTAGATTAATGTTTTTTTTTAAGGGTTATGTTTTAAATTTAATTACTTAAAATTTTTACTTGTGCCATTTTTAGCAGATCTTACAAATAAACAATCAAATAAAGAAAATCGACTTCTCATTTTACTTTACAATTGTACCAAACACTACAATTGGCAATATACTTTTCCAATTATGCTTCCACTTTTATACAACTACTCATGGTTTCTCACGTCCAACTTGAACTTGTAGACAACAAACAAGCCCGCAGTCAACATGCAAACTTTGGTCATCATTCTAAGTGTTTTGATCTGCATCTTGATTTCATTAGGGAATGTACATGTAACAATAATCAATAAGGTACCTTGATTCTATTATCAACAAGGTAAATTTATGGCTTGGGGATACGGGTGGGGGATGTGATTTTGACTCGGATTGCATGTGACTGGAGGTGCTGCGGGACCATGATGTTTTCCTTTTTGGTCTCATTTGATGTTTGTTGCAATTTTGTTCTGACTATAATGTTTGTTTTTTGTTTTATTGCACCTGCCTGTGCGTTGGTATTTTGTTTTCCGGAACAACCCTTAGCTTCTTTTGTGTTGTTCCTTTGTAAGTTTTCATTGAAAACTTTACAACAAAGTGTGGAGAACCTTCCTGTTCACCGTTTTCTCTCAATAAAAAGGTAAATTTATGGTTATGCTCAAACTTTAATGCCCTGTGTACTTAATTGAAGGTAACTCCTACTATTTGAATCTAACTTAGTCATGCAAACATCTAGCACATGACGTGCTAATTTATCGAAGACGAGTGTTTTATAATTAATTTTTTTAGGGCAAGCAACTCTTTTGAAGTGTCCTAGTACTCGTTAATTGAGGGAATATCTATGTGATATCTAGTATGAAGTGCAAATCTACATGTATTGTGATACCTTATCCTCTAAAGATGTTACGAAGGATCACCTTTTTTCTAAGGCAAAACGGTGAGCCAAAGGTGATGCCCCTGCATTTCATTAAAAAGTTTTAATGAAAACATGCAAAAGCAGCATGTGATACCATGCAGAAAACCTCCTAAGATATAAGTTCGCACACGCAGGTGCAGAGGAAACAAAATATATAAAAGTACATAATTAACATCAATAAGGGCGGCCAACATCCTCGGATCCTCCATGATACAAAATACAGGCTCCCTGTAGCAAAATTTAGGTTGAAGACCTGGGCAACAAAAATTAGGAGTTCGAATGTGTCACCAATCACATGTAGTATATGTCCTCATCTTCTCCAGACCCTGGATCTCTTCCGAGAGGCTATTGGATGCCTCTCCCACCTGTGTCTAATTCTGTGCTCTCCTTATTGCCTCCCTAGAAGTACCTGAGAGAAGAGTCTGCCAATAAGAGATGAATGACATGGATATGTACAAAGTTAGATGGGATGATTTGGCCATGTCATTAAATAGTTTATTGTTATTTTTCCATTAAATGCCTCAGAAAACAACAATTGGTGTTACATCACAGAGGCCCCTCACGTCTTTCCTGATGGTTGTATATCTCCAAGATGACCACATGACCTTCGAAGAGTGGGGTAGTTGTGGTATGCGGGTTAAGAAAAGTCACTATCTTTTTTCAAATGATGCGGGGGGGATGAACCTTGGAGGAACAGACAATTAATGATTTTCTCATCCCTTGGACACATAAGTAAAATGTTTGGTCCTTTCTCTTTTCATAAGGTTGTCCCATGTTAGGAGAGCTACATTAATGACCAGCCATAATAGTACTTTGTTTTCAGGTGGTACTTTATCATTCCAGATGGCGTTTGCATATAGACTCTGAAGGCCCCCAACGTTTAACCTTAAGTAGGTATTTTTTTATCGTGAAAAATCATTTAGAATCCCATTCCCAGGACGACTGATCTCTTTCTGTGCAATCACGAGGAAAGTTCTCAAGCAGAAGTCAGAGGAGCTATTCCCTTGTTTCTATGTTATCTTCTCGGTATGCCACCATAATATTCCAACCGAAATCTGACTAGTGTGAGATGACTAGTCCTACTGGGCCTTGGGCTCTAGAGTACAATTTCGTGAATAGGATGCCCAATGGTATAGTAGAGCACCATTTGTTTTCTAGAACCTCATGCCACTACCGTTGTATACTTTCTTGGTTGTCTATGTGAAGAAGATTTCTTAGACTGTGGTCATGCATTTCCAGATCAGTGATGCAGGTGTCTTGTTGATGCATCTATCCTCCCACCATCCAGTTAGGGGATGTTAGATGTGGGACAGTAGTGTCGCCCATTTACGGGTCATGTCATCTAACAATTTCCACTACCGTTTTAGTAAATGAGCGTTATTGAAATCTTGCATGTTGATGAACCCAGGTCCTTGAACTCCTTGTGTTTACAAACTCGTTTCCAGTTTACCAAGCAGAAATCCCTTTTTTCTTTTTGTGTCCCTCCCCACAAAAAAAACTTCTAAGTGAGTCCATCTCCCTTTCTACCATCTCAGAAGTAAGAAGAAAGATAGAAAATACATAGGAATGATCGAAAGGGCTGCATTAATTAGAGTGAGTCTGCTGCCTAGAGATAGGAGGTTACCCTTCCAGCCTGCCAATCGGTTCTAGATCCTCTCTATGAGTGACCTCCATTGTAACTTCTTATGCCTGCCTGGGGTGAGTAGCAATCCCAAATAAGCGATTGGAAATCTTTGGACTGCACAATTAAAGACCAATGAGATAAGAAAACTATTTGCAGATATCTCTCCTAGGAAAATCAAGGAGCTCTTGTGGTAATTGATAAGCCCGAGCCATTTTTCATAGCAGAAAAGGATCCGCTTTAGCACCATTGCTTGCATGATACATTATTTCCCAAATATTAGGGTATCATCCGCGTATGGAGGTTGATTACTTCATTTGTTTCGTCTTGGCAACTCAAACCCTTGATAAGATCTTCTCTTCGACACTTATTAATCATGTGGTACAAGCCTTCGGTCACAAGCACAAAGATCAGTGAGAGAGGGGGGTCCCCTGCCTAAGACCCCTCTTACAGTAAATATCCCGGCCTTGAATACCGTTTACCAAAATTGTCACTCTGGAGGAGTGCAACCATAGCTTAATCCAAGAGTTCCAAGTGGGCGAGAAACGCCAGGAGTGAAGAATTTTCAAAATGAAGTCTCATTCCACCGTATCATATACTTTCTAGAAATCCAACTTTAGAATAAATCCCTGCACCTTGTTTCATTTCAAGAATTGAATAACTTCCTAGGCGGTCACCACTGCATCCAAAGTACTTCTGCCTTTAAGGAACCTCATTTAGTAATCGTTTATAATTTTCCTAAGACTTATTTAAGTCTATTAGTAAGCACTTTGGAAGTGATCTTCACCGAGGCATTAAAGCCACTAATTAAGACACTAATAGGTCTAAAGTCCCCTACTTCCTTTGATTCACCTTTTTAGGTATGAGCATTGAAAATTACCCAGAGGAGGTGAATAGATGATATGTGATTGTCGAAAAACAGAGAGAGGTTAAGTTAGAAGGATGTTGTTTGAATGTCGGTCGAGTCTCTACCTTTCGCAATTTATCCACTGTAGTAAGTTGCTAAGCGGGTCCAATCCACAGGGAGGAATGTGATAGAAACCTTTTGGTATCTCCTTAAACACTAAATTGACTAAGTGTTTCTTCTTTGGTTTCAAACAAAAAAACAATTCTATGTTTAGTGTTAGAAGTAGAAAGAATAGATTTGATTTGATTTAGAGATTAGGGTTTTTAACAAAATTAAAGAAAACATGACTTACTAATCATTTACCACCACTAACTTACTAACATATGCTAGAATATTCTTCACTTTGGATCATAGAAGTTATACTTAAGAGTTGCATTCAATTCAGGCAAGATACCTAAGATAATAACTAAATCCTATTTGAGATAATCATTAACTAAGACCTAAGATTAAACTATCAAAGCCTTTTAAGCATAGACTAACAAAAATAAGAATTCAATATTAAACTATCAAAGTTATCTAAGCATAGGATAAGAAAAACCATTTGTAAGTATTAACATATATAGATTTAATTAGCCATTGTCATGTACCTTCAAGAACTTCTACTGATCTTAGGATTAAGCATGCATATGATTCAATCTGTTTATTCTAATATAGAATTGAAGTAGTGGTGGAGAGATTAGCAAGCCATGGAGTAAATTAGCTACTCACGATGAAGATTAAATAAACCATGGTAAATAAGATTACATGACAAAGGAGAAACAAAGTAAATAACAAAGAAAAATAATTTAAAAGAAGAATAGAAAAAAGAAGAATAACTAGACTTATTCTTATTTATTTTTGTAGGAATCATGATTGAATTTAGCGGGTGCAATAAGTCGTTAGACCTCTAGGTTACTCTTAGAGGATGAGTTTTATCTCTTGAGAGTTTCTAGTAAATTACATCCACAAAATCGGTGAAAAAATAATAGATAAGAAAAGACTAAGATAAAAAGGATAACAAAAAATAAGGATAACTAAAAAAAATAAAAAACTTACAAAAAAGAAAAGAGATTATTTTTATTTTCTATTTCACAACAAGTAGTCATTAGTAGTTAAATTCTTAAGTTTTCAATAAGTTTAAGTATAATCAAGTTCAATCATAAAACTAAGAAACATAATCATCTTTTCTTAGAGATTTAAATTCAATATTTTCACACCAATCCTTCCAAAGTATTCCAATCCAAGCATCTTTATGTAAGTGTAAATAGACTTAGCTTGAGAATATTTGATTAAAACTTCACCTTTTTATATATATATATATATATATATATATATATATATATATATATATATATATATATATATATATATATACATACATACATACATACATACATACATACATACATACATACATACATACATAGAGAGAGAGAGGAGACATCAATTATGAAAGATTTTAGCCCTTTAATTAGACCTGAGAGCCACACAATAAGATACATATTAGAAATTTTATTCAATCCCAATTAAATATGGGGAATTCAATTCTGAATTGATATACAACTAGTTAGAGTGTTTATCGCTAAATATGACTCATCAGACAGCTGAATTAGACTCAGTGGTTAATATAAGAACTGTAGTCCTTTACGTCTTCTTTCTGTTGCATCTTGAATCGTCATAGTTGTCTAAAAAATGAATATAGTAGAGATACACATGCTTCATTGGATGTGTGATAATACGAGGAGAGATAAGGTGAGAAATGAGGATATTCGTACTAAAATAGGCATAGCCTCTATAGAAGAGAAGATGAGAGAAAACCGACTACGATGGTTGGTCATGTGCGACATAGACCTATAGATGTGTCAATCCGGTAAGTAGAGCGTATCAAATTAGGGCAAGTTAAAAGAGCGCATGGGAGACCGAAGAAAACATGGATGGAGGTACTACTACAAGATATAGAGGCTAAAGGTCTTAGTAAAGGCATATTGCTTTTAGAAACGAGTGAAGAAAGCAGATCCATGCGCCCGATCCGGTGTAATTCTCTTTTGGTTCATGTAGCCTACCCAAAATACTTAGGACAAATGGCTTAGTTGTTGTTGTTGTATATATACATATATTTTTTTGTGAGAAGTTCGAAGTATTACCACTTTGTTGCCCTTTAAGCACTTCTTTTTTGTGAGAAGTCCTCACCCACTGTTTGAGTTGCTTCTTTGAGAGAGAGAGAAATAGAGGATGAGGACAATGAAAATAGTGAGGGAGGGTTTCGAGAGAGAAAGGAGAGGGGAGATAGCGGTCGGATTTCTTTTGATCTTGACAGGATTTCGTAACGATCAGATTTTGTGGGGCACGGATATTGCCACCTCAATAAATGAGAAAAACATCTCAAAAATATTTATAAGTGTTTCATTATTTTTTGGCAATTTTACTCTTGAAAAAGTCAAAAATGCCCCTTCTACTTCCTTCTTCTTCTTCTCCAGCGGCCTTTCAGCTGACCTCTTCCTCCCCCTCCCTAGTGCTCCATCCTCCTCCTCCCCCAGGCCTCCTCGGCCTTCCCCCTCCCCAGTGCGCTCCCTCCTCCTCCCCCCTCCCCGTCCTCCCCCCTCCTCCCCCTCCCCCGCTCGCCCCCATCTATTCGGTAGAATGGGGGAGGGCGGGGGAGGGGATCACGGGGAATGGGAGAAATGGGAGGGGAAAGGGGGCGTGGGTGGGTCGCGGGGAGGAAGGAGAGGCTGGAGGTTGGCCAGTGGGTTGCGGGAAGGATGGGGTGTGGTCGGTGGGTCACCGGTAGGCCAGGGGAGGAGGGGGAGGCCGAGGTTACCGGCGAGGAAAGATGGGTCACCGACGAGGGAGGGGAAGGAGGAGAAGAAGAGGGAATTTTCGTCTTTTTTATTTTTTGGCCGGGCCTTTATCAAATTTGTGCGTACCCTAATCCATTAGGTGCCTTTCTCATTTTTTGGGGTGGCAATACCCTCTCCCGATTTTGTGAGATGCGTTTAAATGTTAGAGGGTGGAGGTAACTAGGTTTGTCGTTGGGGGGAAATTACAGGTGGTGCCACTGGGAGTGTAACGGTCGGATTCTTGTTTGGAAGGGGGTGACAGGATTTTTAAAGGTGTGGTGTTTTAGGAAGGGGAAAGGGGGAGTGAAGTTGATTTAATGAGGTGGTGATATAGTTGTGATTCTGTATAGTGAACTTTAAGATACATCCCCATATGGGGAAATCAATGATAAGGGAGATGATCATGATCATGATCGGAATAAGTATAATCAGGCTGATGATGAAGGCTGGACTACTGTTCATGCACGTACATGAGGCCCTGCAATGAATTCCTCTTCTGGAGCGCATCAAGGAAACTCTTTCAATGCCATGCAAAAAGGAGTAGGTGTTGAATCCCAATCTACACGTACCAGGAATATGCAACAACCATCGCCATCTTCGGCTACCAATGCTGGTAAAAATTCTAAACCTCCTTTAAAGTTTATGCCAGGCTCTGTATCCTCTTCTTGGAAGGATATTTGTGCACAAGGTAGGCAAATGAATTCTGATGGTGCACTTGAATTTATAGAACCTATAAAAAATCAGATGGAGAACAATATGCTTCTATATTGAGATCTGAAATAGATGAGAATATTATGATGTGGTCAAGTACATTGGTAGGGTATGTTATGGGTAATAAGCCCTTCTATTTACATCTCAAAGCATGAGGTAGCAGGATCTGAAGCTAACATGTTCATTAGACATATATCCGAGAGAAAAAGGATTTTTCTTCTTTAAATATGGTAGTAAGGATGAATGTGAACGGGTGTTACATGGGGGACCATGGTTCTTTGATGGCAGATTAATTATTCAGAAAGAAAGAGACTTATTGTCATCACCCTCAGTGTAGGTGAGATCCCCTTCATTCCATTTAAAGCTTTGGTCTCAAAAAGTTGTGTAAGATGGCGAGTTTGATTTGTAAGCCTTTATATATGGATAATGCAACTGCCTCGAGAGAGAAGATTACATATGCTCGATATTTTATAGAAATTTTCTGCATCTAAGAAACTTCCTAATAAAGTATTTCTTGAATTGGAAGGGAGGGAGAAACTTGAATTGCCCGTGGTTTATAAATGGACTCCACCAGTTTGTAGAAAGTGTGTTAATTTTGGGCACAATGTGATACAATTGGGGGTGTTTGGTTGCAAGGAAGTGAGCGGAAGTAAGGAAATGTAGAAGTATAATTTCTCACTTCCCTATCTATCCAAATACCAGAAAAGAAAAATAAGAAAACCCCTTTTTCTTTTCTCTTTTCTCTTTTACACAACAATTTCCTCACTTTCAAAGAGCTACAGTTAATTTTATGGTCATGTAAATCTCATTTTAATAAGTTGTAGTATAAAACAGTTAATTTTTTGATTATGTAAATCTCACTTGCATTCTAATTACAGCCTATTTTTTATTTTTCTTTATTAATTTTTATTTTAATAATATTTTGCGGTCAACTTTTCAACTTCCATTTTCACATTACCATCCAAACACTGAAAAAGACAAAACATTTTTCAAATCACACTTCCCAACAACATCTGAACACCAGAAAACTTACTAATCAATTCTCAAGTTTCAAAGGAAACTATTATCACTTCCTCACTTCTTCACTTCCTTACTTCCACCCTTAACCAAACTGGCCCAATGTCCCACATAAAGTATGGAGAGTGAAGGAGTCGGAAGTGATTCAATCTACTGTGGAGAAGAATTCACATAAGGACTCAGTTGATACTACAAAAAAAAGGCCAAAAGGAAAATATGAATCATGTGCATCAGAAACTACTATCATTGAAGATGTAAATAATGATAAGACTATGATAAAAAGCAACAAATCTTTCAGGCAGCAGGGGTGACATGCTGGCCTAAGGGTACAATTAACGGTTTTGTTTTAATGATTACAAAACTCATGGTTATGAGGTATTAAGTAAATTCAAGTGTTTATAAGCTTACAGGGCTCAAGAGATAGATTGTGTTTCATTCTTCCTCAAAAGGAAGGTTTTGAAGTTATCAAGTTGGTTTAAGGATGAGATTCAAGTTCGGGCGGTCAAAGCGTGAATTTTAGAGAAGCCCTCTTGATGAAGACTTGAAAATAGAATAACTCTTTGTAAGAACTTAAAATGTTTAAGTTTTTGATGTTGAATTCATGCTCAAAAAGTGTTGCACACATGAAATTTCAATGTCTAGTTTTTTGTTTTTGAACATGATTTACAAATGTTTATTGATACATGTCCAACATTTTCTCTAATTTTTATACCCACCTGTGAACATGTATTTCAAAGCCTATATATTGCCAAAACTATATTTATACAAATATGGTCTATATAAAAATGAGTTCAAAATTTTAAAATACTCTTTATACTGAGTTTTGGATAGGTCCGTCGATTGCCCGGTCAACCGCCCTATATGTAGAGTTTTCTGCACTAGCTCGGTCGACTGAGCGGTAGATCGATTGGGTACACATATACAAGAGTTTGTGCATTTGGGTCAATCGACCGACCAATCGACCGCTCTATTTCTCAGTGCTCTCTGTTTGGTACTTTGGTTGACCAATCGACCGGTCCAATGTTAGTACTCTCTGTTTGTGGCTTCGGTCGATCACCCGGTCCTTCGATAGGCAACGAGTAGTTTTGAACTAGCCTGCCAGTCGACCGATTGATCGATCGTTGACCTGTATCTGCTACAGTAACGGCTAGTTTATGAATTTGTTTTATTTTCTGACTTTTTCCAACAGGTATATTTGCTTTTTTAGGATCTAATCACTTGAATTAAGCCCAGATTTCACCTCTAATGATACTTACCTTTTTTTTTGTGTGTGTGTATTGATCATTATAGAGGATGAAAAAAACAAGTTTGATATACAATTTTTATTTCAATGTTTTAAAAAAATCAAGTTTTGTTTTCAAGTTAGAAGCTTCAAGAGCTCTAAATTTCAAATCAATTTCTATAAGTTTTAAGCTTTCAAGTTCAATTTTCTCAACTGAATTTTCTCTTACACAAACTTCTTGAGCTTCATTTTCTCACTCAAATCTGTAAGAAGTTACCAAGAAAGAGTTTGTGATTTTTGAGGTCACCAAGAGCTTGTAAATTTCATTGGTTTGTGCTATCTCTTGTGTAGAGGATTGAAAGTTCGAGTTGTGTACTCCGGGTCTTGTGTAGACCATTGTAGTTGTGATACCTTTGAGGTGACCCTTGGTGAATAATGGAAATATTTTACGTGGTGAATGCAAGAATGCAGAGCAAATTGCTCGAACCTTGAAACAAACTTCTTGTGTTTGCTATTACCTTTTGTAACGCCAAGCCCCGATCCCACAGGTATAGAGACGTTATTGTGACATAAATATGCGGGGTGAAAATACCCTTATATATATGTTAAGCATTAGTACAGGTAGAAATTACAGTACGGAAGCACAATGGTAATATACATTCGAATGAAATAGTACAAGTACGCTATTATTACAAAGTGTGATACAATATTACATGAATATTATATCACTAGGAGGCCAAAAAAATGAATTATAAGTAGATATACAAGAATGGATAGTACAAAAGCTGCTCACGAGTTACAACTAGGAATCTCGAGAACCAAGATGGAGGGTCTGGAAGAAAAAGGGCTCTGAACGGTCAATTGATGAACCACGCTTTCGCTGTGCCACTCTGATCAGCTATAGGAAGTCCACCATGATCTACGCCCCGAGACCTGGACATGCAGGTTCAGGATTGTTAGAAAATAACCCAGCGAGTACATAAAATAAAGTAATGTGGCATGCATAAGCAAACACAAGTATACCCGGAATTAAAGTGTATCGCGTTACTCAAGTCAAGCAGGAAGGCAATGAACATCGAATGTAAATGGTAAACATAGAAGCGGGACTCGACAAGGAATAAAGCAATAAATGAGGCACCAAATAATATATTATAAGCAGATATGAGCAAAACTATTTGTATAAGCTCAATTATGACTTCAAGAGATTAGTATGTCTAGAGGATAATCCAAACAAAAAAACCATCATATATAAACCTTATACCTCATGCCACCATAAACTGAATGTATTGATTGATATTCTTTTCTAAAATTTGGTTGTAGAAAAACATAGAGAGTTTAGAAAGGTGTTATCTGAAGGTGGATGTGCGTTTCTGACTTCTCGCAATTTAACCGCAGCAGCAACGGCTATACAAGTCGAATCCATAGGGAGAGATGTGATGCAAGCTTTTCGATATCTTTTTAAATACTAAATTGGTTAAGTGGTTTTTTTTTTGCTTTGAAAAAAAGTACGAAATCTTTGTTAAAATAGAAATAAAAGTAAATAGAGGAACATACAATTTGGTGTGAAAAGAAGATGGTTTTAGAAAAATTGAAAATACACGTAGAGGGGGGGTGAATAGATGTAAAGCTAATCAAATATAAATTCTAAACAATTTATAGTATATGATGCAAACTAATCACTCAAAATAAGAATTGAAGCTAGATTTCCCATGAAGGACCTGAACTTCTCTTTGTGATTCCTCTAGATAAGAGTTGAGGTGCTCAACTGCTTTCTTATTAAGATAAGTAATGATCGACAAAATGAATGAATAAAACAAAGTAAATGCAATAGAGATAAAAAAGCAACATAAACAAGAAAGATTTGTTTCGAGATTCGAGCCATTGCTATACGTCCCCGTTTTCACCACTGTGAAGGATTTTATTATCCACTAATGGATCTTCCATAAAGGGACCTTACAATAAGGAATTATAACACCTCAGAGTACCCAACTCCCCAACTCAATCCTCTACACCAGAGGTAGCACAATGCCAGTTGAGATTACAAGCTCTTTGTGATCAAGAAATCACAAATAATCTCTTACAACACTCTTACAAATCCCTAAAGAGTAAAAAGTAGATCTGAAGCTCAAAGATGTGAGAGTCAGAATTAAATTAGATAGAGAATATAAGAGCAAAAAACTCAATTAAAAAATTTTGAATTGAAAACACAAAACAAAACTTTGAAAACTTTTTCACCTTGAAAGTAAAGCTAGATTTTTAAGAGAAATTGTCGTTGTATAAATTCAATCCCAATGACCCTTTATATAGGCCGTAGAAAAACATATTTAGAATAGTTGATCTGATTATAAAGGGAAGAATTTGACCCTCAGAATTCAAAAACCCACGCTTTAAAAACATGTTTATAAGATAGATTTTGAAATCTGCCTGTTACTGCCATTCTGTCTGTCTATCAGTCGACCGGCCGGTCGACCGACCATTTTAAAAAAATTGACCATTGGATATCGGTCGACTGGTTTTAACCGAGACCAAAGTGATGACAGTCGATTGACACATCGGTCGACCGCAGGGCAGAGCGGTCAACCAGTTGGTCGACCGTGAACGTGCACCAACATGCACACCCCTTTGTCCGAGGTTTGATCGATTATGTGGTCAACCGTCCTAGCCTGTAATAGGCACGGTCGACCGCCCGGTCTACCGATCTAGGCCAAAACCAATACCAAGGTCTGTTTTGAAAATAAAGAAATTTTTTTAAGTAATGTTTTATGGGCTTTGAAGGGGAAGGTGTATATAGCAAGGAGATACAAGTTCCAAACTGAGATATAATTTTGAGAAAATATGGAATAATGTATTAAAACCAAACATGTCAAAACACTAATACAAAATAAACTATACTTTTGAAAACGTGCATCTTTGTGTGTGTGTATATCTTTGAGCATCAAATTTATGTTCTACTTTTTAACAAACTAAGTTCTTACAAGGTTCTAAACGACTATAAAAATCTTCAAGCGGGTTTTTCTGATAGCGACGTTGAGTGCTTTGAGCTTCAATTCCATACTTGAATACCTTTGAGCCATCAATTCCTTCCTTTAGAGAACTGTTAGATCTTCTTGAACCTTGAAGCACACTTAAAAAACTTGAGCTTGATTAGTATTAAATAACTACATATGCTTTGTTATCATCAAAACACAAAATCGGTGATTGTAACTTTCGGGCCAACAAAACTAAGATTTTGAAATTAGAGTTTTTAAAAAGAATTAAAGATAAGAAGATCAAAGGTTACTAATCATCTATCACACCACTAACTTACTAACTTTTGAGAGTATTCTTTCACTTTAAATCAAGAGACCACATTAGGGTTGCACAAAGCATCAAGTAAGACATATAAGATAGTAAAAACTCTTACTTGCATCAAGATTTAACATTAAACTATCTAGAAAATCTAAGCAAAGAATAAGAATTACAATTGAAATTTAACATTAAACTATCAAGGCCATCCAAGTATAGAATAAGAAAAGTAATTGACTAACAATTAATCAAAATTTAACATTAAGCTATCAAAATAATTCAAGCATAGAATAAGAAAATAGTTGACTAGTGTTTAGAAAATAATAAATTAATACCCATTCTCATATGTCTTCAAGAATACTTGCATAATCACAAAGCTTAGATTCAATCAGGTATTCAAGTAAAAAATTAGTAGTAGTAATGTCTAGAGATTACCAAGCAATAAAGAAAATTTAGTTATTCATAATTAAAGCAAAGCAAAGTACATGAAATAAAAGATTGAATAAATAAAAGAAAAGCAAGTAAATAATGAAAGAGATTGTGCACAACTGAAAAACTTTGTATTGAATTTGTCACCTTCAATTATAAAAGCTCCTTCCTTCTTACAAAATAACAATTGATCTAAATTCTAACTAAAATTGAAATTTGAAAGATAAAGCAACTCAAGAAAGTTCTGATTATTGATCTTTGTTGCAGATGATTAAGTATGAGAGATTTCAGCTCTTTAAATTGGGCTCAGAGACAATCATAATAAGTTACACACTAAGACTTTTAATCCAACTCCAATTTCATGCGGGAATTCAATTTTGAATTGGTCTATAGCTATATGGCATATTGATCACTGAATATGGCTTAAAAGATGGCTGAATAAGAAACAGTAATTTATATAAAATTGTATCACTTTAAGTCTTCTTTCTGTAGCATCTTGATAATCTAATTTGAATTTCTATAGCGAAAGTTATGATCAAAATACTATAAAGTATCCAGTCTAAATTAGAGTCTGAATTAATTTAGAACACTAAATTTTAATTAGGGTTGCTTTAAAATCCAAATTTAATGGGTTCTTTGGGCTTTTTGGGTTTTTTTCCTTCTTATACCTAAATAAGTCTATGCACACTCATAATCAAAAAGAGGGTTAAATAGCAGAGCTTAATAAAAGATAAATATGAAAATATGATAATAAATCCAAAATTGATATGTAATCACACCCTCACCCAATCTTTTGCCCGCCCTTTAGCAAAATAAATAAAAAGAAAAACTAAACTAGCCTAACCTTACTCACTTTTGTGGGAATCATGATTGTCTTAGCACGTGTAACAAGCCATTAAACCTCTAATTTACCCCTAGAGAACGAGTTTTATCTCGTGAGGATTTTCAGTAAATTGCACCCAAAAGATTCATAAAAGAAAGAAAAACAAAGTGTTAGTATTTTCAAAAAAAATATTTTTGAAAAAGTGAAAATATTTGAAAGATTTGAAAAAAATCAAATAATCTATAAGTCTTAGGATTATCAGATTATTCATTCCTATATCTAGTCTCTATAAAAAAAACTTGTTATCAATGTAAGTTAGGATTCAAATTGTATTTTTCATCTAATCTATTATTTTACCTTAAATCATTTGCACTTTTGTGACCGTGATAGTTTTTCGGGATTCTTCAACTCTAACTCTTATGCCTTATATATATATTTTTTATTTATTATAGCGATGATATTTCTTAGTTCTATTAGGTTTTCTAATTCACCCAACCCAAACTGGATGGTCTAGGGCACCGGGTGAGAAAACACCCCTTAGACTTAAAGACTCAAGCAAATAAGGCCACAAAACTAAGGATTTTATTTATGATATGAATCACTTTTAGGCGTGAATACTTATGCTTCATGAGGAACAACTATCCAGCTTAATCAGAGGATTTTATTTGACATATATATTATTTTGTTTTTTTTCTTTTATAAGGCTAAGTCACAAGAGTCTTTGTTTTGAATTCTAAGTGTATATGTGTATGAAGAATGCATATTTCATCAAGGTAAAATCAAGACTAAATTACTTTTTCAATTTTTCTTTCGAAACTTGGAAATCAAACAAATAATCATATTTTTACCAAATATAAGAAATCTTATTATTTTTTAGCCTAATTCTTAAAATTAACTTAATTCTTTTTACAAAAATAAGTCAAAATATTGTTTCTCACTTCAAAAAGATTTTTTATGGCTATTATTTTATTTTTTTAGTTTTTTTAATTTTATGTTAGTAAAAACCAATGTAAGTAAAACCTACTCCACACCTATCTCATGAATTGTCCCTTATGTACGAATGCAATGCATATATGCAGGAAATAAAAGGTAAAATAGGTATATAAAAAACTCAATATACCTGACTCGATTAGCTAAAAGAAAAATAAAAAGATGTACAAATAAAAAATACAACAAATATGTACAACTCCATGTCTCCCCATACCAAGATCTTTCTAGGTTTATTCTCTCAGGCTCGCTTCCCATCATTCCGATGGTTCTCTTCAATGCTGAAATTGGAGAGGTCAAACTTTTTGTTATCTTTTGTTTTATCCTTTCCAATTTGTTTGTCACTTTCCTTAACCTCCTTCTTCCTTTCTTCTTCCCACTTCTGCTTTTCAAAAATTGATCATCATCACACAACTCAATTGGAGCGTCCACAATATGAATACCTAGAAATTTGAGCTCATCCTCAAACATTACCTCAAACTTTAGATCAATGATTTCTTTTGGAGGAGTGTAACTGGCCAAGACATCCCTATTTGATTCATCCAAACACATAAGTTCATCTTCAAAAAGGTTTTCAAAATTCTGGTAAATTCAAAGTTCTTGAATTATATTTTCAAACGATTGATCATTGGTTGGCTCATTGAAAGTGAAGATACTCACATCATATTTTTTTTTCAAAGAGAACTCTAAACTAAAGATCCTCAACGTATGTCCTCTCACGACTATGATAGCACTCATCCTTAAACGATTCATCAAGAAATAATGGCTCATCATGCATGCATGTATTCTCACAATTGTGCTCCATTTTCTCAATTTGATCTGAAGAAATCTTTTGCTCCTCAATACTTATCTTTTCCAAAAACTTAAGAAATTCATCATCATTTTTCTCTTGAAGCAAAAGTTCAACGTTACCATCTTCTTTATCCTCAAAATAAGATTCGACTTTCTCCACATAATATGCACGTGTAGCCAAACAATCTCTAATCACCTTTTCCAGAAACTGAGGATAGTTATCAAGTTTGCACACTTAATGCACAGGTATAACTTGTTCAATAGGATTCTTATATTCAAGCTCTTTAATTCCATTCAAGTGAAATAATGGAGCGGACTCAAAGAGCATCTCGATTGAATGAGTAGGCATGTCAAAATGATCATCGATTTTCTTTTCAGATCTTACTGTTTGAAATTTGTTTACTTCATGAAAATGAATATACTCTAGAATTAAATATTTTAGCCCAGGAATAAATTGAGTTCTACTGATGAAATGAGTAGACATATTGATTTGCTCTAGAATTGACTTGGGTTTCACAGTTTAGACTTTGTTCATTTTATTAAAATTGATATGCTCTTGAATTGACATGGGTCGGATCGATTTTGGATCATGAACAGGTTGAGTAGAAAATAAATCATTCTCTTCTTACTCACTAGCTAACTCACTTGCAAGCTTATCCAGGCGGGCCAAGTGTTGAACATTATCACTGAGCATTTGTTGTGAATATTGCATGAAGTTTCAAAAGTGTCCTTTTGTGTTGGATCTGTGTCCTCATGGTTAATATTGAATTCAAATTTTAGAGGTGATGGATCCATGGGAGACAAAATGAATTGAGAATTAGTATGTGATTTGTCCCGTGAAGAATCAGAATAATTCCAATATCCCAATTCAAAATATGAAGGCTAGGGTTCGCTCCCAGGTCCTTGAAATGTGTGGAATTGATATAGATCTAGTCTTAATGAATATCCTATCAAAGGATATTGTTTGAGATAAGTTATGACAGAGATGACACCAAATGGTAGGGTAAGACATAAAAAATGGGATAGTGGGTTGGATGTAATCATGAAATCTCAGAAGAGACATTGGTGGATGGAATGGAGGGTCTGGCCTATAGAATGGATTATAACCAAATGAATGTGGATAGGCTATGGGAAAAGAGAATTTTTTTATGAGCTTTTTTTGTTGGTGCTGAACTATTTTTAATTAAACTAGATGTAATTGGGTCTCTCGACCACACTTGCATGCAAATCAATAAAAACAACATCACCAATCAAGAAAAATGCAACCAAGTCTATTTTAAGGTAGACTTAGACCTGGATGACTCCTAACTGTAGACTGTCCATGGAAAGTATATTGCAGTAATCTGACCACAATTTAACCGACTAGGTAGGTTGTAAGATCAGTGGGAGGTATCCGTACGTGAGCAACAAGCTAATTAAGCCAAACCACTAACCTTCAAGATTTTCACTTCTCAATCCCCTACGTTGTCACTAATTTGACAAGAGTCAAACTCTAATAACTTTCCCCATAAGTCAGTCTCCTAGTGAGTCTGAGTTGTCCTGGGGCCAACGTCTATTCAAATTTTAAATTAGGCTTAGGCTGTGAGTGCAATGGAGATAGTTTGTGGGCTAGGGAGGGCAATGACTTCCCCATCTTATCTTATTTTCTGGTTTTGCCCTTAATTTGATTTCATTCAAAAGTGTTAAAGTAAATAGATAAGAAGCACTTAAAGTAAATTTTAAACCCAAAATCTTTCCTAATCTAGATGCAATGCAAACCTACCTTTCCTCCAACACTCTTCAACATTAATTTATAAGAAACAAAATTAGACAGATACCTATGATGTCAGTCTATTCGTTTTTTAAATATTTCAATCAATTGATTACTATTGTTATTAGAAACAGTGTGCAACTACAGTATTCCAAAAAAATGAATTAAATAGTACCTAAATTTGCAAGTAGGAAGAACCTGAAGAAGACTTAACAGCGGATCCACCACCTAGCCGCGTTTGCGCGGCTTTTGCGTGGCTTTATTGTGGATTCCTGTGCTCTGCTTTCCTGAGCAGAGGCACAGGCAAGCAATCTAGGTTCTGTTTCCTGAAAAATATACATGCATATAATAAACAGAGAAGATAATCTGTTAGAATAACAATGTACCATTCTCTCCCCGACAACAGCGCAAAAAATTTAATTGTGAAAAATAGAGTTTAAGAAAAGTGTTATTTGATTGTGCATCAAGTTGCCCTTATGAGAATAGAATAAGAGAATAAGCATATCTGTAATATCCCTGGTCTAAAAAACTGTATTTTTTCTAAAATATTTATTTATTTTACTGATTATTTTATTAGTATTTATTGAATTGATTTATAGTACAAATTATTTTAAGACAGTAAATGGTATTTTGGCTTTATATTTATATTTAGCATTATTAAGTATTATCATTTTAATTACAAGCTAGTTTTTTTCCATTACTATGTACTATTATTGTTAATATTATTATTGTTATTATTCTTAATCTTATTGTATTGCTTTAGTCATTATTATTAATGATAGTATTTTTATCAAGTATTAATAGATAATATTTTTAATGTTGATAATATTATTATTATTATTACTACTATCTCTTTTAAATTATTAGTATTTAATATTATTACTATTATTATTATTTATATCTTTTCCTTTTTCCAACCCGTAACCTATTACCATTGAGATTCTTACACATTAACCAAAAACTCAATTCTAATCAAAATCCTTTCTTATCAAATCTTTTTCATAAATCTTAACTAATCCTAATTTAAATCCTAACAAAAATCATATCTAAATCTAACTTACTCAAATCTAAATATTATTTTTAAAATCATGACCTTAATTAATTCTATCATAAGCTACTCAATCAAGAAGTTTGAACCCAACTAAAATTCTGATTTTTTAAAATCTCTAATAACCTATAAAAAAAAACCTAAACTACTTCTCTTTTCTACCTCCAAAGAAAAACCATGACCCAACTCTCCCCAGCTCCTTCTTTCTTTTCTCCTCAAGCAAAGCATGAACAAAAGGGATCTTGAAGTGCAAAGATGGAGGAACATGATTAGGGAGATCAAATCCAAGTAAGTAATATATTTTCTCAAAATTTATTTGATATAAATTGTTTATTAAAAATCATGTCTATACTATGATCTCCATAAATATTTTTATATATCAAAACCCAATCTAAAATTCAACAAAAATACATGTGAAGATATACCAATTAATAATTTTAATCTACAAATTTTTTGAATTTTTAACAAAAGATTTTTCAAAAAATAAATTTCTGGCTGCTTCTTTTGCCCCAGGTCAAGAGCAGCTCGGCCTGGGCAGTCCCAGGCCTGGTTCGGGCCAGGCCAGATGGGCCGCAGCTAAGACCTTGGGCCCTGTCCCCAAAAAGAAAAGAAAAAAAAGAAAAAAAATGAGATTTCTGGACAAGGCCTGGGCCTGGGCTACTGTAGCATATAAAAAAGAAGAAAGGAAGAAAGAAAGGTGAATTTGCATATTAAAATAATTTATTAAAAAAAATCAAAAAAATAGAGAAATATATATATAATATTCTACAATACTTCTACTATCTATGCTAAATTTTTTAGAGAAATAGCAACATAAACTAAATCAAATTACACTCTTTAAATTCAGTTTTTCTTAATGGTAAATTCAGACCCGTTAAGTATTTCAAGGATTTAAAGCCTATTAAAAATTCAATAAAAATTAAAATATAGGTTTAAATTATACCTACTAAATTCATTAGACCCAGAGAACCATATTCTCAACCCCAAACTAATTAATCAAGATTAAAACCCTCTTAAAACTCCAAGTAAAACATCATTTTAAAAACTTTTAACAATTTCTATTGGTAATGAACCATGTAGATTTATCGGAGCCTTATGATTTCAGTGCTTTGAACTTGAGATCGAGTTCAGGTGAGTGTTTTTTTGTTTAATTTTATTTAATTTTATTATAAGTGCTTTTTTCCCTTCAGTTAACAAGAATTCTTGTGATGAAGGATTTATCTAGTTATCTAATTATGTTGGTTAAGCTAATGTTCTAGTATTTAAAAATTTCATAATTTTCATGAATTACCTCCACACATTATTTGTAGTACTTTTATATATTCTTGTATGCAATTAAGTACATATATTCTTGATAATGAACCTTCAAGATCACTACATGACATCGGGTAGGACTTTACCACTAAGACTCACCTGAATGACATTTGTGACTATCACGTTCATGTTATCTAACTACTGGAAAAAGAATATTGTTAGATGGTAACAACATCGTCCTATTTATCATGTTCGCTGACATATATATCCTGTTATACGTGTATCACGATTTCACTTTTGATGTTATTACTGTTATCATTGCCGAGTTATCCCAGTAGATTTAGGTAACATTACATTAATAATCTTGACAACTAAATTAAACAACTTATATTGGGATTAGAGAAATTGATGGAGGAGATAACTTCTATATTTTGGGTAGACCTAGGATTTAGGTTGTGCAGCCGAAAGAGTATTCCACTGCAGGGTTCCCATGGGGTAACTGGCACCCCGTCCTATTCCTGTTCCTATTATACATGTTATACATGTACCTGACCTGTTATACATGTTCCTGACTACCTTACGGTAGGTCCTGGTTTAGCGTCAGGGGTCTGGGCCGTGGTCTCGGGTATGCACGGGACCCACCTAAAACACAGACAATGTCTCCAACTGATCACTTTCAATAACTGAGGACCTTGATTGGCATGTGTAATAGGCGTAGTATGGGATGTGTCTATTACATGTGACAACTGGTGTTCGCTGACATAATTAATAATGAAAACTTAATTCTTACATTGACATTATAAATTGAACTTGACATCTGCTTGCATGTTATGATAGACATTAATTATACTCATGACTTGAGGTACCCTTGATTATATCATTGACTGGCTTAGTTACTATTCATTTATTGTTGGCATGTTATTCCAACCTTATCATGTATATTTTCCTTCCATATGCTTATACGTTACATGCATGTGCACCTTCCCTTTTTATTTTACCACTCGACGACCCTGGATTTGGACGACTAGGATTTTAGACATCTTCTTATATTGTTCAGGTGTTCGGGTGATCGTACGCGTTACGAAGAGTTGGAGTCTCTCTTTTCTTGATTATAGGTATTCTTTCTCTTTTATTCATGTTATTTCCTGATTCTAACTTTATCACATCCAGTTGCTATTTTTTTTCCTTTATTCATCTGTTACATTATATTAGATATTTATATGTCATATTGTAGTGATATTGATTTGTCATAGTAGATTTTGTAACTTGTTTAGGTTACTTTAAGCTTAGCATATGTGCATGGGTATTTTCTCTCGTACATACATCGATGACCTTCATCGCGACTCTGTTTTCACGTATTTTGGGAAGTAGGGCGTGACAATATCATTATCCTTATACAAGAAGTACGGCAGGTGAATCTAGTAAGCAGGAGTGTTAGATATAATTAGTGTAGCACAAAATAACTTAATCATACAATAATAATAATCAATGTTGCCTGTTATTTTAATCATCTCTTCCAGTGTCCCATGCCACCAGAAGTTCATACCGGAGTCCACAATCTAGTAGAACTCAATCCAAACTTTGATATGTGAATACCATTATCTGGACGAGGAAGTGACTCAATAATGCCCGCTCTTGAGATTATTATTGTTTGGTAATTAAGTTATATTTGTGCAGGGAGTGTAGGGTCTCAGTCATACATCTACAATATAGTAAAGAAGAATAATAAGAGTACATGAATAGAAAAACCCAACTGGCAGGTAAGCTCCTATAATAATATTAATTAGTACTAGCAATAATAACAATCAGTATCATTTGTTATTCTAATCACTTCACACTAGTGTCCCATATCACTGGCAATTCACACTGGAGTCTATATTTTTAGTAGAACTTATCTGAACTCAGATATACAGGTACCATTACTCAAACAGGGGAGTGACCGAATAACATACGCTCTTGACATTATTATTATCCAGATATAAGTGTATCGTCCATCGTGTAATGTGTCAAGTGGCAGAGTCAAGAGAACTGGGGAACCAAGGACGCGATGCGGATACATAGAGATGGCCCTCATTGATACCAAGAGGTGCCCCCACCACATGTGTGGCGTGGCACTTTGCTCCGTATGGCACTTAGCTCCATACCTTATGCGTACAAGGTGTTATAGTGGTGCAATGAGGAGGCAATATGGGATACGAAGAGGTGGCCCCTATCACGTGTGTGGCATGACACTTTGCTTTGTGTGGCACTTAGCTCCACATGCTGTTCTTTTGTGTTCAGATGATAGGAGTGATAGTAATACAAGAACGGTCATACTACATATGCAAGTGTATCTAGTGTAACGGTAATAAAGGAAGATGAAATATCAGAGTCCATGAACAAAACAATGCATATAATATGCATACAATAGTGACACACGATTATGATCTAACAGTGTAACATGAGCAATATGCAATCAGATTATAATATTATTATCATAACTCACCCAGCCTGTATGTCTAAGTATGTATCTCAGTGTCCCAGTACACATACATCAACATATGAGTAAGATACAGTTGGTGATTGGAAACTGATGGAGGAATCAATGAACTATGTTTACAATAGACCTTGTGCATACCTAGAACAATCGGGACGTTCTGGTACTGAGCCAGAACATGCGATTAGGCAGTAACAGGTTTCATTTGTATGCCTTAAAGAGAATTGTACATAGGGTTGGGGTTCCAACCCTACCGGAACACCTGGTTATCCTCAGGTAGAAAACAAAGCCATTGTAAACACGAGCACATATTGACCTTCATCAGCTTCACCCACCAGGGTTAAATTGTCCAATTATCAATTAATATGATTATTAGTTTACAGAAATTAACATGAATAACATAGCAGGAGATTCGAGTGTAATTCAGGAATTCTGGATGTTAGGAGAGTTATATAAGATTAATGTCAATTTCCCGTAAAAGTGATAATCACTTAATTAGTTAACATGGTAGGGTGATATGTCAGCTGATAGATGCAGGATGCAGTATAATAACATGATGTCAGAGTGAGGTATAATAGCGCGACAATCACATGGTTATAATTTCATGTATTAAGTAATTAGCAAATCAAGCAACATGAATTAGTAAAACATTATATTTAAATATCTCAAACTCTTCACAACCACAATTATGATATTAATTAGTTCAAGCAATGACAATCAAGCAGAGCTAGTAAGTGAGGAAATAAAGTTAGCAAGCAGCTCTAGACTCTAAACTCGCTCGGGCTAAAGCTCGTGGCAAAGCAACGTTGAAAACGTCAATGCGCAAAGGGAAGCCATCCTCACGATGAAGCTTATGTACTTGGTGTAGTAGTGTCAGGATAGCACTCGTGATGAAGCCATGCTTGCAACATAGCTAAACACGTGATCGACTTGAGCAGCATGACGTTATGTTGTCACACACAGCGGAACTACGCTAAACGAGTTTAGCTATAAAGTGCTGGGCACTAAGCTCACCTTCAAGCGGAGCATGTAAAGCCCGGAAGCATAGCCCGAAGGCTAAATGAAAAACACAAAGTGGTTAAGCTTGCCCCCTGCAGCTACCATTAAACCTGAAGGGTATAAAGCCAATTTCTATTGGGTAGCCTGGGGATAGAGCTTTAGCATATGAAACGCTGGGGTGCCCAAGACTCAGTAGGTACCCGCAGAAGTGTTAGTACCAAACACGCATACAATTACAATAAAAGACATAGCAGGTAATGATGACTGAGCGTATAGACATCCAAAGCTAAATAATACTGAGGCAAAGTCAGTTAGCAGTGTTAATTGCTAAAGCGCACTACAGAGCTATACACGTGTTTGACTCGAGGGACAAAGCACTATACTGTCACACACGATAAAAGTCCTGCTCGGATGAATCTAGTGAATAACTGCTGAGTTCACCTTCTAGGCAAGAGAAACTTTAAATAAACCGCAAAACGGTTGAGCCCGGAGGCTAATGACCACGAAGAGTCCACCAAGCGTAGTAATAAAGCATTGTACAAGTATGAGTATTAGGCTATGTTCTTACAAGCATTTGTCACGGTGCTACAATATATATAGTCCTAGGTACTCGGCCACATACATATACAAGCACTACACAGTTCAATATAAAACAAATGTACAAATGCCTAGATACAACTTATTTCCAGTACAAATACAACCACAATAGCCCAAATGAAGTACAATACATGCCCAATCATTAAAATTCAGTATGTGCCTAATAAAAAGCAGAACTCGCTTAAATCTGGACTCAGCATGAACATCGAGGAACACATGGGGCACACACCCGCCCGACTCCAGGAGAGAGAAAAAGAGGATAGAGAGATATAGAGAGAGCTTAAGAGAAATCTAGAGAGAGAAAGAAGAGAGAACAAGTTAGAGAGAGACTAAGAGAGAAGAGAGACAGAGAGAGGGGGACAGCTAGAACTATAAAGGAGAGAGAAGAGAAGAGAGAGGAGAGAGAGAATAAGATCTAGGAGGAAGAGAGAATCCAAAAAGAGGGGGAGAGAGAAGGGAATGTGAGGGGAGAGAGAGATGAGAGAAAATGAGTAGGGGAGAGAGCGATATTTTAGGGGAAGGAGAGTTGAGTGTGTATGGTGGGTCGAAGAAGAGAAAAGAAAAGATAAGAAGAAGGGGAGAGAAGAAAATAAGGAAATACCAAATATAATAAAATATTTTGACAAAATTTGATAAATTCAAAAATTTCCCAAAAATCCTCAAAAGTAGAAACCAACACCTAGAGGAATAATGTGAATTAGATTCAAGAAATTCAATCCCATTTTGTAAATTAAAAATCCTAAAATCAATCAGCGACACCAGTCGACACTGATTTTAGGAGTTTTTATAAAATAATTCAAAAAAATCCCAGAAAATCTATAATATTAAAAACTAATATTTGAAATTGAAATAGTCCAATCTGATTACCAGAAAGATCAACTCAAGTAGCTACTATATAATATTAAGAATATTAATAAAAGAAAAATAAATAGTGGGAAAATAGTACAATATGAACGAAAAATCCAAATACATCTCTGGGTACATACTCCAGAGACGGCATGTTATATACTATCCACCTTATAATTTTGTCCTTGAAATTTTGATAAGGTGAAGATGAACATGAAAGGGATATGAATAGCATGGCAAAAAGGAGGTGAACATGGGGAAGTAGGGTGGATGTTAACAGTATGATAAAGTTGATATAATATGGAAAATTTACCAACTCTAGACATGATAAAATGAGGATAATAGTTACGAATGGCACCTTCAGAATTCTTGTTCCAAATATCAGGCACCACTACCTGTTCCTACTCCATCTGATATCTTGGCTTCATCTTTGATCAATCATATGTTTGCCTCTTTCTGCCATCTGCTTTAGCTCCTGGTCTTCCCTGTGCCTGATTGAAAAAATACAGTTGGAAAGTAAATGGAGTTCTCCCATCAACGGGTTCTCGATTCTTTCTCACTGGTAGTGCTAGAAGTGCTGATCGGACCAGTGCAGTGTTTCTTGCCTTTTTGAATGGACAATTACCTTTCAAATGATCTCCAGACCCGCACACAAAACATAATCCATATGCCTTCTAGCAGTTGTGTTGTGGGCGTTCTATTTCTATCATAACTCGCATATTTCCTATTGAAGGGAAGGATTGATGGGGACACATGGTCAGCAGGGCATCAATGGGTCTGACTGGATCTTCTCTATCAATCAACAGGAAAGGTCCTTGATCGAGGCAAAACCTGCACAAAAAATGGAGTTTAGAAATTAAGATTAAGAATGTCTTAGGTTTCTCAGTACTACCGCTATAGCAAGTGACTGCGATGCAAGCATTTAAGTATTCTTTTTAAGTTTACAAAAAACTGGTTAAATAATTTCTTTTAAGTTTTGAAATAAATGAAAAGAAAAAAGTTCTAAGTTAGGAAAGGAAAAATCAAAGAAATAAGAAGGAGAAAATATTGGTGTTTTTGTTTTAAGTTAAGAGAAGAACTGAGTTAAAAGAGAAAGAATAAAAAGAATAAAGAAAGTGTTGGTTTTTAAAGTTATTACAGAAAAAATTAAAAGAAAAAAAGACATAAAAGTTACTTATCTCCTTGACTGATTTCTGTATCTTGGATCATTAGCGATTGTTTAACTTGAGTTGAAGGCGATCAGCATACAACCCATAAAAGATGATTTAGAGTCCGATCCACATTACATCAACAAAATGAAGTAAGCATGAAATGATACAGATTGAGACTATGAACTCATCGTCATGAGCTATCATTGGTACTCACAAAGGTAAAGCTATTCTGATGCTATTTGACTCACTTGGATCACAATTGATACCGAAAAAAGTAAAGTTAAAAACAAAAAGAAAAGAAAAGAGAAAGTAAACTTTGATTAAATTAAAAAAACGATAAAAAAATGAAGAAGATTATATTAATATCACTCTAAATACAATTCTTCCTCTCCTTCTCTCATGAATCTCTTTTCTAATCTAAGTTTAGAAATAAATATAAATTAAAACCCTAAGTTAAAGTATTGGTAAAACCTAGCCTAAACTCTCCGTCCCTCTACATCCCTTTTTCTTTTGCATTTGGTGGTTCTTATAGGAGAAGATAAATGTGGGAACACGTATGAAGATATGAGCAAAATCGATCCACGAATAGACTCAAGGTTGTCGTGAAAACTTTGGAGTTTTCATGGCAATTTTGAGGCTGTTGGATCAGCGCATTGAGCACGTGGATCCCCTCTTGTAGATATGCCTTGTGTTGAATCTTGCTGCCCCTACATGTTCATTACATAATTATCCATTGGTTTTGATGATAACAATTTTATAGTTATATATATGTATATACACACACACGCACACACACCACACACACACACAGACACACTTGTGTATATGATATTTCAATATATGTACTTTGTACTCACATATGTCTTGCAGATAAAAAAGGAAGATATTTTGACGAAGACAAGCACATACATGAAGTTCAAGGAGTACAAGATCTTATAAGGCTTTTTCACATTTTTTGTATTTTTTCTAAATTTTTAAAACCTGTTAAAAGCATTGAATACACAAATTTTACACTTCCCTAGTTGACTAATCACTTACCCTAGTCGACTGAGTTAAGTTTAATATTTTAACTTTTCCAATTCATATAAATGCAAGTTGACTTATAGAGTTTACAAAGAACAATCTGTTGGCAGTCTAGGTATTTTAGTTGACTAATAGATGACTGATACTCAGACCAGTCGACTACCCAGTAGACCTAGTTTACTATAACTAATTTTACAAAGGCATATTTATTTTTCTTGCAAGTTATTTACATTTCTTGTTTAGAATTTTTAAAATCCTATTCACTCCCTCTAGTATTTGTGTTGCTATAGTTTTAGATCCACAATGTTGCATCAGAGTGAAGAACAAAGATGTCAATGAATTTTCCTTCATCTCAATTCAAGGAAGGGTATTACACACAATGACCAACACTGTTCGACGGTTCAAACTACAACATTAGAACTGTAGAATGAAGATCTACCTACAGTTAATCAACTATGAACTTTGAAATATCGTGAAAGTGGCATATGAGAAGCCACATACAAACTATAACAATAGTCCAAGGATCAGAAAAAATCAATCAACCCTGATACAAAGCAATGAACGCATTTTTTTGTGCCTTGATTAAAGAATAATTCAATCGTGTGTCAATAGCTATATCAGCACATTAAATATGGCAAATACTATAGGTAATAAATGAAGGCACAAATAAAGTAAAAGAATCTAAAATTTCTATTTTTGTCCACAGATTTGAACTATTCAATATGAAAGAGAATGAAACCATTACGGAAATGATTACAAGGTTCACTGGCATCATAAACTCTTTGGTGGCCATTGAAAAGGAGTACACACAAGTTGAGAAAGTTAGAAAAGTTCTTCGTACACTCACGTCTGATTGGAAAAAGAAGCCCACTGCTAGAGAAGAAGCTAATGATCTATCAATGATGACATTGGAGAACCTCATTTGAAACTTGATGGAATATGAAGTTCAAATTGAAGACAGAAAGAAGGATGAACAACAACATCAACCAAAGAAAAAAGTCCTCGCCTTTCATGCATCTTCGGACACGAAAGATTCAGATGATGAAGAAGAGAACATTTCCATGATTTTAAAAAATTTAGAAAGCTCTTGAAACAATATAAGTTTAAAAAGAATAAAGATACTAATGATAATCTCCTTTGTTTTAAATGTAATAAACCAGGACATATAAAGAAGGATTGCCCATTGCTCAAACTGAAAGGCAACTTTAAAAGTTTCAACGAATTCTAGAAGAAAAAGAAAGCCTTTCAAGTAACATCTGATGATAGTGATACGTCTTCCTCCGATGAAAAGAGATCATAGAATCGGCAAATATTGTTTTATGGTTCAAGAGGATAAGGTAATGGAATTCGAAGATAATGATGAATTGCTTGATGCGTTTCATGAATTATTTCTTGAATTTAAAAAGGTTAATACTAAATACAAAGATTTAAAAACGAAAAATGAGATTTTATTGAAAGAAAATAAAAGAAAATAGTGAAAACAAAAAACTAAAAAGGGAAAAATGAGATTTTGATACAAGAAAATATTTTGCTTAAAAATGAAACAACTTCTTTGAATTTACGGATTTCTATTTTGGATAACGATATTTCATGTTTAAGAATAAGTATGAAGTAATTTTGAAAAATATAACAAAGTTTAATAAAGGAAAGGAAAATTTGAATGATTTATTATCTTCTCAAAATATTTTCAATAATCGTTTTAGTCTTTGATTTTCTAAAGATAAATATGAAAAGAATTCACATGTTTATGTTTATAAGAACAATAATCATTTTTCTCATAATTTTTTTATTAAGAAGAATTACAATGTATCTACAAATAGATCAAAATATAAATATATATGGATTCCTAAGAATTTAAATTCTTTTGATAAAAATACCTATCTTGCATCATACTTGAATCATGTTTGCAATTATAGAATTATGTTTATACTCATAAATGGAAACCAAATTTCAATTGGGTTTGGGTTCCCAAAAGCTAATCTTTTTGGACCCTATCATAATAGATTTCGTACAAAATGTTTTTTTTTATAGGTACCTTATTAAGATAAATTGATGCCTGATAGTGATTGTTCCAAACACATGACCGGCCGCATTCAACTACTTTCTTTCATTTAAAACAAGAAAACAGAAATAGTAACATTCAGAGACAATAATAAAAGAAAGTTTATTGGTATCGGCATGGTTGGTAATACATCAAAACTCCTTATTGAAAATATTCTTTTAATGAGAGGTTTAAAATACAATCTTTTAAGTGTCAGTTAATTATGTGATAAGGGATGTAAAATAGTTTTTTAAAAAGATGCTTGGCTTAACTATGAACTAATATATAGATATTTTATTTAAAGGTACTCGTAATAATAATATTTATAAGTTATCTATAACTTGTTTATCTTCAAATGATAAGTTTTGTTTAATTCCATATAACAGTAATTCTTCTCTTTGGCATAAATGATTTGGGTATTTACATATGAAAAGTATTTCAAAATTTAAAAATTTGATTTAGTTAAAAGTCTTCCAAAACTTACATTTAATAAAGATTATTTTGTGACTCTTGTCAATTAAGAAAATAAGTTAAATCATCTTTTAAATCTAAAGATTTAGTTATTACTCATAGACCTTTAGAATTATTGCATGTAGATTTATTTGGCCCTACTCGTGTTGCCTCTCTAAATGAAAATATATATGTTTTTGTTATTATTGATGATTACTCTCGATTTACTTGGGTTATCTTTTTAAAAAAAAAATGATACTTTTGATGAATTTGTAAGTTTTTCTAAAAGAGTTCAAAATTAAAAATTTCTAACCATAGTCACAATCTGAAGTGATCATGAAGGAGAATTCGAGAACGAATCCTTTGGAAATTTCTACAACAAGTCTGATATTACACAAAACTTTGCTTTTCCTAAAGCATCTCCTCAAAATAATATTGTTGAAAACAAGAATATGACTTTGTAAGAATATGCTAGAACTATTCTTATAGACAGTAACTCGTCAAAATATTTTTGGGTTGAATAAGTCACTACTGCATATTATGTTTTAAATTGCATTCTTATTCTACCTATCTTGAACAAAACATGTTATGAAATTTTCTTTGATAGAATTTCAAAACTTCCTTATTTTAAGATTTTTGGTTGTAAATGTTTTCTTTCAAATACTAGAGATGCTTTGGATAAATTTGATGTTAGATCAAATAAAGATATTTTTGTTAGTTATTCTACTTACTGTAATGTAGAATCTTTAATAAGAAAACATCTACTATTGAAGAATCTTTACATGTGAGAAAACAAAATTTTGGATATGTTTCGAGGTTTGAGCACCAAGCCCTACGTCCCCGCCTTCACGGTGTGAAGGATTTCTACTATCACCACTAAGAAACTCCGCAAAGGATACAAATCCAAAAGGATTTCTACATTTCCACTAAGAAACTCCATAAAGAATACAAATTCAATCCTCTATACAAGAGGAGGCACAAAGCCAACAATCTCTACATAAAAGATGGGAACAAAATCAACTCCTCTACAGAAAAGGGAAGCACAAAGCTAAGACACAATGCCAAAGAGAAAATAAAGGTATAACACTTAATGATCACAAAGATCACAAATAACACCTCTCAAATTACAAGACCCTAGAGGATAGATTTTACAATGAATAGCTCAACCTTGTGAGAAAACAATGATTTTGGAAGTAAACCATAAAAGAAAATACTTGAAAAAACTTTTTGAACGATATAGAAACTAGGAGTTTAAAACTTAAATTTCTCAAAACTTGTTTTCTTCGATTTTTCAAAACTTTAAAACCCAATAGAGATATGAATTTGGAGCACAAAAACTTTAGAAAACCTTGTTGAAAAACTCTGTTGAAAGAAGGGAAATTAGCTCTTAGAAATCTGAGAGAAAATCTGGCCAAAACAAAAACTAGTCATTGGGGTGAAACCCAGGCCAGATTGGACTTGCGATCGGCGATCGACCGCTCAATTGCCTTATTATTGACTGTTAGGATTTTCAGTCGACCGGTCGGTCGACGACCGAGCCTAACAATAGATAGACATACTCTCTGGTCATCGATTGGTCGGTCGACCAAGCAAACCTGAGAGCTTAATAGTCTGGTCGGTCGACCGGTCGGCCGGCCGAGTCCATAGCTCTCTTGGGCTCGTTTACGTTGTGCAGATCGGTCGATCGGTTGGTCGACTGAGTCTATAGCTCTCTTGGGCTTGTGTACGCTGTGCATATTGGCCGACCGGGAGCCAATTTGCTCTGGGTCAGTTGACCGACCAAGCCTAGAACTAAGTATTTGAAACTTTTAAACATCTGTTTAAACCCAATTAAATTCAAAATAAATCTCAATAAATTTTATAAAATAAGTTTTAATAAATACATTGAAGTACAAATATGTGTAATAAAAAAAATCAAAAATGTATTTTTCTAATACTAAACTTGTAAAACTGAAACCAAAAATCAATAACAAACTTTGTGTGTGTGAGTGAGCTTGAGCAATCAAAACTAATCTATTCCTTACACAAACTTTAAACTTACAAAACTCTAGACACAAATCTTCTTGAGGATCTTCTCCATGTAAAATTGATCCAAAAACTTGATTCTCTGATTAGACTTCTCTTTGAGTGCTTGATATGTTCTAAAAGTTTGAGCTCTTGAATCACTATGTGTTGCCTCCAAACTTGACTATGAGTCTTTTAGAGAAGCTAAACATTAGCTAAGATCTTGATCAATATCTGAAACTTAAACACAACAAGATCATTAGTACTATAACCACAAGAGTTAGTCATCATCAAAACTAGGATGATGGACCTTTGGGCCAACAGTCTCTCCTTTTTTGATGATGACAAACTCATGAAGTTATACATGCATGGATTAAAGATAAGCTTTGTAAAAACTCTCCCTTAACTCATGCGTAGCATAAAACATATAGATTTAATGTAAGCTCACAGATACTAAATAAATTATGAACACAAATCATGAATATAAACATATATATGCAAACATAGAATACAAGCATGCGCGTATAAAACTCAAAAATCTCTCCCCCTTTTTGTCAATTCATGAAAAATGGTACACAAAACGAAGTACATGTATGTGCGATTAAATCTATAAAGAGAGGAGATACGAAGTTAACTCCTCTACATACATGTATTACGTGGAGAAGAAATTGAAAGCACCTAGAGGGGAGTGAATAGGTGAAATGCTAATCAATGCACAATTTAAACAATGAAATGATACAACGATCACTCAAAGTAAGATTAAAAGCCAGATACCCTGTGAAGGGTTCTGAACTCCTTCATCGTAATTCCTCTAAATAAGAGTTTGAGGTGCGCAATGCAATCTTGTTGTGAGAATATAGATCAACAATATAAGAATGAACGAATAGAAAGTAAGAAGCCTAAGTAAACCAATTGTAAATACAGAGATTTGTTTCGAAGTTCGAGCACCCAGCTCTACGTCCCCGCCTTCACCCAGAAGGATTTCTGATCCACTAGAATATCCATAAAGGATTATAATCACTAGGGAGTACCCAACTCCTCAATCACACTCCTCTAGTCCAAAGGTAGTGTAGCTGCAAGTACAATAATCACTTGGTGATCAAAAGACCACAAACTACTCTTTCTCACCAATAAAAGGATCCTAATGGTAGGATAGATGTAATAGCTCAAGTTGTGAGAAAAACCAAGGAGTTTAGAAGATGAAATCTCAAAGAAAATTCTTGGGAAAATACTAGACGTATATCAAGAATATAAACCAAAACCCAATTCCCAAAAGACTCTTTTCTTTGAATTTTCAAACCTTGAAAACATAAATCAAAACTTTTAGCCAAAAACTTATTTTGAATTTGCTGCAAAAATACTTAGAAAGATTGGAGAGAAGCTCTCAAAATTGTTGTATATAACAGCCAAGAGAAAACCCTATTTATAGGTTTTTAAAAAATATATCCATTGACAGCAAATATGGTCAATTTTGACCTTTCGGTCGACCGGCCAACGGTCAAAATATGACCGTTGCCTACCACAAGTCGACCGCCCGGTCAACTGGTCCAACTGTTCAGTCGACCGCCCGTACCCGAGAGCAAAGGAATTTTAGCCGGTCGACCGTGCGGTCGACCAGCCTAAGAGGCTGAAAACGTGCACGCTCTTATGCACATCGGTCGACCGGCCGGTCGACCGACCCCTATTCTGGTCGACCGCCAGCACAAAACAGGCAGGGATAAAGGACATGAAAACTGGTCTTTTTGATTCAATTAAAATCCAATAAATTCATATTAACTCCAAAAAATAACTTCTTTAAAATACTCTGAAGTGCAAATATGTGTGATCGAAATTCAACACATATTACAAACGTTTTGAACCATTTTTTGTGATTTATAAGTTTAGCTTAAAATCGAAAATCGTATTTTCTAAAACTTGTATTTTGAAATGAAAAATCGTTTTCTCCAAAACATGTATAGATACAAAAACAAGATATTGAAACTCTTTTTGAAGCACAGAGTGTATGGATAAAATCTAATACAGATGAAAGATATTATATCTATGTTTTTGATATGAAATCCAAACCGGTTAAATGAAAACCAAACATATAGAAATTAGTGTGTGTGTGAACTTGAGCATATCAACACTATCCATCTTACACAAGATCTAAATACAATCTTAAACTAAACAAATTGAGATCTTCTTGTAGAACTTCTTCTCCAAGTCGACTCGATCCAAAACCGATCCAACGAGCTTGACTCAAACCAAGTGCTAGATGCGATCTTGACGCTCGAGCTCTTGAATCAACATATGATAGCTCCAAAACACCTTTGTCGAAGCTAATCACCTACTAATATCTTGATCAAATATCTGAAACTAAATATCACAAGATTATTAGTAAACTATACCTACATGAGTTAATCATCATCAAAACTAGAGTGATGGGCATTTGGGCCAATAATCTCCCCCTTTTTGATAATGACAAAACTCATGGAGTTATATATGCATGGATTAAAGTTGAGCTTTATATAAGCTCCCCCTTAACTTATGCATAGCATAAACAATAACGATATTCAACGAAGTGCATAAGGTAAACACAAATGTATATGCATAAACATGGATTAAAGCATGCATATAAAAAACTCATATATGCATAAACATAGATTAAAGCATGCATCTAAAAACGCAAAATTCTCTCCCCCTTTTTGTCAATTCATCAACAAAGGGGTTAAGTAAAAACGAGCAACAAAAATATATATGCGATATACATTCATGAAGAGGAGAGACGTTAAGTTAACTCTCCTTACATACATGTATTACATGAAAAGATGTGACTAGACCCTAAACACCTAAAGCATAATATACAAAGTATAAGAGGAGATGTTAAGCTTCCCCTATAAACGAGTACTACATACCAAAGAGATGTCAAGTACTTCAATATGAAAAGCACACTTAATATGAATCTATATATAGAGAAGATGTTAAGCTTCCCTTGCGTATAAGCTATATATATCAAAACATTATGAAACTACTTTAAAACAAATTTATAAATTTTTCTTAAAGTCCACAAAATAAATTTTGATATAAATGAGGGTGAAATATGTTATGTTTTTGGTACCTATTGAAAATATCTTGTAAATTCTTGATACCAACTAAAAATGAAACATTTTACATTCTTGATACCAATTGAAATATATTGTAAATTTTGATACCAATTGAAATTAAAAACTAAATTTTTAGGTAAACACAACTCATTTTACAGTAAAGATACCAAATTGAGAATAATACCAATTTAAGATTATTGATACCAATATTAAAAAATGTTAGCATTTTTAAAACAAAGTACTTTTCATCATAAAGAGAGAGTAAGATACCAATTTGAAAGTGAAGATTGATACAAATTGAAAATACAATCAATACCAATTTTACATAAAACTAATTTAAAAACAAGAATTTTCTCCCCCTTTATGAAATACAAAAAGAAACGCTACATAAGCTTATAATAGATACTACTTAAAAATAATTGACATGATGAACTAAATCAAGCTTAGCAAACATTATTTATGCCTTTTCAAGAAAAAGGTAAAGACTAATGAATCAAGCATAATCAAATCATATATATGTATTTATAGATATACCAATTGAAATATGAGACATACATATATAAAAACACATATGAGTATACAAACATATAAAATATCAATTTTGATACTGATAGAAATACAATAAGGATCAAGTGTATAACTCATACGTACCACCCTTATCATGCACAAGTTTAAACGATATTCAAGAAAGGTATACAAGACATGGTCGCCTATCCAACTGCCCTTAGATGGAAGGGGTTTTTAAAAATAAGTTTGAAAATAATTTTAGCATAAATAAAAACTCTTCCAAAATGAAGAAATACGCACTAGTTTTATGACAAATTTGAAACTAGTACGAAATCATTCAAGTAAGGAATAAGATAAGAGAATAATCCATGAAAATATGACAATGACACAATCATCAACTCTCAAGGTCTATATAGCACATAGAAAGCTCATGAAAATAAAAATCATGAGTAAACATCAAATAGTATGAGTGTACAAAGTCATGTAGTCAACAAAATCATGGAATGAGGCATTTAAGCTCAATATGAAATTCCTTTATCAAATCATCAAAACTAAATCAACTTCAAGGTATATGTATGTTTAGTCTAACCTAGAAGCATACATGCATATCCAAACACAAATGAGTCCACAAAGAATTTTGCATAAAGGCAAATAACTCAAGGTTATATATGTATATCTTAAAATTTTGGCAAAATTAACATATACATGAAGTTAAACTATATTATCATAAAAACATGTCCAAAAATAGGGAATACAAGTTGCAATGCATTAATCATCAAAACTAGGCTATACTAGTACATCTAATGAGTATAAATGAGCAATTAAGTACAAACATATAATAATCAATTTGTGGCTCAATAGTTGTACAGGTATGTACACAAGTTTTAATGAAAGTTACATTTAAATATGTAATCAAATCATGTAGCATAAAAATAAAACATAAACTAATATGATCATTATATGAAAGCACATGTTTAGAGTTATGATATACACGATAGCTAAACTAAAGTGAGAACACAAAATATGAATGCATATGAACATGGGTGTATCTCAATTATCATATATGTATGTCACAAGTCTAATTATCATAGCATTTAATATAGTAATTAAAACATGCTAAAATCCATAATATAAAAGCATGTAAACTAAATTGGAGTTAGAGATCGTTACCAAAGTCATGAGGGCACATCTCTACATCTCCAAACCATGGTGGTCCTCCCATCAAACTCCCCTTGAAAGTGATACATCCAAAAATAGTCACCGTTTAGCTCGGAACACATTCACCTCAAGACACCAACATCTCTCACGTCAAGCGAGAACCCACACCTACATCAAAAATAGGAGTGGCTTTTGGTACCCATACTTATTGGGTCCATGAGGGTTAGCTCCTTTCCTAACCCAAACAAATCTATTTGCAAAATTTGAATCATTAATTCTATCAAAGCAAAATTTACAAGGTGGCCTTTACGTCCACAATGTGTACACGTGTACACATGAGCATACAAGGTGTTATGTGTATGAACGTGGGAAGCATGTGTATGCCGCGGTTTGTGTGCATGCATAGGTGGAACATATTTCTTGTAAAACATGAATTCCAAACGTGTGTGGTTTATGGAACATTGGCTCAAAGTGGAACCAAAACAATCAGCACTCTTCTTTAACATACATATATCATTTTCAATTATAGAAAAAGAGGTGGTGCATGCATTGGAAACACTAGAATATGAAGCTACACTAGCGTGACAAACATGTGAGTCAAAATTATTTTTCAAAGATTTATTTTCATTAGAAATTAAATCTAATTCTTTTGAAATAGAAATAATTTTATTTTTCAAAGATTCATTTTCTTTTAACACAAATTCAAGTTTTAAAGATAGAACCTCATTTTTCTTCAAAACATTTTCACTATCATTTCAAGTTCAAGTTGGAATTTCAAAGAGTCCCTTTCATTTAAAATCTCATCCCTCTCTTGCAAAACAACATCAAGTTTAGAAGACAAATTTCTATTTTCTTTTTTTAGTGCAAAACTTTTCTTTTTCAAGAGATTATGTGTTTCTAACAATTTTTTACAACCTATATCTAGTTCATTATTTACAGCATGTGCATCCATACACTCATTACAAGAAGAACTAGATCTATCATCTAGTTGAGAATCCGAATATGCCTCAAGGGAGTCATTCCCTTGGACCATGAAACAATGTTGGTTGGACTCTTCTCCACTAAATTTCTCCTCCTCATTAATCGACGTTTGTAGCTTGGGAGATGTCAATATGTTCCACATTGCAAAGGCGGAGTTACAATAAAAAACCATATTTAAATATTCTTTGCTAAGAGATTTTCTAAGTGTCTTTAAGGCTTGTGCAGTAGCCTTTTATGCTTGCTATTACCAAGATAAGATTTCTTGGTAATGGCAAGGTGAACATGCATTCGTAGGGTCTTGAGATACATACTCATTTTAAACTTCTACATATCGATGTTAGAAACATCCAACATGGGAGGGGTAAGGTAATCCATGAGTGTGTGTAAATATATAAGTGTGCAAATGTAAATACTAGATTAGCAACCAAGATCTCACTCCTAGGTGGTTAAACCTAATATCAGGAGCTAGGCTCTGATACCAATTGAAAGCACCTAGAGGGAGATGAATAGGTGAAATGCTAATCAATGCACAACTTAATTAATGAGATGATGCAACAATCACTCAAAGTAAGATTAGAAGCCGGATACCCCGTGAAGGGCTCTGAACTTCTTCCTCATGATTCCTCTAAATAAGAGTTTGAGGTGTGCAATACAATCTTGTTGTGAGAGTATAGATCGACAATATAAGAATGAATGAATAGAAAGTAAGAAACACAAGTAAACCAATCACAAACATAGAGATTTTTTTTCGAGGTTTGAGCACCCAGCTCTACGTCCCCGCCTTCACCCAGAAGGATTTCCAATCCATTAGAATATCTACAAAGGATTACAGCCACTAGAGAGTACCTAACTCCTCAATCACACTCCTCTAGTCTAGAGGTAGTGTTGTCAAAAGTACAATAATCACTTGATGATCAAAAGACCACAAACTACTCTTTCTCACCAATAAAAAGATCCTAATGATAGGATAGATGTAATAACTCAAGTTGTGAGAAAAACCAAGGAGTTTAGAAGATGAAATCTCAAAGAAAATTCTTGGAAAAATACTAGATGTATGTCAAGAATATAAACCAAAAACCCAATTCCCAAAAGACTCTTTTTCTTTGAATTTCCAACCCTTGAAAACACAAATCAAAACTTTTAGCCAAAACTTCTTTTGAATTTGCTGCAAAAATAGTTAGAAAGATTGAAAGAGAAGCTCTCAAAATTGTTGTATATAACAGCCAAGAGAAAACCCTATTTATAGGCTTTTAAAAAATATATCCATTGGCAGCAAATATGGTCATTTTTGGCCTTCTGGTAGACCGGCCGTTAGACCGACCAACGGTCAAAATATGACCGTTGCCTACTACCGGTCGACTGCCCGGTCGACCGGTCCAAGCCTTCGGTCACCGCCAGATCGATCGCCCTTACCCGAGTGCAAAGGAACTTCAGCCGGTCGACCGGCCTAAGAGGCTGGAAACGTGCACGCTCTTGTGCACATCAGTCGACTGGCCCGGTCGACCAACCCCTGGTCCGGTCGACCGGCCGGTCGACCGCCAGCACAAAACAGGCAGGGATAAAGGACATGAAAACTGGTCTTTTTGATTCAATTAAAATCCCATAAATTCATATTAATTCCATAAAAATAATTTCTTTAAAATACTCTGAAGTGCAAATATGTGTGATCAAAATTCAACACATATTACAAACATTTTGAACCATTTTTTTGATTTAGAAGTTAAGTTTAAAACCAAAAATCGTATTTTCTAAAACTTGTATTTTGAAATGAAAAATAATTTTCTCCAAAATATGTGTAGATGCAAAAACAAGATATTAAAACACTTTTTGAAGCATAGAGTGTATGGATAAAATCCAATACATATGAAAGATATTATATCAATGTTTTTGATATGAAATCCAAAACTGGTTAAATGAAAACCAAACATATAGAAACTAGTGTGTGTGTGTGTGTGTGTGAACATGAGCATATCAACACTATCTATCTTCCACAAGATCTAAATACAATCTTAAACTAAACAAACTGAGGTCTTCTTATAGAACTCCTTCTCCAAGTCGACTCGATCCAAAACTGATCCAACAAGCTTGACTCTAACAGAGTGCTAGATGCGATTTTGACGCTCGAGCTCTTGAATCAACATATGATAGTTCCAAAACACCTTTGTTGAAGCTAATCACCTACTAATATCTTGATCAAATATCTGAAACTAAATATCACAAGATTATTAGTAAAGTATAACTATATGAGTTAATTATCATCAAAACTAGAGTGATGGGCCTTTGGGCCAATAGAAATGATTAAATTCTAATCCATATAAGCATAGTATATAATGTATAAACAGAGATGTTAAGCTCTCCCTACACATGTGTATGATATAGAGAAGAGAGGTCAAACTCTTTTTTATATAATACAGTCATCATAAGTTTATATATAGAGGAGACTTAAGTTAACTCCCCTTACATATAGACAATAAGTATCAAAACAAATTTTGAAAACAAAATGAAAATTTGATTTTCTAAGATACCATTTGTAAAAACAAAACAAGAATGCCAATTAAATGGATAATTGTTATAAGATACCAATTATAAAACAAAATTGAATTCTAGTTGAAAAACTAGAAATATCAATTTAATAGATCATGAAATTTCTTGATACTAAGTTTGAAATTCTAAATAACTTTGTAATGTTGATACCAATTGAAATAGTTGATACCAATTGAAAATATGAGCTATTAAAATATTTTTCTCAAAAAGTAGGAAATAAAGATACCAATTAAATTTAAATCAAGAAAGTTCTCCCTCTTTTGAAATAATCACAAATTAACTTGAAATGCATTAGTTTTGTGATGCATAAACTTTTGAAAATATACTAATATATTTGAAGTAAGATCAAGCTTAGCATGAACACAATTTGTACTATAAAAATATGTATGAACATTATTAAACATGCACAATAAATCATATATATGTATGATAAAAATGAAAATTTAGTACCACTTGAAATTTTAAGGTTTATATATAGATAAATAAGAATGAATTTATAAAAATCAAATATCATATATATCATATGTACAACTCATTGATACCACTCTAACATGCACATGTCAAATGAATAGTCACTGAGAGTATACAAGGCATGGTCACCAAACCATTCTCCTACTTAGGTTAGATATTATTAAAAAAATTAAAAAAATAATTTAAAATAATTTTGTAAAGTAGTTCAAGAATTCTAGAAACATAAAACAAATCATATATCTTATGAAATATGGTAATTACATAAGAATTGACACTCAAAAATCTATATAACATATATATATATAAACTCATACATCTAAAATCATGAGTAAACAAAGATGAGTGCACAAAAGTCATGTAAGAAATTTTTTCTTGAAGATAAAAAAATAAAACTTAAATTTCATCAAAACTCATATGAAATTCTTTTTAAAACTTTGACACATTTAAACTAGATTAGTAAAAACATGAAAATAAGAAAATAAAAATAAAAAAATTCACATAAATATGATATTTTATATAACATGCAAGAATCATCAAAACAAGGATATACAAATACAAACAAACACGAATTGAGTATACAAATGAAATAGAACATGTATAGTGTAAATATCAGGTTTATCTCAAGATTATATATGTACATTACAAGTTTTCAAAAACTAGCATGTACAATAAACAAAATAAGTTATGCATATAATCATCAAAACATATTTGAGAAATAAGTATAATTATAAGTATAAATGTAAGAGGCATTAAAACTAGGGTATAAATATATAGCTTAAACAATAATTGAGTACACAAGAGATATAAGTCAATTTTTAGCGCAAAGTCAAAGATGTATCTCAAAAGCTATACAAGTATATTATAAGTTCTAATAAACTATAAATTTATACACATCTATACCAAAACATACAAACAATGATAAGCTAAAATTCATCAATAGAAAGCATATAGAAACAGTATAAATGGAGAATAGAGATTGTTACTAACACCGATAGGGCTAGTCTTTGTTTCTCCAAAGTTAGGTAGTCCTCCTACCTAAACTCCTTGATAGTGATGCATCCATGAATATGGTACATTAAGCTCTGATTTCATCCGCCTCTAAGACACCAAATCTCTCATGTCTTGTAAGAGCCCACACCTACATCAAATACAAATGGTGTGAAATTTGGTACCGAGATGGTCCTTTGGGGTTAGTACCATTACAAGCAAAATATGTTTATTCAAAACATTTAATTTATCAAAACAAAATTTAGTTAAGTAACCTTTGTAGCCACAATGTGAACAATGATACACATTGATATACTTTTGAGTATGATGTGTATGTGCATGCCGTGAAGTATGTGTATGTGTAGGTGGAGCTTGTTTCTTTTAAAACAAGGATTCTAAACATTTATGATCAAAAACACATTGGCTCATTATTGAGCCCAAACAATCAATATTCTTCTTCAAAACACAAATATCATTTTCAATAACGGAAGAAGAAATAATATGAGCATGATAAATAAAATTCTTTTTCATTTTAGAAATAGGAATAAAATTTTTTCTTTTTCAACTAAAGTGTTTTTCAAAGAATCTTTTTTCATAGAAATACAATTTATTTCTTTAGAAATCAAAATAATTTTGTCTTTCAAAGAATCATTTTCTTAAAATAAAATAAAGTTTTGAAGATAAGACATCATTTTCCTTTAAACAATATCTTTTTCTTTTGAAACCATATCAACTTTCTTTTTCAATGAAATATTTTCATTTAAGACAAAATCGAGTTGAATCTTCAAACGATCCTTTTTTTTTGAAATTTCTTCTCTTTCTTTCACAACACAATCTAATTTTGAAGACAAAGAACCATTTTTTTTCAATTGTAAACCTTTATTTTTCAACAATTTATATTTTTCTAAACAAATCTTCACAAAACATGAAAAATTATTCATTCAACATGTGTACATCCTCACTAGACACATTATCATTAGATGTACTTATACAATCATCAAGGTTAGATCCAAATTTACCTCAAGGGAGTCATTCTCTTAGACTACAAAGCATACTTGATCAGAATCATCTTCACTAGATTTTTTTCTTCAAATCGTTTGAACCTTGTTCTTCAAGAGAGATCAACGTGTTTCATATTACAAAAAAGGAATCACAATGAGAAATCATAAAAAGATAATACTTGTTAAGTGTTTACTTTAGGGCAATCATGGCTTGTGCATTAATCTCTAAATGTTTGGCTTATATATGTATGATCTTCTGGTGGTGGCAAGATAAACATGTGAACTAAGGGCATTAAGATAAGAACTTATTTTGATTTTTCAAATATCGATGTTCCTAACATCGTACATAGGTGCGGCAAGAAAATCTATGAGTGAGTGTAAACAAGCATAGTGATTAGCAAAATAGGATCACCCATAGGTGGTTAAACCGAATATCAGACGCACTAGCTCTGATACCAATTGAATGTATACCTAGAGGAAAGTGAATAGGTATAGTATTAATCTAATGACAAATAATGTGAAATTAAAAATTTTACACTAACAAAATTAATCACAAGTGATATCCTATTAGTGAAGCCAAATTTCTGATGAATGGCTCTAGATCTTCTTCTTAAGATTTCTCTAGATTAAGAGTTGAGGTGCTTCAATAGCTCTCTTAGAATGATACAAGTGAAAACACAATATCAAGCATGTATGGATGAACAATAACAACAATGAGAGATATAAAGAGAGTAGAGTTTAGAGATAGCTAGACGCAAACACAAGAATATGTTTCTAGGTTCAAGCATCAAGCCTTACATCTCCCCCTTCACCGCGTGAAGGATTTCTACTATCTCTGCTAAGGAACTCCGTAAAAGATGCAAATCCAATCATCTACACAAGAGGAGGCACAAAGCCAAAAATCTCTATACAAGAGATGGTCACAAAGCCAACACCTCTACATAAGGGGAAACACAAAGTGAAAGAGAAAACAGGGGTACAATACTTAGTGACCACAAAGATCACAAACAACATCTCTTACAATACAAGATTCTAGAGGATAGATTTTTCAATGAATAGCTCAAGCTTGTGAAAAAAACAAAGATTTTGAAAGTAAACTACAAAAGAAAACACTTGGAAGAACATCTTGAAGGATATAGAAACTAGAAGCTTAAAACTTGAATTTTCCAAAATTTATTTTCTTTGATTTTTGAAAATTTTAAAAACCTAATAGAGATATGAATTTGGAGCACAAAAACTTTAGAATAACTTGATGGAAAACTCTGCTGAAAGTGGGAAAATTACCTCTTAGAAATCTTAGAGAGAATTTGGCCAAAAATCCATTTATATAGACTAAAATAAAACCTAGCTATTGGGGGTCAAACCCATGCCAGATTGGCCTTATGTTCAACCAATTGCTCGGTCGCCCAACGGTCATATTATTGACCATTGGAGTTTTCGGTTGATCAGGTCAAGCCCAACAATAGAGCGATCGATCGAACAAACCCGAGAGCTCAACTATCTGGTCGATCGGCTAAGTCTATAGCTCTCTTGGGCTTGTGCATGATTAGTCTACAATTTTGTATTATTATATCGCAATTTTCTACCGATTTATGAATAAAATGTCGGTCTAAACCGTGTTTTGGTCCCTCTTGCAGATAAATCAGGAGTTTAAGGGTAAAGGAGTAATAAGGGCTTAATTAATCCCATTTTCAGGTAAATAAATCCGCAGCAATGTGGTGGGTCCACGCGTCGATTTTCGACGCCTGGGCCAGTCTCGTCTTCTAGAACCCTCCTTCGCCTATATAAGCCCCTGCAGAGGCCCTAAACGCGAGTACTTTTTGATTTTAGGTTAGGGTTTCTATGTTTTAGTGTAGTGTAGGGTAGGTGTTCTTTATTTCTTATATTTTATATTTTTATTTTGTTTTTAGATCTTGTAGTAGGGCTGAGAGATTCAGAGAGAGATAGAGAGGGATTGATGTAATATATAGTGACAATCTATGTAAAAGTGCCTCCTTTCTTCTCCAATGTAATCTTCTCCATCCTCTACATGATTCTGAGCTAATTTTTCTTCTCATGGCAATCTAACTACTAACCACTTACTTGATAATCTACATGAATCTAATAGCCTCTACAAGGCCTTGCTCTTGCCAGCGCCATTGATGGCTCATGATGATAGATCCTAACATTCTAACATTTCTAACATCTAACCCACTAACTTGCTAACTTGAAATGTCTTTTTTATTTCATGCTCACATCTAACTTTTTGATGATTTAACAGTACCTAGCAACTTGTTATGTGGTATTGATGTGTTGTTTGAATGTAGAAGAACAATCTTATGGGCCATGCTCTGTATCGTTTCTTGAAGCTAAGGACTAGTGATGGCCAAGGATCCATGTGAGGCAACTATCACTAAGTGGTTAGTATGATTAGTGGAGCAATTAGTAGTTAGTAGCCATGAGTTTTATTTTACTTTATTTTGAAAATTATTTCACAAATCCTTTTATCATTTTTCTATCCTTGTTTTACCATCCTCTTAGTTCATCTTTGTTTCATCTTCTTTTCTAATTTATTTTTCAAACCACTTCTCTTTGGTTTTCACATCTTCGTTTTCATCGCCTTCTCCACCTACCACTTCTTGATTTCTTCGCTTTCCTTTCTCTAATTCTTTTAACAAAGAAGAATTGTTAACATAATACGTGAATAGAGACTTTTAATGCTTTTATCGCCTCCTGTCCCTATGAATTCGACCCGTTGAGCCAATGCTATAACGAAAGTATCGAGGGAACATTAGCACATATACAAGCTTTTCATTGATTTCATAAAACACACATTTTTCGAGTGCTAGTTCTGCCCTGATCAAATTTTTGGCGCCGTTGCTGGGGAACGGGAATGATTTTGATTTCATGTTTTTGTTAACATTTTCTTCTCTATTTTGGTGTGCAGGATAATCTTTACAAGAGCTTAACATTGTAGAACAAATATTAGCTTTGCATCTCCCTGCTCTAGAAAGCAGAGACCCAGCTTCTAAAGAAAATCCGCACAAATGTGACATTTGCCGTACCAACGCGGGTATTTTGTAATCATTGTGTATCTTGTTGTGTTGGGATGTGTTAATTGTAACAGCTAGTGGATCTGTACTATTACTTTCCTGCTTTGATTGCCTACACATTGCAATAAATTAAAGAACTAAGATACGATATTTGGACTCTTTTAAAACGGTTTAGACATTTGCATTTTGGCACGTGTCAATTCAATTCCAATATACTATATTTTATTCTGTTGTTGTGATCTGGATTGAGGTGTACATATGGCATTGGATATGGCATAGGACAAACATGTGGGTGAATTATCACTTTGTGTTATACTCTTGTCAATATTGCACACTTGCACTAATTGAAATTAAGGGCAAAACCCGTACAAGATAAGGTGGAGATTTCATCACCCTTTCTTAACCCAAAAATCACATCTCCACTTACACAACCCAAGCCTTAATAAAAATTGATAGACGTTGGCCCCTAGGGACATCTCAGACTCATGAAGAGATTGATCGAGGGTGGAACTTGTTTTGAATCTTACTCTTGTGAAATCGGTGTCTAAGATTGGGGATTAAGAGGTTACGCCTCGAAGATACCGTGATTTGGCGTAATTAAGGCCCGTTGCTTACGCACGGATACCTTCCACCGTATTTTGCCCCTACCTGGCCGATTAGCTTGTGGTCGGATTCAAGCAACAACCTCCCCCGGGTAATTAACCAGTTAGGAGCAGTCTAGGTCTAGGTCAACCTTAATATAGGCTTGGTTTTGATTTTTTCTTTTCTTTTTGTTTGTTGTTTGATTTTTTTGTTTGTGATTGTTTGTGAAATGGAATTCAACAATAACAATTCTTTCAATCTGAATATGAATCCATATTTCACACCGACCCTATTTGTTTCGGATAATTCCAACCTAGCTTTTTACAATAAGAACCAACCAAATACACCGGGTTGGACTTATCCGAATCAATACAACCCATACCGACAATGTTATGACTATAATTTCTAAAATAATTTCAACTTTTCACAGAGTCGATAGGGATTCACCTCCCCCGAGTTAAATTTTCAACCTCCTTGTCCACATTGTCCATAATTTACACAATATTCATTCCCCGATTTCGCTTCCTATACTCCTTTTTCTGGACCTCCCATTGAAGAAAAATCTGAGTTATAAAAGAGTATAGAAGTCAACCTACAAGAGGGCGAGCGACAACGTCAGAAAATGTTTGCCTCTCTAATTCCACAATATTTTTAAGAGTCTTACTCAGTTCCACCTCCTCATACTGAACAACCATCTGCCCTGAAAACGAGTAAAGAACTCTTGTGTGAGTCCAAGCTTTAATCTCAAAATATGTTGGACCCACAATCTTCACTATCTTTCCAAAACCAAGATTCTTATAGTCCATTTCTGGACCATCCACTTGAAGAAAAATCAAGTCTAAAAAAGAGCATAGAAATCTTGCAGGAGTTTGCGTTATAATTTCAAAAATCTTCTTCTCAGTCTATTAATAGGTTGGAAACACAATTAAGTAAATTGGTCAATATTTCTAAGAATAAAGAACCTCTCTCTTCTCCACTTTTGACTAATTCAAATATCTCTAACTCTATCAATTTGACCCATGACTCTTGCTGTTTTGAAAACTAAAATTCCTACACTTCTTTTCTAGAACAACCACTTGAAGATACATCATATCTAGAAAAGAGTATAGAAGTCTTGCAAGAGTCTGTACTACAATTTCAAAAATCTTCTGTCGAGTCTATCAATAGGTTGAAAACATAATTGATCAATTGGTTAGCATTTATAGGAATGAGGAAACTCTATCTTATCAACTTTTGACCAATTCAACTATCCCTAACTCTATTGATCTGACTCTGGACTCTTGTCATTTTGGATACCAAGATTCAATTTCAGCACACCCATCTGAACTTGTCCAAACTTTAAATGTTAAAAATCCCATTAACATTTTGGCAAGCTATCCTTTTCCTGAGATTGAACTTGAGCATGAATATGATCCTGAACTTCAACTTGGTAATTCAATTTCACTTCCTGATTCAATATTGACTGAGGTATTTTTACCTAAATTCAGGCCTTTTCCCGAGTCAGTATTGGATCCAGTGCTAGTTCATTGTAAAATTGAATCACCAATTTTTTATGATCATATTGAACTTGACCAACTTCATACTTTTAAAAGTCCCATTAATAAATTGGTGAGTTCTCATGGAATTGAACTTAATGTGGAATGTGACCTAGATTCTCAGATTTGTGATCCAGGTCAAATTTTTAAATCAATATTGACTCTTGTTTTATTACCCAATTTGAGCAACATTAGAGTCAGTTTTGATTCCCATACCTGTCATTCTTGAACTTGAATCACCAATCTTCGAAAGTCACATTACATTAAGGGACAATGAATGTGGACTTGCGTTTTAACTTCTTGATTTGGACCCACTTTCTGAATCAATCTTGATTCCCGAATCTTTACTTGACTTAAGTCTTTTTCTTGAGTCGGTATTAGTTCCTGTACTTCCTGAGTCCAAATTAATCATTCCATTCTGGGACAAAGGTCTTGATAAATTTGACTCTGAAATTATTTTAAAAATTTAAAATTAGATAGGGTTAAATTCTTAATAAAAATCATAAATATATACATCATTTTAGTGGGTTGTATTTTAAAGGTCTCTGATGGGTTCCTCCGGGTTCCACGCACATTGGATTGGGCCACATTTCGTGGACCAATCAGACCACTATCGGACCACCACCTTGAGGTGATTTTTTCTTCCCTCTCTATTTGTTTCATGCATACATACATCACGATGCATTGAGGACAATGCATGAGATAAGTGTGGGGGAGGGTTTACTAACATAGAGTTTTTAGATTTTCTTTCTTTTTCATTTTTTTTAAGGATACTTTTAGAAATCTTTCCTTTTGTATATGATTTTTTTCTCTTTCTTTAAAACTTTTTGAAACAAGAGACAAAATTTTGATCTATTTTTAAGAAAATTAAGATGATCTTAGAAACTAAGAAAACCTCAATTATGACATCTTAAACCTAGTCGAAATAATGGATCTTATTTAAAATTATAGGTTAAGTATAAAAGATTGGGGAGATAATTTTATCTTGAATTTTTTGCCTTAGATAGTATGTACTTCATACTTACATAATTTTTTGGGATGGAAACAAAGACCTAAAATGCCATAAAGCAAAAAATAAATAAAAAGAAATATATATATGGTATAAATAAAACATCACTTATTAAGCTAGATAATTATGCCTCAAAAAGCATGATTATTCACGCCTAATGGTAGTCAAAAGAAACAAATAAATCTCCCTTAGTTTTGTGGCCTTGCTTACTTGAGTCCTTAAACCCAAGGGATGTTTTCTCATCTAGTGCCCTAGGACCATCTGGTTTGGGAGTCATTGGTTATAGGCTCGCTACACGGGTGAACTAGAAAACCTAAGAAAACTAAGGAAAGGGGAAAAAAGAAAAAAGAAAAATATATAAAAATAAATGGCTTAATGGTTAGAGTTGAAATCCCAGAAATCTTCACTATCACAAAGTGCATATTATATAGGTTTTATGAAGGATAAAATATTCAATTCAATTTTAAATTCTTACCTTAATTGAAAACAAGATCTTGCATAGAGACTAAGTTTAAGGAAGAATATTTTTTTGTGAACTTATGACCTTAGATCGCTTATATTTTTACAAAAAATATTTTGAAAACTTGTCTCTCTTTCAAAATACGTTTTCAAAATACAAACATTTGTTTTCTTTCTTTATAGATTTTGTGGGTGCAATCCGCTGAAAACTCTCAGGAGACAAAACTCCTCCTCTAGGGGTAACCTAGAGGTTTAACGGCTTATTGCACACACTCAGTGCAATCGCGTCACCTGTGAAAGTGGTGTAATAACATTTGTAGTATAGTTTTTCTTTTCTTGTTTTGCTCGAGACAAGCAAAAGATAAGTGTGGGGGTGTAATTAGTCTACAATTCCGTATTATTATATCGCATTTCCCTACCGTTTTATAAATAAAATGTCGGCCTAAACTGTGTTTTAGTCCCTCTTGTAGATAAATCCGGAGTTTAAAGGCAAAGGAGTAATAAGAGCTTAATTAATCCCATTTTTGGGTAATTAAATCCACGAATGTGGTAGGCCCACGCGTCGATTTTTGACGCGTGGGCCCGTCTCGTCTTCTAGAACCCTCCTTCGCCTATATAAACCCCTGTAGAGGCCCTAAACGCAAGAAATTTTTGATTTTAGGTTAGAGTTTCTATGTTTTAGTGTAGTGTAGGGTAGGTGTTCTTCATTTCTTGTATTTTGTATTTTTATTTCTTTTTTAGATCTTGTAGTAGGGCTGAGAGATTCAGATAGAGATAAAGAGGGATTGATGTAATAGGTGGTGACAATCTATGAAAAGGTCCCTCCTTTCTTCTCTAATGTAATCTTCTCCATCTTCTACATGATTCTTAGCTAACTTTTCTTCTCATGGCAATCTAACTACTAACCGCTAACCATCTAACTACTTACTTGATAATCCACATGAATCTAATAGCCTCTACAAGGCCTTGCTCTTGCAAGAGCCATTGATGGCTCATGATGATGGATTCTAACATTCTAACATTTCTAACATTTAACCCACTAACTTGATAACTTGTAATGTTTTCTTTATTTTATGTTCACCTCTAACCGATTTTGATGATTTGACAGTAGCTTGCAACTTGTTATGTGGTATTGATGTGTTGTTTGAATGTAGAAGAACAATCTTATGGGCCATGCTTTATATCGTTTCTTGAAGCCAAGGACTAGTGATGGCCAATGATCCATGTGAGGAAACCATCACTAAGAGGCTAGTATGGTTAGTGGAGCAATTAGTTCATTTTGAAAATTATTTTACTTTATTTTGAAAACTATTTCCAAAATCCTTTTATCATTTTTCTATTGTTGTTTTACCATCCTCTTAGTTCATCTTTGTTTCATCTTCTTTTCTATTTTATTTTTCAACCACTTCTCTTTAGTTTTCACATCACCGTTTTCATCACCTTCTCCACCTACCACTTCTGGATTTCTTCTCTTTCCTTTTTTTAATTCTTTTAACAAAGAAGAATTGTTAACTTAACACGTGAATAGTGACTGTTAATGCTTTTATCACCTCTCGTCCCTGTGGATTCGACCCGTTGAGCTAATGCTAAAACGGAAGTATTTAGGGAACATTAGCACATATTACAAGCTTTTCATTGATTTCATAAAACACGCATTTTTTGAGTGCTAATTCTGCCTCGATCAGTGCACGTTGTGCACATTGGTCGACCGAGCGGTCGATCGACAGAGCCAATTTTCTCTGCGGCCGACCGGACCAAGCCGAAAACTAAATATTTGAAACTTTTTAAACATCTCTTTAAACCCAATTAAATTCCAAATAAATCTCAATAAATTCTACAAAATTAAGTTCAAATAAATACATTGAAGTATAAATATGTGTGATTAAAAATTAACACATATTACAAACATGTGATCTTATTTTTGAGATATAGAAATTTAATCTTAAAACAAAATTTGTATTTTCTAAAAATAAAACTTTTAAATGGAAATCTAGTTTTTCCCCTCAAAAACTCCATAAATACAAAAACAAGTTATTCAAATATATCTGAGGCTCAACAATGTATGGATACTCCAATGTACAAACAAAATATTATGAACTTATTTTTGATGAAAACCAAAATATCTTTCTTAAAATAAAGCATATTTTCTAAATATTAAACTTATAAAATAGAAAAACATATTTTTCTAAAACTCTCATGAATACAGAAACAAGTTTTTTAAACACATTTGAAGTATCAATGCATTTGGATGAAATCCAATTCATCTTATAATCCAATGTAAACTTGCTTTTGATGAACTCTATTCATGAAACCAAAAGCATATTTTTCTAACACTAAACTTGTTAAACCGAAACCAAAAACCAAACTAATATTTTATCGAGATGCAAACTCTCTTTTATTATCAAAATACATTATGTAAATAAATATTACTTTGTATTCTTTTGAAACTATTTTTAAAAACTCTTTAAGCAAAAATCCAAATAATATTTTGTGTGTGTGTCAATCTCTAAAGCTCACTATATCACCAATTCTTGGTTTTAACTAACTAAAGAAATCTTACATTAAAAAGAAAATAAGATTGCTTTTCTTTGGCAAAAGGAATCCCTTGGAGCTTGTCTCTTGGAATGAATTTCACGATTTGATCTTGTTAGCTTAGCTCTAGGATCATCAATTTTTGAGGGCTTCATAAACTTGTGAGTCTTTATGGAGAAGCCAAACTCGACATGAAATCACTCTTGTTATCTGAAACTTATATAGATAGAAATGTTAGAATAAATAACTACAAAGGATTATCATCATAAAAACTAAGGAAAATGACCTTTGGGCCAATAGAGTAGTCACCGTAAGACGATAAGTGGTGTCAACTGGCAACGCCAATGTAGCCGCAAGTATAGCTAAAACATTTCCTTTGTATTCAGGAGATGAGACACATGGCTAATATAGAAGCCATCAAATGAGTTGGCCAACTTAGAGGCTGCATAGTGATAAGGTATCAGGTCTTCATGATGGACCTTATACTCTCCTTTGACTAGGTTGACAATCAATTTGGAGACATCTAAGCTTCAAGGTACTGTACCCTTATTAGTTGAGCGAGCTGGAGGCCAATGAGAAAAGCATTTTACTCAGCTGCGTTGTTGGAGTAGGGTTTCATCAATGAGAATGCACGAGAAAGAACATAGTTCTATGGCAAAACAAATGTAGGCTGTCCAAAAAATTACTAAAGATAGCATCATACGTGAACCTCGCAGACGTGGAGGTCACGTTCTAGCCTCAGGCGCACCAAACACGAGGGTCGCGTCTCAACCCTAACATGGACCTCGTGTCCTTTGTCAAACGCGGAGATCGCGTTCCAACCTCTAACGCGAATCTCGCATTCTCTGCCAAACACAATGGTCGTACTGTTCTTCGAGACGCGGACCTCAGGGTCGCGTTTCAACTTTAAAACGCGAGCCTGTATACCTTCGCATTTCAACATAAATGCAAGCCTGAGAACTTCACGTTTCAACTTCAATACAAGCCTTGGAGCTCCGCATTCCAACCTAATGCGAGCCTGTGAGCTTCGCATCTCAACATCAGAGCGAGGTCCGCGTCCAGTGCGAGACCCACGTTTCTGCTTTAACTGATAACCACGAACTTGGTTAGTCACACCCCATTTTCTCTCCATATAATGGGAAATACCTTCTCATTATGGAGTGATTTAAGGGATTGGTTACACTCTTCCCATTATGGAGAGAGTTAAGGGTTTAGTTTACACCCCAAAATTCTCTATAAATAGTTATGAATAGCTAGGGGAAAAGGGGGCTAAGTTCTGGAGGAGGAATCGAAGAAGTAATAGGCCAGAGGAGGAGAATCCCTAAAAAGGCAAAAGGCACACTTGATGCCTAATAGTTGAAGCTGGATAACTATAGAAGGCTTAAGCTTGAGCACAAAACTGCTGAAAAAGAATACTCTTTATAAACTTGCTAAGTTCAAGTTCCATAATCTTTTTGAGATTTTAACCACTGATTAAGATTTTATACTTTACCAGTATGCTTCCAACAAGAGTAAGAAGTCCAAAGATCAAGCTTTTGATTCGGCTGGTCAATTGAGAATAAGAATCACTCTCCACCGCTACATAAAGAACCCAGTATTAAACAAAGGAGAGATCCTATCATTCTTTCCACTTTTGTAATTGGACTCTTGATCCATTGTAATTTTTTTACAATCAAATAATGATTTTACATGACCTCAATTTTTTTAAGGAAATGAAGATGGTGATTCCGTTGGGGAGTATTTTCTCCACTGATAAGAAAGCCATAGCACATGCCGACCTCATGCTTCTCAGATCAACGGTCGAATCGCTTGTCGACCAACAGAAGTTTGAAGAGCTTCTCTCCTCGGGCTCCATTAGCCCTAAAGTCTCAAGCAGACTCGCTCTCAAGTCTCTTCAGAGATTTCTCATAAAGAAGCCCATACGCTTTTTGACAAAGCAAGTGGCTCAACCCCTCTGAGAGTCTGACAACCTCACGTGGACCCAACATTGCTTGCGATAATGTCTCTCAAGAAACTTGCAATGCCAATGTCTTTGCACATGGCCAACACAGTGGCGGAGGCCAATCTTACTACCAAACTTTCCCAAGGCTCTGCAAGCTCAATTTGTAGGAGGTTCACAAAAACTCTTGCGAGCCTAGCAGATTACTAATTATCGAGGAGGACGTCGAGCTTGCCATCAACAAAAGAATCTGAAGATAGTGCTATTAGCACTAAACGCGAAGCTTATGTCTAGCCCTATGTTTCTACGACAAAATGTGATACTCACATTCATCAGCTGCGTGTTTCAGTACCATAACGCGAAGCTCGTGTTCAGCCTCAAGCTGTGCCAAAATGCGAGGTCTGTGTCTCACTTCAAGAAGGCGAGACCTGCATCAGCTTAAGTCTATGCCAAAATGTAACCTCCACATTTCACTTCTAAAATGCAAGAGTCACGTTCAACAACGTGGGGTTCACATTGATCGACAAATAGCAAGCACAAAAATAGGTAAAGGAATGTAGATCGATGTTACTGTTTTTGCGATTCTTCTGTAGTAGAAAAGTGGCTCTACGGGTCGTATCCACAAGAAGGGTGAGCGATGAAAGCCTGATGCGGCTTCGTTGTTAAAAAAAGAGAAAATTCTTTGTTTCAAATAAAGAATTTGAAAATGAAAACAAGTTGGTTTCAAAGATTGTTTTAGAATGATTTTGTGGTTTGTAAAAGTAATTTTTCTAGATGGTAAAAACACATGACTAACTTTCTACTAAGTGTCTAACTTCTTGAAGATGTAGCCTCACAATGGATTATACGCAAGCATAACCCTTATGCATAGGAACTATTCTCGTGAAAAATGGGTGAAAGTTCTTCCTTTAACTTAGATTTACATAGTAAAAACTTGGACATTCCCTTATCAAGATCCAATTGAAGGCGAGAATACGGGAAGACACAAGTGCACTAATGGTATCGGCAAAGTTAAAAAAAATTTCTAACTTACAAAAATAAGCAAAGTTTAAACTCTATAGATCATCAAAAACCCATTAAGCATGAAATATAAGAGAGCTAATACTTGTAAGTAAGTTAGAGTTAGAACCCTCGTCTTAAGATATTATAGCTCTTGTTTGCACAAGGCTTATTTGATACTATTGACTCATTTGAGTTTATCAATCAAGTTGTTAGAGATTAGTGGGTTAGTAGTTAGTTAGTCATACAATGGAAGAGTTAATTAGACATGATAGTAAAGGAAACAATAAAAGAAAAGAAGTAAAGAGAAAGGAAAGTATACTAAAACAAGAAAGTAAAAGCAAATGGAAAACACAAATAAATGGAAAGAAGAAAGAAGTAATTACTTGTATTAGCTTGTTACCTTTCAAATGCAACTCTTAACACTCTCTCTGTTTCACTCTAATGGCTAAAATTAAAACTAGAAGAAGAAAGAAATAACAACAACTACAATCTTAAAAATAAGATAACAATAATGCTCTAAACTCTGGATCTCCTCTCTTCAGACCACAGGGGGTTTTTATAGGCACCAGGGAAAAGAAGGCCAGGGGGACAACCCTTGGCCCAAAGCTCGGGCGCACCCGCGCCCGTACGGCCGCAGAAACGCGGCCCAGGTCGCGTTTCCATGGCCATGCCAGGGCGGCGCGCGCCTGACTTCGGGCAGCGTGTCATCTTGTCTGTCTCCTGTCAGGTAGATCTTCTGAATTGTGGATTTGATGCCCTGGGCTGACAAAATCTCCTCTCTAAGATTAATGGCTACTTGGTAGGCCTTTAATCACCCATTAAATGGTAATTTAGGGTCTTCTTCTTCATTTGCACACCATGGACCTAGGATCAAGCAAGCAAAGATTTATTAGCAGAATTTTATATCAAATAAATATGTGAATGTGATAAAAATTATGTAAAATTAGAGACTAATCAAACCCTCACACTTATCTTTTTGCTCGTCCCGATCAAAACAAAAAAATAAGAAAATTATTACACCACTTTCGCAGGTGACGCGATTGCACTGAGCATGTGCAACAAGCCTTTAAAGCTCTAAGTTTCCCCTAGAGGAAGAGTGTTGTCTCCTGAGGATTTTCAGTGAATTGCACCCAAAAAATCCAGTAAGTGAAAAATATTTAGTTGTTAGCAAACCTCTTTAAAGAAAAAGAACTTTCAATCATCTAAGTAAAAATGACCGAATGATATAAGAATTAGGTTCAACCCTCATAAGTCCTTCTATACTTTAGCCTTCATAAAAGGAGAAATTATTATTTTTTTTTTAAATTTAGAAAGGATCTTGTACTGCTAACTCATTCTGTTTATTTTGCTTTAGATAGATATGCATAATGTGTGAGTGTATTGAGCTTAGGATTTTTCAACTCAACTTTGAATATCATTTAATTTTATTAATATTCATCTATTATTCTTGATTTCATTAGGCTTTCTAGTTTACTCATGTAACACATATCAAACCGATGACTCCCAAACTAGATGGTTTTAGGACACCAGGTGGAAAAACACCCCTCGGTCAAATATGAAAGTAGAGTAGGCCACTAAATCAAGATTTATATATATTTATTGTTTTTTTGATGTGAGTAATCATGCTTCTTGAGGCACAATTATCCAGCATTTTTTTTTTTTTAGAGTTGAGTCTCTAAATCTCAAGTATGTATGGTAGTAGTTTATGCATATTCTACTAAGGCGAAATAAACGGTATAAGTTATTTTCCTTATCCCTCCCAACTCTTAGTCAAACCAGTATTTCATTTTTATTTAGGCTAAAATAAAGATTTTTTAATAAGGTTCCCTTAATTCCTACAATTCTTTTTTCATTCTGGAGATTTTTATTTTTTATTTTTAATAAAAAGAAAAAGAAAAAGTGAAAGTGTTAGTACCCCCACACCTATCTAATGCATTATCCTCAATAAATGTCATGTAAATGTAAATGCAATAAATAGTGTGAAGAAATGATGTTACCACCTTCGGTGAATCGCGCCAGCCAAGTGCGAATAGGCGAAAGAAATGTCAAAATATAGAACGGGTAAGCATATAAACAAGAAGTAAAGTTGTTTATTTTATTTATTTCTTTTTTCAATTATTATATATATATTTTTTATTTTTTAGTTGCAATGTGGATGGCTGTGATTAGGTGTATGACAGGGCAAAAAGAGTCAGCACACTATCAGCTGGTGATGCAGGCTCAGTGGTCAAAAAGGGCTTCAGCCATTGCCCATTCACTTTGAATTTTGTGTTGTTCGTAAGATCGATAATAAGCACAGCACCGTGTTGGAAAACGGTGCACATAATGAACGGTTCAGACTAACGAGTCTTCAGCTTCCTCACGAAAATATGACGCCTAGAGTTGTACAGCAGAACCTTATCTCCGGGGCAAAGTTTTTTCGGTTTATGATCTGATCATGAAAAAGTTTAGTCCCGCTTTTGGTGATCCGAGCATTCTCATAGGCTCCATTCCGTATCTCTTCTAATTCAGAGATCTGCAGTCGCCTTACCTCACTGGCCTTACTCAGATCAAAATTGAGTTGCTTAATGGCCCAGAGGGCGCGGTGTTCTAACTCTACTGGCAGATGACAGGCTTTTTCGAATATGATTCTATAAGGAGACATCCCCAGGACTGTCTTAAAAGCAGTGCTGTAAGCCCACAATGCATCATTGATTTTGACCAACCAATCCTTTCGATTTTGTCCGACAATCTTTTCCAAAATGAGCTTGATCTGTCAATTGGTGACTTTGACCTGTCCATTTATCTAGGGATGATGTGGAGTAGATAACTTGTAATTGAAGGAATATTTTCCCATCAGAACTTCAAAAACTCTATTGCAAAAATTTGATCCATTATCACTATTTATCGCACTGGGGTGCCAAATCGGGAGAAGATGTTTTCTTTGAGAAATTTGACAACCACTTTGTTGTCATTGGTCTTTATTGGCACAGCTTCTACCCATTTAGAGCGTAATCGACAACAACCAAAATGAACTGGTTGCCGAAGGAATTCAGGAATGGTCCCATGAAGTCGATACCTCAAACATAAAAAATTTCAACTTTCAGGATCGGGTTCAGGGGCATCATGTCTCTTCTTGAAATTTTCCCAGTCTTCTAACAATTTGCACATGTCTTGCAAAAGTGGAATGAGTCTTTGAACAAATTGGGCCAATAAAACCCACTTTGTAAAACTTTCTCCGAAGTGTCCTTTGCATGCAAGTTCATGGCAAAAGCTTAGCACACTCCTCTGTTCTTCCTCTGGTATGCATCGTCGAATAATATGGTCGAGACAATACTTAAAAAAATACGGCTCTTTCCCAGAAGAAGTACCATATTTGGGCAAGGAAACGACACTGTTCTTGTTTGTCCAGTCAGTGGGTATTTGTCCAGTGGCCAAGTAATTGACTATGTCCGCATACCAGGGTTCCTTGAAAATGGCCAGGATGCGCTCGTCTGGGAAATCCTCATTAATCGGAGCTTGTATGATAGGTGCATTCGGAATTCGTGATAGATGATTAGTGACCACATTTTCTATATCTCGTTTACCCTAAATTTCCAGATTAAATTCTTGAAGCAAAAGGATCCACCAAATCAGTCGGGATTTTGCTTCCTTTTTGGTCATGAGTATTTTAGTGCCGAGTGATCCATGAAAATCACCATATTCGAACCTAACAAGTATGGCCGAAACTTTTCTAACGCAAAGACAACAGTCAAGAATTCCTTCTCAGTCGTTGTATAATTCCGTTAGCCATCATTCAAGGTCCTACTCAAGTAATAAATCACGTGCTGCCTATTGTCGATGCGCTATCTTAGAACAGCGCCAATAGCAAAATCAGAGGCATCACACATGATTTCAAACGGTTGTGCCCAATTAGGAGAAAAATAATAGGCGTAGAAATAAGTTCTTGCTTAAGCTTCCCCCATGACTTGAAACATTCATCGTTATAATCAAAGGGCACGTCCTTTGCGAGCAGGTTAGTTAAGGGCCTAGGGATTTGCTAAAATCCTTAATGAGCCGTTGGTAGAGCCTAGCATGCCCTAGAAAGGATCTAATATCCCTGATGCTTTTAGGTGGAGGAAGCTTAGCAATTACTTCTACTTTAGCTTTGTCCACTTCAATTCCTCTCCTAGAAATCTCATGGCCTAAGACAATCCCCTGTCTCACTATGAAGTGACATTTCTCCCAGTTCAGAGTTAGGTTCTTTTCCTTACATCTTTGCAGAACCAACTCAAGATGATGAAGATATTGTTCAAATGAATCTCCGTAGATGGAGAAGTCATCCATGAAAATCTCAAGAAAACGTTCCACCATGTCAAAGAACAAACTGAGCATGCATCGTTGGAATGTTGCGGGAGCATTGCACAATCCAAAGGGCATGCGTCGATAAGCGAAGATTCCGAACGGGCAGGTGAACGTGGTCTTTTCCTGATCTTCTACAGCAATGGGGATTTTATTATATCCCGAGTACCCATCTAGAAAGCAATAGTACTCGTGTACAGCCAGGTGTTCAAGCATTTAGTCGATGAAGGGTAGTGAGAAGTGGTCTTTACGGGTGGCTACTTTCAACTTTCTATAGTCGATACAAATACGAACCTTGGTAGGCAGTCTTATTTGTGCCAACTCTTTTTGCTCATTTTCAACCACCATAAAGCCAGCTTCGGACAGCATGAACAGGGCTTACCCATTGGCTATCAGAAATAGAATAAATTATCCCATTATTTAATAGTTTCAAAATTTTCGCTTTTATTGTCTCTTGCATGAGTAGGTTAAGCCTGCATTGTGGGTGCCTCCTAGGAGTTGCTTCATCGGTTAAATGGATTCTATGTTGTACTATTGCTAGACTTATCTCTTTGATATCCTTCATCATCCATCCAATGGCTTCCCTATGTCTTTTTAGAATAGACATTAAGTTGTCCTCTTATTGTTCAGTCAGGTGGGATGCTATGATGACTTGTAAGGTTTTTTTCCGCCCAAGTAGGCATACTTAAGGTGTTTAGGTAAGGCTTTTAGCTCTAGGAAAGGTGTTGCTTCATTGGAGGCAATCTCTGGACTTGCAATCCTATGATGAGGTACACTTAGACTTGACACCCAGTCCACTGCCAAATCTACAATCTGGTCCACATTAAAATCCTCAGATTCCAGATAAAACTCTGCCTCTGTTTCTATCTCCATGCTTTCCTCATGTTCACTAGTCAGATTTTCAATAAAATTGACATCAAAAGTCTGATATTGATATCCCTGGGTTGTCTTCCAAGATTGAAGACATTGACTTCCTTCGTCATGTCTCCAAAGGTTAATCGCATGGACCCATTCCTATAGTTGATTATGGCATTGGCTGTAGTAAGTGATAGGCGTCCTAAGATGACCAGAGTTTGAGACCGCGGATTTGATACAGGTTAGGTCTCAAGCATAATGAAGTCAACAGGGTAGATGAAATCCCCGACCCGGATAAGGACATCTGTGATTTTTCCCTTCGAAATTTTCACAGATCAGTTAGCTAACTGAATGGTGTCTCGAGTTGGACTTAGCTCGCCCAACCCAAGTTGCTGGTATACTAAGAGAGGTAGCAAGTTGATACTTGCTTCTAGATCAAGTAGTGCTCTGGTAATTTCTGTTTGTCCTATGGTGCAGGAAATTGTAGGACATACGGGATCCTTGTATTTCACTGGAATGAGACCAGATAGAATTTCACTTCTATTGGTTGCCAAGAACACTTTCTTGGGCACATTTGTCTTTCTCTTCTTTGTATACATATCCTTAAGAAATTTAGCATAAGTTGGAACTTGTTGGATAGTGTCAAGAAGAGGCACATTTAGTTTGACCTGGTTAAACATCTCAAGCATCTTCTCCATGTGCATATTCTTATTGTTGTTCCTAAGCCTATTGAGAAAGGGTGCTACAAGCTTATGAACTTGTTCAGCAGCTTTGTACTCGTCAGATGTTTGAGGAGCAGATTGGGAGGAACTAGCAGAGGTGGAGGCTAGAGTAGGATCAGTATGGACTGAATTTTTCTGTTGGTAGACCTGATTGTCCATCTTCTTTCCAGATCAAAGTGTGTGAACATCATTGCACTGGTTGATCGATGGAACCTAAATTTCATATGCTTGATTGGAGTTTTTAGGGTAATTAGTGGCTGCCTAGGTAAAGTACCCTTTGGTCTTTCAGTTAAAGAGCATGCTAACTGACTTATTTACATTTCCAATCTCGATATAGCTAGCGAATGGTTGTTCAGCGTTTGTCCCTAGTTTTGAATGAAAGCAGCTTGGGACTTCATGAAAGCTTCCATGCTCTCCTCCAATTTGCTGAATTTTTTTCCGTTAGTGAACTTTGAGAGGAGGAAGTTGGAGCTTGACCGGGAAAATTTGGTGGAGGACTGGGATGGTGAAAATTGTTGGAGAAATTAGGCCGGGGAGGATTGTTCTGGGCCCAAGAGAAATTTTGATGATTCCTCTAACTGGGATTGTATGTTTTTGAGTAAGGATTATGCGGCGGCCGTGAGTAGGCCACGTTCAGGTGTTCCGCTGGCACTTGCTGGGTATAAAACATAGGGCACTCTTCAAAGACATGGTTCGGTGCCTGACAATATGAACAACCCAGATTATGAATTGGTGGTGGGTTGATTTGGTTGACATTGGCTGGCTCTTTTATTTCTAGAGCCTATATTCTCCTCATTAGGGTTGCAATCTTAGCTTCTGTAGCTGTGGATGATTCTAGAGATAGGAGCCCTTCTCTTGAAGCTATAGATTGTAAATTCCTTGATTTTTCTGAGGTTGGTTCCCATTGCAGGGTTTTCTCAGCTAAATCCTCAAATAAGTCCCAACCCTGATTCTCATCCTTTTGTAAGAACCCTCCCTAACTCATTGTTTCTAATACGGTTTTCGTTTGATAATCTAAACCATCGTAGAGAATCTAGCACTGACGCCATTTCTCCATACCATGATGAGGGCACTGAGCTGAGAGATCTTTGATATGCTCATAGTATCTCCAAAATGGCTCGCTCGGTTCTTGCCTAAACTGCATGATATTTTTTCTAATGAGGGCAGTTTTGTGAATTGGGTAGAATTTTTTTAAGAAGGCCTTGACAAAATCATCCCACGTTGTAACTAAATCTACTGTCAAACTGTACAACTATTTTTTAGTTAGGTCTTTTAGGGAAAAGGAGAAGAAACGTAACCTAACGGCATCGTCTCCTAGCTAGGGAATACGCATCATGAGGCACAATTCTTCAAATTCCCTAACAAAGAAGTATGCTTCCTCCAATTCTAAACCATAAAACTTTGAGACAGTGTTGATGAATTGAGGTTTTAATTCAAAGTTATTTCCATTTGCCTTAGGCAGTTTAATACAAGAAGGTAATGAGGTTCAGATCGGATAAAACCTGTCCTAAAGTGACGCCATCACTGGTTCTAAATGCAAGGGTAGAGAAGTGTTTCTGCTTAATCAAAAAGTTACAGGATCTCTCACCCACTCTTACATGCAGCACACCACAAACAACGTAAAGCTAACAAACAATCGAAAAGAATGAAATAAACAAACAAAAGAAAAAAAAATACCCACAAAGCCTTAGTCTAAGGTATGTGGATCTAGATGATTCCTAACTGGTCGATTCTCTAGGAGAGGTTATTGTAGGAGCTCGACTACAAGCTAATCGGTCAAGAAAGGGCAAAACTCAGTGGGAAGTATTTGGGCGTGAGCCACAGGCCTTAATTACGTCAAACCATGGAGCTTTCAAGGATTTGCCTCTCAATCCACTTTCCTTAGACACCGATTTTGTAGGAGTATAGTTCTTGCAATTTTGACCCTCGGTTAATCTCTTAGTGAATCTGAGATGTCCCTAGGGCCAACATCTATCAATTTTTAGTTAAGACTTGGGATAGTGTGAGTGCACTTGGAAATGATTTTTGGGATAAGAAAGGGTGATAAAATCCCTTCTTTATCTTATTTATTTGGGATTTTGCCCTTAATGTTAATTGTGCAAGTGTACAGTTTATTCACACAAGATAACACTCAAACTGATAAATACTCTAAAATGTTGGTCCTATTCTATATGAATGCACACGTACCTTTTCTCTGGCACTCTTCAATAGAAATTGAAATGAATTGAAATAGACACGTGCCCTAAATGCAAGAGTCTAATCGAAATTTCAATTAAGCAGCAAATAGATTTCTGTTGAGTTTATTACACATATATAAGGTGAAGCATTCAAGGGAACTAAAAAAAATTTGAGAAAGCAATTTGAGCGGCTTTTGGCAACCTTGCAAAAGAGTTTGTTAATACTTCAATCAAAGAAACTTATTTTTACACGAATTTTCTGAGGGCAAATGAATCCTCGTGCAATATCCTTGGCCACCACTTTCGCTTCCTGTGATTGTAAGCTCCTTGGTACTTCTCCTACACATAAGAACAAAGAAAAAACTTTAGTATTGAGTAATAAAGCTGTTCCCTCCCCGACAATGACACCAAAATTTGATCGGCAAAAAGCAAGCACAAAAATAGGTAAAGATATGTGGGTCGATGTTACTGCTTTTGGGATTCTCCCATAGTAGTAAAGTGGCTCTACGGGTCGTATCCACAAGGAGGGAGAGCGATGAAAGCTTGATGCGGCTTCATTGTTCAAGAAAAGAGAAAGTTCTTTGTTTCAAATAAAGAATTTGAAAATGAAAACAAGTTGGTTTCAAAGATTGTTTTAGAATAAATTTGTGGTTTGTAAAAGTGATTTTTCTAGATGGTAAAAATGCATGGCTAACTTTTTACTAAGTGCTCCCACTAATCTCTAACTTCTTGAAGATGTAGCCTCACGATGGATCATAGGTAAGCATAACCCTTATGTATAGGAACTATTCACGTGAAAATTGGGTGAAAGTTTTTCCTTTAACTTAGCTTTACAAGGCAATAACTTAGACATTCCCTTATCAAGATCTAATTGAAGGTGAGAATATGGGAAGACACAAGTGCACTAATGGTATTGGCAAAGTTAAAAGAAAAATCTCTAACTTATAAAAACAAGCAAAGTTTAAACTCTATAGATCATCAAAACCCGTTAAGCAGGAAATATAAGAGAGCTAATACTTGTAAGTAAGTTAGAGTTAGAACCCTCGTCTTAAGATATCATAGCTTTTATTTGTACAAGGCTTATTTGACACTATTGACTCATTTGAGTTTATCAATCAAGTTGTTAGAGATTAGTGGGTTAGTTGTTAGTTAGCTATGCAGTGGAAGAGTTTGTTAGACATGATAGTAACAGAAATAATAAAAGAAAAGAAGAGAAAGGGAAGTATACTAAAACAAGAAAGTAAAAGCAAATGAAAAACACAAGTAAATAGAAAGAAGAAAGAGAAGTAATTACTTGTATTAGTTTGTCACCTTTCAAATACAACTCTTAAACACACTCTCTCTTTCACTCTAATGGCTAAAACTAAAATGAAGAAAGAAATAACAACAACTACAATCCTAAAAACAACATAACAATAATGCTCTAAACTCTGGATCTCCTTTCTTCAGAGCCCGGGGGGGTTTATAGGTACTAGGGGAAAGGGGGCCAGGGGGACAACCCCTGGCCTAAAGCCCGGGTGCGCCCGCGCCTGTACGGCATCGGAAACGCGGCCCAGGCCGCGTTTCCACGGCCCTGATAGGGTGGCATGCGCTTGGCTTCGGGCAACGTATTGTCTTGTCTGTCCCTTGTCAGGTGGATCATCTGATTTCTGGATTTGATGCCTTAGGCTAAGAAAATCTCCTTTCTAAGGTCAATGGCTACTTGGTAGGCCTTTAATCACCCATTAAATAGTTTTTAGGGTCTTCTTCTTCATTTTCACACCATTGACCTAAGATCAAGCAAATAAATCTTTATTAGCAGAATTTTATATCAAATAAATATGCAGATGTGATAAAAATTATGCAAAATTAGAGACTAATCACGCATCCGGCCCCAAGAGGCCAAGTTTAAATGTGAACTGAGAAGCCCTCACCCCCATGAATTTGAGTTTAGTTCTTCAGATACCCCTACAACTGATCTAAGGGACTACTTGGCGAGAAAGAGGTGTACTCATCGAATCACTCCTCAGTGCCCTTGTGAGCGGCTCATATCGGCGGTTCTCTCTAATTGTCACTGTAACTTTCAAATAACTAAGCTGTCAGTTTTTAGCCTATTTTCAAAGGCTTCAAACTCAAATTCCGCCAATAGCTGACAATCTCGTAAGAAGAAGTCATTTTCTAACACTGAGTACCCAGAGGTAACTTCCAACATGGTGGATCCAAGCACCACACCAAGCAAGTCGAATGGGAAGCAACTTGCCCTTAGTTCTGAGGAGTCTGATACCTAACATTTCTCTGACTTGAAAGAAATACTGATCAAGCTGGAAGAAATTTACCGACATACTCGAATCCAAACTGGAGCAATTGCTCCAATTGAGTACAATTTGCTAGCTAGAGGGATTGAAACAGATGATGATTACTCTGCCATAGTGGGATCTCATTCATCTAACTCTTATGGGGAGACAGAAGACTTTGCATATATGGCTGATATTTCAGAAGAGATAGCTAGGAAATTTGAGGAGTAGCTTGAGTGCAATAGGTGAAACACAAGATGCTTCAAACCCAACAAGAGTTTATCAACAATCTCAAAAAGATGATAGCTATTTTGCTTAAAAAGTCAAAGAAGAAGACGAAAAGTTCGAAGATTAAAGTTTCTTCCCACAAAAGTAAGGATAAAGGGAAGGAGGATGAAAACTCTACCACCGAACACTCTGATGGCAATAAGAATAACATTAAATATGAAAATCCTGAGTCTTCTTTTTCTGAAGAACTAGAGAATTTAGAAGATAATCATACCAAGAAGATGAACGAGCTTGAGAAATGCCTGGAGGCTATCCCTAATAGAAGAAATCTTTAAGAAGTAAGAGTAGTCAGACCATACCCGGTCAAGTGGAATTCAGCTCCTCATCCCATAGTTTCTAGGCACTGAACCTACACGTTTTCAATGGCAAAGGTTCGCTGAACCAACATATATACTATTTGGTCGGAAAAACTCCTTGGTCGATGCAAGATTTCTTTGAGTGGCTGAAAGGTTACAACAAAATGATTCTAATTACAAAAGAGGGAAAAGACACAGTTCTCTTTGTTTAAGGCTAGACTCTATGAATGGCAGTGAGAGTGATTCATATTCTTCATTGACTGGCCGACTGTCTAGCTTTTCTTCAGGATGCTCTCGAAAGCTAATTAGAGAGAACTCTGTTTTAAAACACTAAGTTTTAGAGCCTACTGATTACTTCTTTTCTCATTTTCTCCAAATGTCCTTCTTCAAATCCATAAAGTGTTTTTCCTCTTTATAGCTACTCGGCTATTTATAGGGAGTCAAAGGGGTATGATTGTCCCCTAAAATCTCTCCATAATGGGGATTAACTCCTCCATTATGTGGGAAGTTAATTGACCTAGTAATGGGGGTCGTTACAATAGAAATGTGGGTCTCGCACTAGACGCAGACCTCGCGTTGCTTGTTGTAGACGCGGGCGTCTCAGAACGTGGAGTTACGCAGACTCACATTTGAAATGAGACACAGGATTTCTCAGACCCTGGTCTGAAGTGGAGCGACAAGTTACTCAGATCTATGCTTGACATGAAATACGAAGTTACTCAGACTCGCGTTGAACACAAGTTAACTCAGACCTGCATCTGAAGTCTCCATGCTCCTTGGGACGCATTTTAGTCGAAACACGACCTTCTCATTGGAAAGGGGCTCACGTCTGATGACTTATCCTTGATGATTTTTGGACAGCCTACAAAATTTCCTCCAAAGTTTTCAAAACTCTGCAATTGACTGGGACGGATTTTGATGCAATTTGGACTTTAGTTGATTTTGGGCTTCCCGTGATTGACTGACAATCTCTTGAGATGTCCTGAGCTTGATCCTATCTAGATTGTTATCTTCATTAGTGTACTATTGAACTGCTTGAAGCCTCCGGGGCGGATCATCACAAGTGTATTAGAAAATCAGTCTAGCACTTGTCATGAGCTCTGGTTTGTTTGTTTGTGTATTGTTGAATAGGTAGAGTTGTCAATTGCTTTTGCTAGTGTACTATTAAACTTATTGCAGAAGCAGATATATACTCTTTGTATGTGAGAGAACGCAACCCTTATAGATACAGTTATCATGCTGATCAAGTGGAGACATGAACTTCAGTGGAGTTAAGATGTGACCCTCAATTGTTGTAGAGACGCGGTTCTCAATTACTATGGAGACACGACTCATAGTTGTTGTGGAGACACAGCTCTTGATTGTTGTAGAGATGCGGCTCTATATTGTCGTAGAGACGCAGCCTTTAGTTGCTGTTGAGACGCGGCTCTTGAAATGCGGAGCTCGCGTTAGATGCTTCAAGGCGCGAACGTAAGCGCCGCTTGGGATGCATGTATGGGTCTAATTGAGCTCGAGATACACGCAGCGTATTTTGGCCATTGAAAGGCCTATAAAAGACCTTGGTCTTTCAGCAGTCAATTCACTTTAACTATTCATCATTTCCAAAAGCAAAACTATCACTTCCTCTTCCAGCACAGCCATAGCTGAATCTCGAACAGGTGGTGTTTCTCCTCAAGAAGCCCCTATTTCAAGTAAAGAGTCTTCAGATGGATTTCATCATTGAGAACCGAAGAGGCTCTGTCCTCTTAATTTCTTTTTGAAGTTCAAAAACTTCTGTTACAGTTAATTAGTCGACGTGGATCTTGCTGGCTTGTATTTGATTTATGAACGCGGTTCTCACATTGATGAGCAGAACATAGATTTGGCTATCTTGGCATTTTTTTGCTTTGTCAATGTGACCCTTTCATCTGCAAATTAAACATGAGTTAAGTAGACTCCGCGTCTTGAGACTTCTGAATGCGGGCCTCATTTAGGAGACTCGTGTTTGAGTTTGCAGACTTAGAAAATTTTTCTAATTTTTGAGTCTGAACTCAGGCTTCATGTGAGAGTCGCGCTTTGATGATAGGATGTGGGTTTCATGTGTTGAGCCTCACGTTTAAATTACAATAGTCTAGTTTCACTATTTTTTTAGAGTACTGATACTGTGTTCTTTTCTGTAGTGAGGTATTCCTCGATCGCTCTAGCGAAGAGGCGCCATTTTGATCATGTAGGTGGACCAGAGCCAGCTGTCATCTTCAAATTTGACAAGACTGTGCCAGCCTTTACTAGAAAGAATCGAGAACGGCGAGCCAAGTTGAGCCAGGTAAGCCTGCGAACTCTCTGAGAACTTATCACGAACGAGAGGCTTGAATCTGAGGCCTGTTCATTATTGAAGAAGCTGGATTTTTTTGTTCAGAGACCATCAATGAGGATGCGGAAGTGATGCTTGATGACAGCTACAAATGGCTCCGTCAGCTTGGGGAACATTGCTTCTTTCTCCTAAATATGGAAAGAATGTTTTTCTTATACTTCATCCAGCCGCTATATCTTTGTCGATTGATGGAGTGGGATCTGATAGAGGAACAGTCTGAAGTTTCTCTTGGGTAGATCTTTAATCACATGGTAGTCCCAGTGGATCATGACAAGAATGTCACTGTTGTCGGGTTCCTTCCAGGTAGAGTACCCTGCAGGTGAGACTCCTTATCAAGCATCCATGTTAATTTACCAATTTATGGATGTTAAGGGTGACTTCCCACCAGGCGAGTTCTGAGCATTATAATGGGTTCATTCTTTGGACAAGTATTTGTGGTCCAAGATGATGGGTTCATCCTTGAAGATTTAAAGGATGAACTATTACAGACAGGCCTTTATTCCACGGTCCGAGCTATTAAGTATGGCATCCTGCAAAGCAGCCATCACTCCTTTGCCATGCTAGAGTGCTACAATTCGGAGACATGTACATTCTTCACCCCGGTTGGGGAGATGAGGCTAACTCTTCATGAGATGTGTGAAGTCTCTAGATTAGTGATGGGAGACATTCTGTATGAAGAATATGTCCCATTAGTCAAAGAACTGCACTTGATGGAGGATAGTGCTCCTCTGGTATACGCAACATATTGGGAAGTTTATGTCACTTCCATATTTGCGCTAAGATCACCGGTTGGAGGTCCGAAGGAGTCGTGAAAATGGCTTGGGCAAATTACCTCTTCAACGCTTTGGGGACAAGATTGACCGATTGACTCATCTAGCCCCAAGTACAGATGCAAAAATTAAGGAGAGGATCAGCGCTTCAACGTCCTCGTATACCACAGAATCAATTGAAGATACTTTCAGACTGGCAGAATCTTTGAAAGTTTTCATCATCAGCCCAAGAGCCCCATTTCCAAGAGAGCCCCACTAGCTGGATTTCTAATGCTATTATTGAGGTGATGTGTCATGCCGACACTTCCCCACGAAGTCATTATGGCGGATATGGTATATCCCGCGGTACTGGCATTTGACCGAGATATGCCCTTCTTCTTTCAACGATGGTGAGGTGTATCCAGATTGGACTTCAGGCATTAGCCAAGACATTCTACAAAGTAAAAGCTCTAGTGGATGCTAAAGGCAATGTGCTTATCGACCAGCATGGTAATCTTGAGGTCAAAGTGCCCAATCCCAGGATTGAACTTTCGTATAATTATTTGGTGGCATGATTTGTCATGCATTGTCTATCTCTGATGGCGGCCGCGTACACATCAGAAGACTTCATGTCGTTCCTGCAGAAATTAGAGCACTCATCTTGGCAGCATACTATATATTCTACATTAGGAAGGTAATTCAGAGAGACTTTAATTATCAGTTGGTCTGATGTCTCTCTGACATTCGATACATCATATGGAGACCAGTTCCTTAACGTCATAAGGCCAGATGGGTATACCTCCCTTTTGGCTGGTATCTTCTACTAGTTGATGAGTATTCGACCCAGATATCTCATTTTTTGTCTAGGTCACACCTATATGATCAAGCCTTATCTGTTGAGCTGATTTGCTCGTCAATTCGAGTATAACCAGCTCTACACGGTGAATCCAAATATCGGCCTCCACTTCAGTGGGAATTTGTTCAAAAGGGCACAGCATGGTAATTTCACGTGATCGGAGGGACGGGAGCAATGTTCAATCTTCCTCAGAGACCTCCCAATGCATATACTAGCCTTAGCTTTTGCACTTGGTATATTATTACCAATATGGTGCCAGGCTACAAGATGAATGCTTCATGTATTAAAGTCATCAAGTCTACCTATAGTGCCTATAAGTGATCCAAGTTTGTTCGTAAAAAGGGAATGAATGAGTACTTGGAGGCTGAGAAAGAGGATGGCGCATGTGAAGCAGCAGAGCGCTTTGTTGGAACTAAAGAGAGACATTTTGTAAGAAAGTCTCGCCAGGCCGTGGCAAAGCGTGCTCATCCATCTTCTTCCACTCATGACTCGAGTAAGAAAAAGGCACAAGGGAACCTGAAGCTGAAATTCTACTGCAAGGAGCTTCTCAACCAGGGTCGAGTTTAGCAAAATCCGAGAAAGAAGAAGAGGTGGCTCCTCCACTCATTCAAAGTTGGCGTAGTGGGGGCCCTGCCACTTTAGAAGGAGCAGAGGTTGCGAAAGGGCCTCAGGAAAAAGCTCCATTAGCTCCTTTGACAACCTCAGGGGAAGGGGCTGAAGTGCAACCAGGTTCTCTAAGCATTATGATGCCGGTCTTAAAGGTCGTCGAATCTAGTCTGACCACTGGGCCAATCGGAGGAAAAGATCCAATTGCTGGGGTGTCTTTGGTCCTGGTATCATCTTCATCATTTGAAGGTGATGATCACGATGTTAGGTCGGATCCCGCTCCTCATCATGCCAGTGAGCCCTTGCATTTAGCAGAAGAGGAGACACAAGTCATTCCTCCAAAGATAGAGTTGCTATCTAAAGTGATTACTACTGCCGAAGGTATCTTTTCTTTTTCACCCATGTCTCTTCCTATAGAAAATATAGATGATTTCTTAATCATCAGCTTGAGTAACCTTTTGCAAGCCACTACTGCAACTGAAGGTGAAACCTCCTTAAATATTATGAGATGATTGAAGAACTGACTCAGCCAGTAGGCATGAAGGCTCTCAAGATCAGCGATATAGGTACAACATCCAATGCTAAGGAATTTTCTCAGCTAGGAGAACTGCTAGAGGGTTTGCCCCCTATGTCTCTCTGACCACGTAAGACGTCAGCATTTAATAATGTCCCTATTGGTGTTGTCCCAGACATTATTGTACTAATTGTAGGTGACATCACTCTCACTCAAACAGAAGAGCCTCTTATGGATACTGGTGTGGGGAATCTTCCTTCAACTTTTAACTGTATCTCCATTACTATTGTAGAGACCGAGTCAAGCAGTGCTCCGCCAGTACCGATACCAGCCATGGATATTCTAAAAGAATTGTCTCTCCAAGTTGTCAGGGAATTTTTCACAACAATGGAGTATTATTCCGAATTGGTGCTTTTTGCATGAAGTTCCTTCGAGTTCATAAGAACACTCCTTGAGAATCAGGTCGAGAACATCTGACAGACTGGGGTTCTAATCGAGAAAGAGCACATCAAGTGCTAGTTGAGCAACTTAGTATGTACTTGAAGGAACTTAGGAGCCTGGAGAGAGCTAGCCAGGTTGCTGATACTCAAAGGGTGTCCGAGGATCTTCGCGCCAACCAGAAATGGGAGCAAAAGGAGATTGAGGAGCTGATAGCTGTGGAAGCTCCTTGTCTTGATGATTTCAAAGTCTGCTATCAAGACTTGATGAACAATATTAGGAGATCTGAGATTGTCATGAAGATTGTTGAAGGAGTGATAGCGAGTGCTCGAACTGCAATCACTAAGGCACAAGCTCTAATCCAAGACAACGAGCTGAAGCTTGCAAATAAGAGAAAGAGGATGGAGGAGCTCGAGGTTGCCAAAGGTCAAGTAGAATAGGATCTCGATGTCAACATTCTGAGATTGGAAGCTCTTCAAGCGTAATTCTCTACAAAGAAGCTTCTAGAGAAAGAAGTGCTAAGGGCCTAAGCCTTAGTTAAGATTAAGGAAACTCTAATGAGACCTTCAGTGCCTCAAGGACCAAATAAAATCTCTAGCTGAGTGAGAACAATCTTTTTGTTCCTTTTTTGTAACACTCCATCTTATTGAATAAGAGAGTGTTTGCATCACTTTTAATTTTAATATGGTAAAAGTGATAATTTTGCCTTCTTTATCTTAACTTTCCTTTTGTGTTTTGTAAATCAGACAAATGAAAGTGATTGCTTTTAATTTGCTAGAGGTGTCAATTAACATAGCAACTCAAAGTTTGAAAATTTTATATTAAGGAATTTGAAAAGGTTACTGTTAGAGGTGTGTATTAACTTGGCAGAAGTTAAACTCATGATCTGAGTGAATTTTATAGACTTGCTATCCTATTGATGAAAATAACAAGTGGAGTTAAATTCACCGGGGATTTATGAAAATTTTTACCATCCAAGGTGTATTGTTAATGTGACGAGTTAGGATTTGCAATTGGAAGCAAATTGAATTGTCAGAGGAGTGATATCAACTTGATAAAGAAGTAAATGCTAGAGGTGTGATATTAACTTAGCATCAAAGAGATCTAATTTTCATTGAGAAAACTTAGAAAATCATTGTAACATATATGATATTAACTTAACAGCGAGGTGAATGCTAGAGGTGTGATATTAACTTAGCATTTGACATCTCAACTTCGATGAGAAAGCTTGAGGGAAGATCATTGTCATAGGTGTAGTGTTCAACTTAACAATGACAATGGATGCCATAGGTGTGATATTTAACTTAGCATCGAATGTCTCCTTTTGGTGGGAAAATCTAGAGAACCACTATTATATGTGTAGTGTTAACCTGACAGGGATTTATATTGCGATATGAATAATTTTATTTAGAGGTGTAGTGTTAAACTTGACCGAGAGATTTTGCAATTTGGGCAATTTAGTAGACCTGCCATTCTATTGAAGAGAATTGATATGTTAAAATTTTAGTCAAAGATGTAGTATTAACTTAACCGAGAGATTTTACGATTTGAGCAATTGGTGGACTCGTCATTCTGTTGAACAGAATTGACAAGTTGAATTTTTTTATCCGCTGGGGATATTGAAGAAAATCACTGTTAGAGGTATAATGTTAACTTAACAATGGGGTATGTCAGAGGTATTTTATTAACTTAACACGTTTGATTTATAATTATTTCGCTGGGAAAATAATTACAACCTTTTTGAAGTCTTACTATTCTCTGGACGGGAGTTGGTAAGGGATTTTAGAGAAAAAACAGGAGCAAGTCCCTCGGGAATTTTAGCAACCCCTCAACTATTTACAGATTTGGGGCTCTTCCAAACATCTTGGATCTGAAAGTTTTGACCAGAGGTATAGTATTAACCTGATCATGAGAAGAGTCCTATTAAGGGTAGCACTTCTTTAAGAATCTGCTGTTGATTAGTATCATGAGCATATCTCCATCGGGAGTTGTGAGGCGGTAAGCTCCATTTGAGTAGACTGATTCTACTACAAATGATCCTTCCCATTTGGGTTAGAACTTTTCTTTTGTCTTATGTGTCACGACCATGGGTCTTCTGACTACTAAGATAAGGTTGCCTTTCTTGAAAATTCATTCTCTGACTTTCTTATTGAAGGCTCTAGAAATCCAAGCTTGATAAAGTTTGATTTGCTATTGGGCTTGCAGATGTTTGTCATCCAAAACTTCTAACTCCTGGAGGCTCATTTGGTGCTTCTTCTCATCTGCCATCCTGGTTGTCAATGCAACCCATAAAGGTATGATCTGGATTTTTAGTAAGAGTACAGCTTCACATCTGTACACCAAGGAAAATAGCATGGCTTTTATCGAGGTTCTCAATGTTTGTAGTAAGCCCATAAGCATGCACCTAATTTGTTGTCCTAGTCACATTGACTCTTCAAGACAAATTTCTTGAGAAGCTTCTCAATAGTCTTATTGAAGGCTTCTGCGAGGTCATTGGCTGCTGGATAGTATGTAATTAATGATGCACTTTGAATTCTAAATTTGTTACAGAACCCCTGAAATGCTTGGCTGATAAATTGGGTCCCATTATCATGGATGATTCGTCGGGGCACACCAAAACGTTAGAGCACATGAAGCTTGATCTTTCGAGAGGCTTTGATCAAGTTAACTTCTGTGATCTCGTCTGGGAGATCATCATAGAGTTTTGATGTTCTTGGAACTAGATAATCAGCCAGAACATCTGCCACAACTTGACCTTTGATCGCCTTTTGTGGCATGAATTGCATCTCATATTGTGAAAGCAATGCGAACCATTTCGTTAGTCTGTTATTTAGAGAAGATGGATTTATCATGAGTAATCACAAAGGATTAACTCTGGAGATGACTTAATGTATTGCCCTATGAGGTAGTGTCACATCTTCTAGAAAGTGAAGACCAACGCCAAGCATTCCTTCTCGATTGGGTTGTAACGGTGCTCTGACCCAATCATTGTTCTACTTAAATAGTAGATTATCTGTTCATGGTTTTGATCATTGTTTTGAGCTAGTAAAGCTCCCAAGGAATGATCCATCACTTGAATATATAACAGGAAATTTTTTCTTGATACTGAAGCTACCAGAACGGGTACATGTGCGAGATACTCCTTGATCTCTTCGAATGCTTCTTGGCAAGCATTGTCCCGAACGAATGAGACTCCCTTCTTAATTAACTTGGTGAAGGGTTGGCAGTGTCCTGAGAGATTTGATATAATTCTCTGGATATATGCCAATCGTCCCTGTAGGCCCCTATGTTCTTTGAGATTTCTCAGAGGTTACATCTTCTGGATGGCACGGATCTTCTCCAGATCCAAATGAATTCCTTTGGATGTAACAATAAACCCAAAGAATTTACCATTGGATACCCCCAGGAAGGACTTGGTTTGGTTTATCTTCAACTGTTGAGCCTGCATGATGTCGAACACTCTCCTCAGGTTGGCGAGGTGATCGCGCAATATCATCAACATAGCATTCTACGATCTTTCATATATGCTCATGGAAGTTGCATTCATGGTGCGTTGATATGTCACACCAGCGTTCTTCAAGCCAAAGGATATTACTGTGTAGCAGTATATTCATACAGGTGCCCTGAAGGATGTGTGCTTTTCATCTTCAGGGTACCTTTTTATTTGATTATACCCTGAGAAGCCATCCATAAAAGACATCCTCTCAAAATCGCACGTATTATCGATCTGACATCCGTGATCAGGAGAGGGAATTCATCTTTAGGGCAGGTGACATTCAGATAGTAGTAGTCAATGCAAATCCAGATCTTTCCATTCTTCTTGGGAACGGGAATGATATTGCACCCAATCAGGATGTTGCTCTTCCCTGACAAAACCAGAGTCTATAACCTTTTTGACTTCTGATTTAATTGCTTCTATGATCTTGGGAGGGAACTGTTGTTTTTGACTGGTTTGGCGTCTGAGTTGATGTTGAGATGATGCATAGCAATCTGGAGGTTGAGCCTGGGCAAGTCTTCATAATTCCAAGTGAAGATATCTATATACTCTTATATGAGTTATATAAGATCTTCTTTCTCAAAAGGTGACAAACTCTCACTTATGAAGATGGGTTTGGGGTTAACGTCATCTCCAAAAGTTATCTGAGTTACTTTATCCTCAGTAGGTGGTTCGCATTGTTCAAAGCGTGTATCCCAAAGAGTATTTAAGAGTTTAATCTATGGATCAGTGTCCGACTGGAATAATTCTTCAGATTCAAAGTAACTTCTCTTTCATCTTCAACATGGCTGGTTGATACCATGTTCACTGAGAGATTTCTGAAGATATCGTTGATACTGTCGTCTGATTCTCACAATGATGTTGTTGATGAGGTATCATAATAGACATGTTTTTCAAATTCGGTATCTGATGAGACTAGTGTAGATACATAACCAAGTCCCCTTCAAGTCTTGTGGTAGTAATCAGGGTCTTTGCCTTTCAGTACAAACAAATGAAACAGTGCTTGTATTCCTTTGTCGAAATTAAGACCTAATTCCTTGGTGAAATCATACCCCATTCCTTCCATCATGTGACGTGACTTTTGTCCATAACAGAAGAATTGTGGAGACTCTGAATTACTTCTTAAGCTTTTGCAAGCTACAGGCTCCATCTCGATTTGCTTGAATGGAATTAGGTTTTGACCCCTACTCTTGGCTGGTACTTCAAAGAAGGCAATGTGCACGCCTCCTATCTTTTTGCATACCAGGAGGGATGATATTATTGGTCTACGCAATGATGTCAGAGCATTCATTGCTAACCAAAGATCACAGTCCACGTCAGTGTTAGTGTCTGACGATACATAATTCGAAGCAAATGCAGAGAAGTAAGCCAAATCTAAATCTTCATTGATGAACCACTCGCCTTCAACATTAGCGGTGGTATCAATATCGAGCTTATCAATACTTGTCACAAGAGAATTTTTTTCCTAGAGACACTCATCTTCTTCTAGCTCCATACTGCTTCGTTGCCAGAATCGGGTTTTCTGGGTGTGGATTCTCATTAGCCTCAAGAGAATCCTAATAAAGGAGGAAATTAGAAAAATAATTCTCAACTCCTTTAAAAAGATGCCTTTCGGCAATCAATGCTCTTACTTTTCCATTTTCACCAAAGTATTTCATTACTTGATGAAGAGTGGACGGGACAATGGCGTTGCGATAAATTTAAGGTCGTTCCAGCAGCAAATTGTACAATGTGTTAGCATCAATGACATAACATGCCACCTCTATTTCAGGTCCCCAATTTGACGTCTGAGCTTGATTTTCCCCATCGGACATGTATGTTGGCCCAAAGGCCCTTCACTCTAGTTTTGATGATGATTAACTCATGTAGTTATAGTACAAATGTTTCTGTGTTTAATTAGTCTCAGATTTGTGATCAAGATCTTAGTAGATATTTAGCTTCAACAAAAGATTTAAAGTCAAGTTTTTGAGCTAGCATGTGTTGATTCAAGAGCTTGTGCATCAAGACCACATCAAATACTCAAGAGGAGTCTAGCTCATTGGATCATGGCTTGGACCAAGTCACGAAGAAGAAGAAGACCTTAAAGAGAAGACTTGTGTCTAGGTTTGTTTGCTGTAAGATTTTATTTTTAGATAAAATATAAAGGATAGAATAGTTGGTGGATTGCTCAAGTTCATATACACTCACACACAAGATTTATGTGTTTTCATAAAAGAATTTTTGTTTTAAAAAATACCGTTTTGGTCTTTGAGATTCAAAGTCTACATGTTTTTACTAAAACCATTTATAGTGCTTATTATCAAAACATAGACATTTCATTACATATGTGTAGCGGATCATATACATACACACTAAGTTTCAAAAGTGTTTAAAATATCTTGTTTTTGTATTTGGAGAAGTTTTGGAAAAATCGATTTGGAAAAATACGGATTTTGTTTAAAGCCAAAATTTTCATAACACAAAAATAGTTCAAAATGTTTGTAACATGTTTTGATTTTTACTCAAACATATTTGTATATCAAAGTATATTACTAAACTTATTTTTGTAAATTTTTAGAGAATTTATGAAATTCTATTGAAGGAAAAAAATCGAGTTTTAAATCCCTAAAATTGCTGTGTCTGGCCTTCTGCCGGTCGACCGCACGGTCGACCAAGATAGTAGTCGGTTGATCGGGCGATCGACCGACGTGCACAAAACATGCACGTATTGTTTGGCTAGAGGGCCGATCGACCGACCCTGTCAACCGCCAGAGAGTTCTGCTTTTTGGAAATGGCCCCGGTCGACCGGGTAGTCAGTGGGCAGAGAGCTCTGCTCTCTGTATCCAGGCCACGGTCGACCGGTGGCACAATAATCAGAAATTTGACCGTTGGTGGTCGACAGGCCGGTCGAATGACAGCAGTCTAAACTGCTGAGTTGGCCTCCAACAGGTAGATTTTGGATGCCTATAAAGAGGCTTCCCTTGGACTGTTTTAGATAAGATTTTTGAAAAGTTTCAAAGCCAGTTTTTTCTTTCTATAGTAGTGGTTTTCTCCACTTGTTTTAGAGATAATTCTTCCATTCAAAGGAGAGTTTATCCAAAAAATTTCAAAAGGAGATTTCTTGAGTTTTTCACCACAATTCAATCCTAGTTTTCTCACACACACTTGAGCTATCCATTGCTATATCAATCCTATAGAGATCTTTGTGGCTAGAGTATTTTAGGTGATAAAAGTATTTAGATCACCAAGTCTTCATCCTTTGTATTTGAGGAGGCGGACTTGCGGGTTCACATTGTTCTGAGTTCTAGTAGGAACTCGGTGTAGAGGTGCGGCCTCGGCAAGCTAGTGTGCTTGCGTGTGTTGTTCTCGCGGGAACAAGAGAGGGACTAGAGAATTCAAAGAAGTTCTAGTGTGAACTCTCTTGTAGGTGTTGCGGCACCGAGTGATCCGGTGGGATCATTTTTAGTGGAAATCCTTCATAGTATTGAATGCGGGGATGTAGAGCAAGAGTGCTCGAACATCGAAACAAATCTCCCGTGTTTGCAATTACTTTCTCTCTCTAACCCTCACTTGTATTTATATCTTGCTTATACATATTGCTCATGTCTCTTATATGCTTGATACATTGTGTGCTTAATTGTTACATGCTTGGGGATTGTTTGCTCACACTTGTATTCAACCAAGAGAGCCATAGCAGCACCTCAACTCTTTTCTAGAGGAATCTTGAGTAGATAGTCCAGAGCCCTTCATGGAGAATCCAGCTACACTCTTAGGTTATACCTTTTGTGTTTAGCTTAAGAATTTTTAGTTTGCATAAATAGTTTTAATTCCGCATTAATTCACCACTTTTATAGCTTGTCACCTATTCACCCCCTTCTAGGTGATTACAGTATACCATTGACGTTGAAGCCATAAATGGCTATCTGAGTGGCACTTAACTAGTGGGTGGGGATCCCCAAATACTGCATGACCCTACAGGACATAATGCTCAAAGTGAATCCCAGATCAACTTGAATACGGTTTACTTCGGATCATCTAATATACATTTTGTAATACAGGGGTCTGTCGTGTTTACCTTTAACTTTCATGTCTTTTAGGGTGAAGGTAATGTAGGGAAACTGCTTCGAGAAATGGTGGCAATGACTGCTGTCTTCCTCTTCAGATGTAGCAGGAATTTGGGTTATAAAAATCTTTACATATGCTAATGCTTCTCTTAGAGCATCCCTCGTAGACTTAGAAAATCTTAGGAGCATATAGAGAGTGATTTGAATAGGGATATTGGGTAGTTGAGCCAAGACATCAAAATGGAAGGGAGTTAATGGTTCTGCACCATTTTTTAGAAGAGCTTTGACATATCGAAGCTCTTTCTACTTTTTCATGGATGGCCTTATGGACTGCTCGATTATCACCTCAGCTGGCTGTGTGGAGTTTGCTACCGGCTTGCCATACTGCTTCAAGTACTACTTATCGGATCAAATCTTTGATGTGGGAGGTGTGCCGTGTCAGCAACAAGGGCAGAATCCTTATCTTCCGAACTAGTAAGGGTGGCGTCATATTCCTCAGTTTCTATTGTAGAGATGCTTACCACATTACTGGAGGATGCTTTAGCCTTTCCTCTAGACTTCTTGTTCATGATAGTCGTCAACTGCTGGCTTTCAATGATGTCAAGATGGACACACATCGTTTCTCCTTGAGGAGTAGGGACAAGAATATGACCTTTCTCCCTCTTGTTATGAGGATCAGTATTGATCACTCTTAGTTTTCCTTTTGGGATAGGATTCACTCCAGTTGGTACTAGTGGAAGATTTTGTCCAAATTGAATTGGTGATGTAGCCGTCATGCGGTCACCTTCTTCTATTCTGGACGAAGGTTTAATATCTCTGCATCGATCACAGCGTGAAGGACATCTTTAAAGATGTAGCAGTTCTTAGTAGGGTGCCCTAACATCCTATGATATAAATAGTAGTTGGGATCATCTGTCTTCCCCACTTCTTCAGGACATCTGATCTCTAGAAGTTTGAGTCTGTTACTCTTTTGGTGTAACTTGAACAGGATACCACTTGCTTATCCTTGAAGGAATATGATTTATTAGCACGTGGTTAGCCAAAAGCCATACCTACTCTGACTGACTAGGTCTTTGAAGGTGATTTGACTTTCATTGCCAGAGTATCTTTTCTTCTTGGTTGAGAAGATGACTCTAGTGCGCGTCGCGTTGAGTTGTCAGGTTTTAATTTTCTGTCTCTTTCTTTAGCCCTGACCCTGACATGATCTTTTCCGCCTCTTCGCCTTGTAGCACCAACTGCTTCTAAGTGATACATTCTGCTACTTCCATTTGAGCGAGTAAGAAAGTTTGCAGATTATGACGATACATCTCAACCAGTGTGGACTATGTCATCCTGCTAGAACTATAGAGTACCATGCACCAAAATCTCTCAAGAAAGGTTTTGATGGACTCTCCTTTCTTATGCTTGGCTGCAAGGAGAGTCAACATTGAAATCTCTGAATCATCTTTGAAGAAATGAACCAGAACAACTTCTTAGGTCGGCCCATGTTTTAATTGAGCCGGTAGAAAGTTTCATAAGCCATTCAAAGGTGACTCCTTTAAGAGTGCCATGAATAAATGAGCCACAATGGCACCATTTGATACTACATTCCCAGTTTGGGATTTAAAGTAGTATATGTGTCAGTTCGATAACCCTTTACCATTGAAAGTATAAAGGTTGGTGCCTTGAATTTGGGAGGGTAGGGAGCCGTATCTCACTCTATCGGGTAGGGTCAGACTATCCCCACATCTTGGAGTCCGTCTCAATTGCGAGGGCCTCAAAGTATTATTCCAATTTTCTCATCCTTTTGGAATGAATGCTTCCGTTCTCTTAGTTATCCTCCTCTTCAGATGAAGATTTGGGTGGCTTAGAGTTAGAATGCTCTTCATTCTTGGTGTTTGCAAAAGATGAGCTCTCCCCTTCCTCCCATTTACCTTTGGACTTCTTGGAAGGAGTTTTACCTTTTGGCTTCTTTTTGTCCTTAAGCAGTTGTGATAGCATCTCCTTAAGGGGGTCGATAGATTCTTGTTGGGCTTGAATCATATCGAATTGCTCCCATAGAACTTGGGCCTGCTCTTTGAATCACTTGGTCATCTTCTCGGGAGTTCCCGCCATGTAAGCAAAGGGGTCATCCCTAACTGGAATTTGAAGACTGGGATTCGTTGATGGCAGAGTGCTCATCATTTACCTTAATCCCCCTGGCAGATTGTAGTTGACAGGGGCGATTGCTCCCGTATGGGTCTAAGTATGTCAGTAGACCCCTTCAGCTTCGATAAAAACATCCTTCAAGCTTGGAGACCAATCAGCATCCGACTCCTTTGAGCTAGCAGTTGGTTGCTTCTCTTTGGACTTGCGTGGTGTGAAACTCGACCCTACCATATCTGCAGTCACTTCTGGGTACTCGATATCAGAGAATGATTTCTTCTTCGGGAATCATCGTGTTTTGGCTGAATTCGAAGCCACTTATAATGGACAGATGGTTTAGTTATCTGAAAGCCGCAATGGAAATCAGAGAGCACTGCTTAGATAAGTTGCTTGCAGTGGCATTAAGGGGTGATTTGATGGGTGCTCCTCTTCCTTATCAGGTAATCCCTTAGGTCCGTTGACATTGTGTTTAAGGAACTAGCCTCGAACCCCTGGGGGTGAGGGCTTTTTGGCTGAACGCAGGTTTCACGTTTCTTTGTTGAAACACGGACCTCGCATTGAGTTGAAACATGGGCATTGTGCTTTGTTGAAAAGCGACTATCACGTTTAGAGTCAGAAATGCGAGCCTCGCATTATTGGAGAACACGGGCCTCACATTTTAGAGCTGACAAAACGCGGGTCTCGCGTTTGGCACGGACCTCGCATTGTTGAGGAACAGGGGACTCGCGTTTTGGGACAGAAACGCGGTCCTCGCGTCGCTTAAGAAAAATGGGGGTATCAACCTCGCGTTCTAAATCTACAGAACAGATTGTCTTAGAATCTTCAATCTGTTGTCAATGTACAGGGTGCCTTCGTCGATGTTCAGCATTCCGGTTAAGCCGTATGAGTTGTTGGGAACCCTTGATAACCTGTAATTGTAGAGTTTGGAGAGGAGGAGGATGATGAAATTGATCTTCACTGTCTCTTTAGTCGTGCGTCACCGCTTTTGCCCTACGGGTCTCCTAACAGACATTGACGCGGGCAGCATGGGTTGCACAAGAAGTTTTTAGAACCACTTCAGAAGTGGCACCGTTTGTGTTGTAAGCAGTGGCATGGGCCACTTTAGGAGTAATCTCCAAAGAGATTCGAGAGCGAGTCTCAGAAGAGACTTGCAGTATTTTTGTATTGCCTTGGGTTACGAAGCCTGAGGAAAGGAATTCCTCAAACTTTCCATGGTCGAATTCAACGACAAGGGACTCTACCGTCTTCCTAAGGAATCGGACATCAGTTTGCGCCATAACATTCTCATCAGTATAGAAAGAAACCCCCAGCAAAGTCCCATCTTTTACTTCATTGGAAAAATGCCTTGGTCATTGTAAGATTTCTTTGAGTGGCTGAAATGGTACAATGGAACGATTCTGATTACAAAAGAGGGAAAAAGACACTGTTCTCCCTTTTGTTTAAGGCTGGGTTCTTTGAGTGGCGGTGGAGAGTGATTCTCGTTCTCCGTTGACCGGTCAACTGTCTAGCTTGAGGATGCTCTCGAAGGTTAATCATAGAGGAACTCTATTTTAACACACTAAGTGTTTAGAGCCTCTGATTACTTCTTTTCTCCTTTTCTCCAAAAGTCCTCCTTTCAGATCCAAAAAGAGTTTTTCCTCTTCATAGCTACTTAGGCTACTTATAGGGAGTCATAGGGGTATGATTGTCCCCTAAAATCCCTCCATATTAGGGATTAACTCCTCCATTACGTAGGGAGTTAATTGACCTAGTAATGGGAGTCTGTTACAACAAAAATGCGGGTCTCATACTGGACGCAAACCTCTGTTCCTTGTTGTAGACGTAGGCATCTCAAAACGCGGAGTTGCTCAAACTCGCGTTTGAAATGAGATGCATGGTTTCTTAGACCCACGTCTGAAGTGGAGCGCCAAGTTGCTCAGACCTGCGCTTGACATGAACTCAGAGTTACTCAGACTCGCATTGAACATGGTTTTACTCAAACTTGCGTTTGAAGCCTCTATGCTTCTTGGGACGCGAGATCTGCATTTTAGTCGAAATGCGACCTTCGCGTTGGAATGGGGCTCATGTCTAATGACTTGTCCTTGGTGAGTTTTGGATAGCCTACATATACTATTCAAATTCCAAACTAGAAATGTAGTATTAAACGATCCTATCAAGCCTCATTTATTCATCGGCACCCTCTTTGAATGGTTCATAAAGCATTTTACCAGATCTATCAAGAAATGGGCCAACCTAGAAAGCTTTTCTTGGCGCGATTCTTTGGAGATGACCCGAAGTTTCCATGCCAACTCTCCTTGTCACAAACCAGAAGAAAGGAGAGTCAATCAAAGCGTTTGTAAAGAGATTTCATAGTATGGCGCTCTAATGTCCAAGTGGCATGATACAATCTATACTGGTACAGACTTGCCGCAACAACCTGCAATCCACACTCCTAACTCAAATAGGAGTAACTCAAAGTCGCACCTGTAAGAAACTAGTCCTACAAGGTGAACGAGAAGAAGACATAATTGCAAGAATAAGCCAGGAAGATTACAAGAGCATATAGCAATGAATCTATTAGGAAACAAGGTGATCTGACTTTTATGACTGTCACATTCAACAGTTACCTCTAAACTGTCTAAATCATTCCATTGGTATTCGTCATTCCCCTAGAATAAAAACCCCCTGGAAGTACATTATATGCTACTCCAAACAAAAAAGTACTATCCCTGATCAAGTTTGACAATACACCTCTGATTCAAAGAAATACTCACAGGAAACGACAATTTTCTTGTAAGTTTCCCACGGAGTTTATACTTCTTTAATCCCAAGTAAGATTTTAGAAGTTATCTGTGGAACAACAATCCGGCACCTCCGATGTCCAAGGACAGAGAAAAAAAGTTGGCTTCTACGCTCAACAAAAGTTCTCGACAACTCATTCGGCTGAGGAGAATAGCATGACTAGCCCAACTCAAATAGTAGTTGGTGAAGGCATACCAAATCCGTTGATAGCTGAGGGTTTGCTAAAATTCTTGAGGAACCTAATCCCATGTTCCCCTCCAAAATTCCTTACCAATTCCCTTCTTGGAATGGTAGGACTACAAAAAGTTGTATTCATTTTCCTAGCGAAATTATTGCAGATCGAACCTGTCAAGTTAACATTATACCTTTTACAGTAAAATTTTCATATCGTCAATAGATCATACTCGACTTGTCGTTCTCTCTAATGGAATGATAAATCCACTCAAAGTACTGTTATGTTAAAATCACACCTCTAACAGTAAACAAACCCTTGTCAAATTAACATAACACCTCTGATAAGTCAATTCCTAGTCCCTAGTAGAGTCCGTCAAGTTAACACTAAACCTCTAATGATAAAACTTCAATAAATCTCCAACGAGTCCAATATCCTCTCGTCATATTCCTCAATAGAATAACAGGTCCACTTAAATTGCTTAAATCGCAAAATCCTATTACTGTTATGTTAAATATTATACCTCTAACAGTAAATCTTCATTCCTCAGGGAAATTAATATTTGTCACGTTTATAAGTACCTCTGACAACTCATTCCCTAAATCTCCACCAAAATCCTCTACCTATTCCTTTCCATGAAATGGTAGATCCACAAAATATTGTACTCACTTTCTCAATGGAATGAATTATAGATTGAACCTGTCATGTTTGTTGGCCTAGAGGTCTTCCACTCAAGTTTTGATGATGATTAACTCATGTAGTTATGTTTACTAATAATCTTGTGATTTTTAGTTTCAGATACTTATCCAAGATATTAGTAGGTGATTAGCTTCAACAAAGGTGTTTTGGAGCTTTTCACATGGTGATTCAAGAGCCCGAGCATCAAAGATCATATCTAGCATTCATTGGAGTCAAGCTCGATACGTTTGGATCGAGTCGACTTGGAGATGGCACTCTACAAGAAGACTTCAATATATAGCTTAGTTTATGTTTTAGATCCATTTGTTAAAGATTAGATAGTGTGATATGCTCAAGTTCACAACACACACACTTGTTTAAAGTTTCATGTTTATTGGTTTTCGGTTTTTGGTTTAACCGATCTTGGTTTTCATGAATAGATAGAATCAACAAGTTTACATGGTTTAATGTATTAGATTTATTCTATATACATCTATGCTTTAACTATTTAAACAAACTTTGTTTGATATTCTATTTCATGAGTTTGGTGTTTTGGTATTTTAACAAAACATATTTTTGGACTGTTAGTCAAAAATATTGATATATATATATATATATATATATATATATATATATATATATCTTTCATGTATATTAGATTATATCCATATACTATATGCTTCAAGTTGTTTAAGTATCGTGCTTTTGTATTTGGATGAGTTTTGGACAAAACAATTTTTCATCTCAAAAATTCAAGTTTTGAAAAATACGGAATTTGGTTTTCAGCAAAATTTACATAACACAAAAAGAGTTCAAAATGTTTGTAACTTGGTTTGATTTTTACTCAGACAAGTTTGTAATTCAAAGATCATGCAAGAACTTATTTTTGTGAATTTTTAGAGATTTTATGGGATTTAATAGGATAATAAAACCCTAGTTTTCTAAGTCCTAAATTCTGTCTGCCAGGCCCTGGCGGTCGACCGCCCGGTCGACCGGACTAGGAGTCGGTCGACCGGAACGGTCAACCATATGTGCACAAAACGTGCACGAGGCCATTTGGTTTGGCCGGTCGACCGTGCGGTCGACCGACTGTAGTATCCTTACTCTTGGGTAAGGACGGTCGACCGGGCGGTCGACTGGAGGTTGGCAACGGTCAAATTTCGACCGTCGGTCGGTCGACTGGCTGGTCGACTGGATGGTCAATTCTGACCATAATTAGCTGCTAACGGTTAGATTTTCAAAGAGGCTATAAAATGGGTTTTCTCTTCATAGTTTCAACAAGTTTTTGGAGAGCTTATTTTCTGATCTTACTAGTATTTTTGCAGCAATCAAAAGAAGTTTTGGGCTCTAAAGTTTACACTTGATTTGGTGTTTTTTTTTAGGGTTTGGAAAATAAAAAAAAGTGATTTTGGGAAAAGTGTTTTTAGTTCAACTTCTTCATTCTTATTTCTAGTTTTTCCCAAGAATTTTCTTTGAGTATTTGTTTTCCATTCCTTAGGTTTTTCTCACACTTGAGTTTATCATTATATCATCTCTATAGGATCTTTGTTTTTGTGAGAAAAGAATTTGTTTGTGGTCTTTTGATCACTAAGTTGTAAACTCTTCAACTTTGTGTTATCCCTCTTGTGTAGAGGTTGACTTTGGAGTGGTGGCTTTGTGCCCTATCCCTCTAGTGAGAGGTTGATTAGTTGTTGGCTTTGTGCCCATCCCTCATTTGTGAGGTTGACTGAGTTTTGTGGTGGCTTTGTGCCTAACCTCTAAGTGTAGAGGTTGTGTTTATAAAGAGAGGAGTTGTGTATTCCTGGTTATTGTATTGCCCCAAATCCTTAGTGGAGGTTCCCTGTGTGGGAGTCCTGTGTGGACAAGTTAGTGAAAATCTTCTGTGTGAAGACGGGGATGTAGAGCTGGGTGCTCGAACCTCGAAATATATCCGTGTGTTAGCGATTGATCTATTGACTCTCTAACTCCCTCTTTACTCTGTGCGTTGCATCATTTCATATTGCTCATTCATATATTATATGCTTGGCTTGTTTGTGTGTGCCTCACTTGTGTTTAACCACGAGAGCTTCATATAGGACCACAACTCTTATTCAGAGGAATCAAGAGGAGTTAGTCCAGAGCCCTCCACCGGGAATTCGGCTACACTCGTTGGTTACGTTAAGCATGCTGCAATTTAGTTTTAATTTTCGCATTTATTTCACTAGATTAGCTGTACACCTATTCAACCCCCCTCTAGGTGTACTTTCAATTGGTATCAGAGCCTACGCTCCTGATATTAGATTTAACCACCTAGGAGTGTGATCTTAGTTTTTCTAATCTACATCTACATTTGAATTTGCACACATATTGTTTGCACTCATGGATGTCCCTCCCATGTTTGATATCTCTAGACTTGATATATGAAAGGTTTTGATGAGTTGTCATTTAAAAACCCTAGGTTATAAAGTTTACCTTGCCATTACCAAGGAATCCTACCTTAGTGATAGCAGGCATATAGAGGCCAATGCACTAGCCCTAAAGGCACTTAGAGCATCTCTTGATAAAGAATATTTACATGTGTTTTCTCACTATGAGTCCGCATTTGCAGTATGGAGCATTTTGACATCTCCCGAGCTACCAATGCATATCGATAAGAAGAGGAGATCTAGGAGAGACAAGTCCGACAAACATTACTTCATGGTCCAAGGGAATGACTTTCTTGAGATACAATCGGAACACAACTAGATACTAGCACTAGTTCCTATTGCAATGAGTGTTTAGAGGCACAAGCCATGAATGATGAACTTGCTAAAAATTGTGAAAATTTGATTTCAAAATACAAACTTTTGAAAAAAAAGAAAGTCTTGATTTAAAAGAAAAAATAAAAATTTATCTTCTAGACTTGAGATTGTTTTGCAAAAAAGGGATGAAATTTCAAGTGAAAGTGACTCGCTTAAATTCCAACTTGATCTTGCACTTATTTTGAAAAGTAAAAATGATTGTGAATATGTTTTGAAGAAAAATGAGAATTTAACTTCAAAACTTGATTTTATATTAAAAGAAAATAATTCTTTGAAAAAAAATAAATTTGATTTCACAAGAATCGAAAGATTGTTTAAAGAAAAATGTTTCTTTGAAAAATGATTTAGATTCTCATGTTTGCCACGCTAGTGGAGCTTCACATCCTAGCTTACCATTGCATGCACCTCTTCTATAATTGAAAATGATATATCTATGCTTAAGAAGAGTGTTGATTGTTTGGGCTCCACTTTGAGCCATTGTGCCATGAACCACTCAAGTTTGGAATCTACGTTTCGAAAGAAACAAGTTCCTTCCATGCATGCACACCATACACGGCATACACATGCTTCGTACGTTCATGCACACAACACTATGTATGCTCATGTGTACACTTGTACACATTGTGGACGTAAGGGCTACCTTGCTAAATTTTGTTATGATAAGATAAATGATTCTAATTTAGCAAATAAGTTTATTTGCGTTAGGAAAGGAGCTAACCCCCATGGACCCAAAAGAGTATGGGTACCAAAGACCACCCCTATGATTTTTGATGTAGGTATGGGCTCTCACATGACGTGAGAGTGATGGTGCCTTGAAGTGGATGCGTTCCGAGCTTAAAGAGGACAATTTGGATGCATCACTTTCAAGGGGAGTTTGGTGGGAGGACCACCTTGTTTTGGAGACATGGAGAGTTACCCTCATGATTTTAGTAACGATCTCTTACTCCTCATTTATTGTTTACATGCTTTTCATATTGTTGATTTCTAGCATGTCATGTTTTAATGTTCATTATACCATATGCCATGTTTATTAGAATAGTGATATACATGTTTAGTTATTTGAGATACCCACGTTTAATATGAATTTATATCTCTGTGTTCTCACATTTGTTTTAATTAATGTGTATGTCCTGGATCTATGCATATGCATGTATATAATGATCATATGTATGTTTATGAGTTTTTTTTGTTTTGATACTTCATGATTTGAATATATGTTTAGATGTTTGTTTTCATTAAAACCTGGTATATACTTGTACAACTAGAGAGCCACAAATAGATCATTATATGCTTGTGTTTGAAAGCTCATTTGTACTCATTAGATGTACTAGTATAGCTTAGTTTTGATGATTCATGCATTTGACTTGTATTCCCATTTTGTACATATTTTTCATGTTTATATGTTTAACTTCATGTATATGTCTATTTTGTCTAAACTATTAGCTATACATATACATCTTTGAGCTACTTGCCTTCATGCATATACTTTTGTGGACTCGTTTATATTTGAATATGTATGTATACTTTAGTTTTTACATGACATACATATACATTGAAGGATTATAATTTCGATGATTTTCATGTTTTTTAAGGAATTTCATATTGAGCTTGATTGCCTATTTTTATGATGATGTGTTTCATATAACTCTTATACACTCACTTTATTTAACGTTTTGTCATGATTTTATTTTCATGAGTATGATATGGGCTTTATAGATTTCGAGTGTTTGGTGATCATGTGATTTACATATTTTTCATGAAATATATTTTTGTTTTATTCTTTGCTTGAAGAATTTCGTACTAGTTTACAAATTTTTCATATAACTAGTTCGTATTCTTCATTATGGTAGAGCTTTATAAACATACTTTATTTTCAAACTTATTTTTTGAATACCCATCCCAAGGGCGGCTGGTTAGGTGGCCATGCTTTATATGTTTCTTATTGAAAATCCTTTTAAACATGTGCATGAAATGGGTGGAAGGTAATATGAGTTATACACTTGATCTTATTATGTTTCAATTAGTATCATTGGACCTTTTCAATTGGTATCACTATTGACATATTTTTTTCTCGTATACTCATCTATGTTTCTATATATGTATGATTACACTTCAAATAGTATCAATTTCGATTGGTATTCAATTTTTCATGCATATATATATAATTTATTTGTGCTTACTGTATCTCTATATCCTTGAGCACAAATTTTGGTTATGCTAAGCTTGATTTCAAATGACTATTATATTTCAATTGATTTCAAATTTTGGTTTATTTGTTTATTTCTAAGATTGTTTCATATTGATATTTTTTTATATTGGTATCAAAAGTTTTTAGTGATTATCTTTCCAATTGGTATCAAGAATTTTGTTTTATTGATTGGTATCAAGAGCTTAAGTTTTTCATTGAAATTTTTATTGGTATCAAAAGCAATTATTTAAGAACATGTTTATTTCAAAAAGGAAAAGGAATTTATTTTAAAGTTTGATATCAAGAGCATATTTATTTCATGTTTGGTATCAAGAGCATGTTCATTTCATTGGTTTTATGCATGTTGATGCATATTCATGTTTAGCGTTCATTGCATTTATTTATTGTTTATTGCTATGCATGAGTTAAGGGGGAGCATCTTTGAAGCTTAATTTTAATCCATGCATATATAACTCCATTAGTTTTGTCATCATCAAAAGGGGGAGATTGTTGGCCCAGAGGCCTTCCACTCTAATTTTAATGATAATTAACTCATGTAGTTATGTTTACTAATAATCTTGTGATTTTTAGTTTCAGATACTTAGCCAAGATATTAGTAGGTGATTAGCTTCAATAAAGGTGTTTTTGAGCTTTTCACATGGTGATTCAAGAGCCCGAGTGTCAAAGTTCATATCTAGCATTCATTGGAGCCAAGCTCGGTGGATCACGTTTGATCGAGTCGACTTGGAGACGGCACTCTACAAGAAGACTTCGGTACATAATTCAATTTATGTTTTAGATCCATTTGTTAAAGATTAGATAGTGTGATATTGATTGGTCACTAATGTTGCATATTTAATGTCACATTTTCATACTTATTTTTAATAAAAGCCTGCATAGTCCTAATTAATTGTTTGATTTATTTGCAGGCCCAATCCTTAAGGAGATGAAGAGAAATGAGCCCAAAAGCCCACAGAATTCTGAATTAAATCAGAGTTAATTCGCACAAATAAAATCAGGGCAAAATCAAGAGGTTGAAACCGGTTGAGAAGAATCCTCTCAGAATCGATCGGTTAAAGCCAAGAAATCCAAGGTCATTTCGTCAGAATCCGGAGCTCCACGACAAAACCAACAAAGGATAAAGCCAGAAGAACACCCTGGACAGACCCACCAACAGGGTGTGGCCATCTGGCCACACCCTTGCCGCAGAATTGCGGCAAAAGCCGCAATTCTGCGGCAATCCTGGGGAGTTACGAGGAGCGTGAACTCCCCCGACCTCCCCGGGATCTTGGTTGTTAGGGTTTTTGCCTATAAAAAGGCATTTGCTGCACTGAAAATGGACGCCAATGCAGATTAGGATTTTAGACTAGTTTTTTCATTTTGTAGTTTAGTTTTTACTTTTATGTAACTTGTATGTAACTTAGGGTAGAAGAAGATTCATGTAAGTAAGAGAGAGGGGCTGATGTTGAGAGTGACACCGACGATGTACCCTACTCCTTTCTTTCATTGTCTCAGCAAGTAATAAAGGTAAATGCTTTGTTTGTTTTCTTTTCTGCTTTACTTTACATTTGTTTTTGCTTCTCTCTTCCTCTTCTACTTAACCTTGGTTGTTGTTGAAGTGTACAGTGAATTCCAAAGCAAGTCTAACTAAGCTACGTGAGAGCCAGCGATAGTTCATGAAGACGTTCTCCTCTTCCAAGCTCCGCATCACTTCGTTCTTCTTATGCTTGACGATATAATGTGCACGGAGACCGAGCTCGAGTTTATGATCTATGCGTTGAACGCCTCCGAAGCAAAAAGGTAGAACTTGCAAAAAGGTTTCCAAGTAAGTCATCAATCAACCTAGGTAAGTATCTCTTTACTTCTTTTCTTTTCTTTCTTAGTTTAGATCACCAACCACTTCTTCCAATTCGTTTTCATTCTTCTCCACTTCATTGTACATAGTCGCTTTTCATCATTTTCTGATTTTCCACTTTCTTCATCTTTCATCTTCTTCTAACTTTAACATACTTCTTTTTCTTTTTGTTAACTTTAAAAATAGGGAAGAACTCTCGTTTGATTTTTATAACGATTTCAATAAAACTGTAAAAGCTTCCATCGCAAACCCTCCTTGTGGATCACGACCCGCATAGCCACTTGCTATAGCGGAAGAATTGAGCACTTGCACATTTTTATTATAAGTTCTGAAATCTCATATTTTTTGTGCAGGTTTTGCCTCAATCAAATTTTGGCGCCGTTGCCGGGAGGGTAAAACGGTTTTTATTGAAATCTGAATTTTTATTGCAAAATTTTTAGAACTAAACGAATTTTCTTCTCTGTTGCAGGTTACAGGGCAAGCAAGCAGAAAATTATTATTGCAGTGACATATAAGTGGCCTTGGGCCTCTGCTCCAAAAAGCAGAGACCAAGGGCCCTCTGAATTGCCGCGTTTCCACGGCAAAAGTCGCGGATCCGCGGCAAGGAAGAGTTGACTACTAACAGCTTTTTGCAGGGCTGCTTAGTGTAAAAAAATTCTAGTTTGCTGCAACTTTAATTTTTCTTATATGCCATAACATAAGCCTGCTAATAATCAACAGTAAATATTTGTTGAAAAGATAAAAATTGATTAGACATTTGCATTTTAGGCACGTGTCTTTTTAATTCCTTTATTTTTTTACTGTTGAAGAGTGCTGGAGCAAGGTACGTATGCATTGCATTTAGCATAGGACTCACTTCGTGGTTGTTTATATCGCTTTGAGTGAATCTTACATCTCTTGTACACTTGCACAAAATTATTTTAAGGGCACTAACCCATAACAAGATAAGGTGGGGATTTAATCACCCTTCCTTAGCCCAAAAATCAGATTCCAAGCACTCACTAACCCAAGCCTAACTAAAATTGAGTAGACGTTGGCCCTAGGGACATCTCGGACTCAATTAGGAGATTATCCTAAGGGGGAAAATGTTGGAATCTAACTCCTGCAAAATCAGTGTCTAGGAAAGGGATTGAGGGCCGAAAGCCCGAAGGTTGGTGGTTATTTAATTAAGGAACGTCTTTGACGGAAAACCTCCCACCAACCTTGCCCTGACCTGGCTGATTAGCTTGTGGTTAAAGTCTACATTAGACCTCCCGTGGACAGTCTAACCAGTTAGGAGTCGTCTAGGTCCTAAGTCTACCCTAACTTAGGCTAGAATTTTTTGTTTGTTTATTTGTTTATTTTTCTTTGTTTGTATTCTATTGTGTGATATGGACTATAATAATAATTTTTTCAACTACAATAATAATCCATATTACACACTGACTTCATTTTCGGATATTACCAACCCGGCATATCATAACTTTGACCAACCTAGTGTGCCGGATTGGTCTTATCCGAATCAATATGACCCATACCCCCCATCTAATAACTATAATTTTCATAATGATTTCAACTCTTCACCGAGTCAATGGGGATTCACCTCCCCCGAGCATAATTTCCAACCACCTTGCCCTCCTTCTCCACCCAGTCCACATTATGTTCAAGATTCATACTCAGTTCCACCCGTTCAAAATAGGAAACCATCAATTATGGAATGAGTATGCGTGAGTCCAAACACAAATCCCAAAATCTGATGGACTCACAATTTCACTACTACTTCCAAGATAATTCTTCATCTTTTCAACAAGACAATGAACCCATCAACTATGAAAAGATGCTAGAAGCCATGACTCATGCTCAAAATGCTAGAAATCGTGACATAGATATGATGGTCGAATCTCTACGTTCCCACCGTCCTGATGTCACTTACCATTCTGTTAGAGCCGAAGAGTCATGTAGTTTTGGAAATCAAGATTCCATTTCAGAACAACCATGTGAACTTACCCAAACTCCAAGTGATATTGATAGTTTGGCTAGTTTTCCTTTTCCTGAAATAGAACTTGAAAATGATTATGATCCTGAACCCCAACTTAGTGATTCAATTCTATTTCCTGATTCGATTATGACTCCGGTATCTTCACCTGACTTCAATCTTTTCCCGGAGTCAACATTGGACCCTGTACCAATTCATAAAGAAATTGAATCACCCATCTTTGAGGATTATGTTGAACTTGACCAACTTTACATTTTTGAAAATCCCATGGATAAATTGGCAAGTTCTCCATTTTTTGATATTGAACTCAATGAGATATGTGACCTAGATTCTCACATATGTGATCCAGTTCAACTTTCTGAATCAATATTGACTCCTGTTTTATTACCAAACTTGAATAATATTCTAGAGTCAGTTTTGATTCCCCCACCTATCATTCCTGAACTGGAATCACCCATATTAGGTCACATTCCATTGTTGGAAAATACATGTGGACTGGAGTTTCAACTTCTTGACTTGGACCCAATTTCTGAACCTATTTTGACTCCTGAACCTTTACTTGACTTAAGTCACCTTCCTGAGTCAGTATTAGTTCATGTCCTTCCTGAGTCCAAGTCAACCGTTCTATCATTTCATACTCCATTCTGGGACGAGGTGGTTGACAAATTTGACTCCGAAATTAATTATGGAATATGGAAATTAGATGGGGTTAAATATTTAATAAAGATCCTTTATGGATACATCTTTTTAGTGGGTTATATTAAAGTAATTTCTGGTGGGTTCCTCCGAGACCCAAGAAAAGTTAATTGGGCCGTGTTTCGTGGACCAATCAGACCACCACCGGAACCACCACCTTAAGGTAACCTTTTCCTTCCCTTTCGTCTTTTTCATGCATCTATGCATTAATTCATACATTGAGGACAATGCATGAGATAAGTGTGGGGGAGGGTCTAACATAACTTTTCTTTTTCTTAAAAAAAAATTTAACATTTTTTTTACTTTTAAAAACTTTTTGAAAAATAGAAACAATATTTTGACTTATTTTTGTAAGAAATTAAGTTAATTTTAAGGAATAGGAAAATTCAAATTAGGATTTCTTATACTTGGTCAAAATAAGATTATTTGTTTGATTTTTAGAGTTAGGAAGATAATTTGTCAAAGTAATTTGTTCTTGATCTTTACCTTGATGAAATATGCACACTTCATACACTTACACACTTAGGGTTCAAAACAAAGATTCTTATGCCTTATAAAAAAATATATATAAACAAATCTAATTATTGATTAGCTAGGTGCTTTGGCCTAAGAAAGCCTTAGTATTTATGCAAAAGATAATTAGATGAGTTTGAAAAAAAAAGTCTAATTATTGACTAGCTAGGTGCTTTGGCCTAAGCAAGCCTTGGTATTTATGCGAAAGATGATTAGATAAGTTTGAAAAGAAAAATCCTCTGATTAAGCTGGGTATTTGTGCCTAATAAAGCATAAGTATTCACGCCTAAAAGAGGTTCAAATAATAAAATCCTTAGTTTTGTGGCCTTGTTTGCTCGAGTCCTTAAATCCTAGGGGTGTCTTCTCACCTGGTGCCCTAAGACCGTTTGGTTTGGGAGTCATCGATTAGAGGCTCGTTACGTGGGCAGATTAGAAAGCCTAATAGAACTAAGGAATAATACCACAAAAAAAAAAAAGTAAAAGTATATATATAAATAAGTAAGGCATAAGAGTTAGAGTTAATGAACCCTTAGTCAAAATTTTCACAGTCACAAGGTGCATATGACTTAGGGTAAAGTAATAGACTAGATGAGAAGTACAATTTGACTCCTTACTTTGATTGATAATAAATTTTTGAATAGAGACTAAGTTTAGGAATAAAAAATTCGGATTTCCTATAACTTATAGATTGCTTAGATCTTACAATCATATTTCAAATATTTTTCTCTTTCAAATGCTTTTCGAAAATACTAACTCTTTATTTCCCTTTCTTTATGGATTTTGTGGGTGTAATCCGCTGAAAACCCTCATGAGACTAAACTCGTCCTCTAGGGGAAACCTAGAGGTTTAACGGCTTGTTGCACATGCTCAGTGCAATCGCGCGACCTGCGAAAGTGGTCTAATAATTCTTAGTTTAATGTAGTTGTTTTGCTCGAGGACGAGCAAAAGATAGGTATGGGGGTGTGATTGGTCACTAATGTTGCATATTTAATGTCACATTTTCATACTTATTTTTAATAAAAGCCTGCATAGTCCTAATTAATTGTTTGATTTATTTGCAGGCCCAATCCTTAAGGAGATGAAGAGAAATGAGCCCAAAAGCCCACCAGAATTCTGAATTAAATCAGAGTTAATTCGCACAAATAAAATCAGGGCAAAATTAAGAGGTTGAAACCGGTTGAGAAGAATCCTCTCAGAATCGATCGGTTAAAGCCAAGAAATCCAAGGTCATTTCGTCAGAATCCGGAGCTCCAACGACAAAACCAACAAAGGATAAAGCCAGAAGAAGACCCCGGACAGACCCACCAACAGGGTGTGGCCATCTGGCCACACCCTTGCCGCAGAATTGCGGCAAAAGCCGCAATTCTGCGGCAATCCTGGGGAGTTACGGGGAGCGTGAACTCCCCCGACCTCCCCGGGATCTTGGTTGTTAGGGTTTTTGCCTATAAAAAGGCATTTGCTGCACTGAAAATGGACGCCAATGCAGATTAGGATTTTAGACTAGTTTTTCCATTTTGTAGTTTAGTTTTTACTTTTATGTAACTTGTATGTAACTTAGGGTAGAAGAAGATTCATGGAAGTAAGAGAGAGGGGCTGATGTTGAGAGTGACACCGACGATGTACCCTACTCCTTTCTTTCATTGTCTCAGCAAGTAATAAAGGTAAATGCTTTGTTTGTTTTCTTTTCTGCTTTACTTTACATTTGTTTTTGCTTCTCTCTTCCTCTTCTACTTTACCTTGGTTGTTGTTGAAGTGTACAAGTGAATTCCAAAGCAAGTCTAACTAAGCTACGTGAGAGCCAGCGATAGTTCATGAAGACGTTCTCCTCTTCCAAGCTCCGCATCACTTCGTTCTTCTTATGCTTGACGATATAATGTGCACGGAGACCGAGCTCGAGTTTATGATCTATGCGTTGAACGCCTCCGAAGCAAAAAGGTAGAACTTGCAAAAAGGTTTCCAAGTAAGTCATCAATCAACCTAGGTAAGTATCTCTTTACTTCTTTTCTTTTCTTTCTTAGTTTAGATCACCAACCACTTCTTCCAATTCGTTTTCATTCTTCTCCACTTCATTGTACATAGTCGCTTTTCATCGTTTTCTGATTTTCCACTTTCTTCATCTTTCATCTTCTTCTAACTTTAACATACTTCTTTTTCTTTTTGTTAACTTTAAAAATAGGGAAGAACTCTCGTTTGATTTTTATAACGATTTCAATAAAACTGTAAAAGCTTCCATCGCAAACCCTCCTTGTGGATCACGACCCGCATAGCCACTTGCTATAGCGGAAGAATTGAGCACTTGCACATTTTTATTATAAGTTCTGAAATCTCGTATTTTTTGTGCAGGTTTTGCCTCAATCAGATATGCTCAAGTTCACAACACACACACTTGTTTAAAGTTTCATGTTTATTGGTTTTCGGTTTTTGGTTTAACCGATCTTGGTTTTCATGAATAGATAGAATCAACAAGTTTACATGGTTTAATATATATTAGATTTGTTCTATATACATCTATGCTTCAACTATTTAAACAAACTTAGTTTGATAGTCTATTTCATGAGTTTGGTGTTTTGGTATTTTAACAAAACATATTTTTGGATTGTTAGTCAAAAACATTGATATATATATATATATATATATATATATATATCTTTCATGTATATTAGATAAGTTCACAACACACACACTTGTTTAAAGTTTCATGTTTATTGGTTTTCGGTTTTTGGTTTAACCGATCTTGGTTTTCATGAATAGATAGAATCAACAAGTTTACATGGTTTAATATATATTAGATTTGTTCTATATACATCTATGCTTCAACTATTTAAACAAACTTAGTTTGATAGTCTATTTCATGAGTTTGGTGTTTTGGTATTTTAACAAAACATATTTTTGGATTGTTAGTCAAAAACATTGATATATATATCTTTCATGTATATTGGATTATATTCATATACTATATGCTTCAAGTTGTTTACGTATCATGTTTTTGTATTTGGATGAGTTTTGGACAAAATAATTTTCATCTCAAAATCCAAGTTTTGGAAAATACGGAATTTGATTTTCGGCATAATTTATATACACAAAAAGAGTTTAAAATGTTTGTAACTTGGTTCGATTTTTACTCAAACAAGTTTGTAATTCAAAGATCATGCAAGAACTTATTTTTGTGAATTTTTAGAGATTTTATGGGATTTAATAGGATAATAAAAATCCTAGTTTTCTAAGTCCTAAATTCTGTCTGCCAGGCCCTGGCGGTCCACCGGACTAGGAGCTGGTCGATCGAAATGGTCGACCGTATGTGCACAAAACGTGCACGAGGCCATTTGGTTTGGCCGGTCGACCGTGCGGTCGACCGACTGTAGTATCCTTACTCTCGGGTAAGGACGGTCGACCGGGCGGTCTACCGGAGGTTGGCAACGGTCAATTTTCGACCGTTGGCCGGTCGACCGGATGGTTAATTCTGACCATAATTAGCTGCCAACAGCTAGTTTTTCAAAGAGGTTATAAAATGGGTTTTCTCTTCATAGTTTTCAACAAGTTTTTGGAGAGCTTTTTTTCTAATCTTACTAGTGTTTTTGCAGCAATCAGAGAGAAATTTTGGGCTCTAAAGTTTACACTTGGTTTGGTGTTTATTTTTTAGGGTTTGGAAAATCAAAGGAAAGTGATTTTGGAGAAAGTGTTTTTGGTTCAACTTCTTCATTCTTATTTCTAGTTTTTCCCAAGGATTTTTTTGAGTATTTATTTTCCATTCCTTTGGTTTTTCTCACACTTAAGCTTATCATTCTATCCTCTCTATAGGATCTTTGTTTTTGTGGGAAAAGAATTTGTTTGTGGTCTTTTGATCTCTAAATTGTAAACCCTCCTACTTTGTGTTATCCCTCTTGTGTAGAGGTTGATTTTAGAGTGGTGGCTTTGTGCCCAATCCCTCTAGTGAGAGATTGATTGGTTGTTGGCTTTGTGCCCATCCCTCATTTGTGAGGTTGATTGAGTTTTGTGGTGGCTTTGTACCTAACCTCTAAGTGTAGAGGTTGTGTTTGTAAAGAGAGGAGTTGTGTATTCCCGGTTATTGTATTGCCCCAAATACTCAGTGACAGTTCCCTGTGTGGGAGTCCTGTGTGGACAAGTTAGTGGAAATCCTTCTGTGTGAAGGCGGGGATGTAGAGCTAGGTGCTCGAACCTCGAAACATATCCCTGTATTAGGGATTGATCCATTGACTCTCTAACTCTCTCTTTACTCTGTGCCTTGCATCATTTCATATTGCTCATTCATATATTATATGCTTGGCTTGTTTGTGTGTGCCTCGCTTGTGTTTAACCACGAGAGCATCATATAGCACCTCAACTCTTATTCAGAGGAATCAAGAGGAGTTAGTCTAGAGCTCTTCACCAGGAATTTGACTACACTCGTTGGTTACATTAAGCGTGTTGCAATTTAGTTTTAATTTTCGCATTTTGTTCACTAGATTAGCCATACACCTATTCACCCCCCTCTAGGTGTACTTTCAATGTTAACATTACACCTCTGACAGTAAGACTTTATGTTGGCCCAAAGGCCATTAGCCCTATATCTTGTTGGATATTTTGATGATAACAAACCATATTTAGTTATGTATTTAACAATTTTGTTTAAAAGTATTTCAGGTTAAAAACAAGTTGATTTGACGGCTCCACTATCAAGACTCACAAGTTTGGACGCCGCTAAAGATGTGCATTCCCAAGCTAAGCACATTAGGAAGCTTCGGGAACAAAGTTTTAAAGAAAAGACCAAGTCAAGATCAAGACAATGAAAAAGTCCGAGATTTGTATTTTTACTTTTCTTTTAGACGCTTTGTCAAAACCTAGATGTTAGAAGTAGAATTATGGGATTGTCACTCACACACACACTTTAGTTTGATTTATGGCTTCACAAACAATTTCAAATTTCTATTTCCAGCTTAGTTTTATAGCTAACGTGTTTTTGGAAATTTGTTTTTAGAAACTTTAAGTTTTGGAAAAACCAATTTTTGAGAAAAACAAGTTTTATCTAAGAGAACCTTTATCAAAATGTCTTAACATGTTAGGGTAGTGACATATGGTCATACTCCTATTTTTACAAGGTCCAAAACCCCAAACCACTAGACCAAAACCAAAAGACCCAAGTTCTGGTTTCTGCAGTGTCTGATTTTTCAGAACTGACAGGAGCCGGTCGACCGTCCCGGTCGACCGACGTGCACGCTGTGCATGTGTGTACGTCGGCCGATCGCTCGGGTCGACCGGGGCACTTACAGTGCTCTCTGTTTGTTCGGGTCGACCGGGGCGGTCGACCGTAGTCCCCCACGGTCAAAATATGACCGTTGGCGGTCGACCGGCCCGGTCGACCGGCAGCTGTCAGAAATTCTGACAGACTCCAACAGCTCTATTTTCTGACAGATTTTGTTGGGATCTCACCCCAACGAATTTCTCTAGCTGTCTTACCCTGTTTTTCAACCCCTATAAATAGAGGGTCACTTCAACATGATAAGACACCAATTTACATAACAATTTTTACAAGATTTGACAAGAGACTTTCATAAGTTTTTCAAGCCTTTCATTTGAGAAAAGATTTTCAAGCCAAAATTTCCATATACCAATTTGAAGCCTTTACCTCTACTTCACTCTAGATATTTGCACTACACAATCCCAAATTCTACATCTATATATTGGTTATAGGATTGTGCTAAGTGAGCGATTTTCGATCAAGTGTGATCATTTTCTTCTTGTGTGAAGTTGTAGAGGCATCGGCCTCAAGGCAAGCTAGTGTGCTCCGGGTGGTGTTGCGGCATTACAAGTGATAGGACAAGTGTGTCTTTGTATTGGAGATCCGGTGGGATCAACAATAGTGGAAATCCTTCAAGTGTGAAGGCGGGGACGTAGAGCGTGGCTCGAACCTCGGAAACATATACTTGTGTTTGCGTTTGCTCGAATTTTCTCTGAACTCAAACTCCTTTATTTCTTGCAATACTATTGTGTTTATTATTGCTTATCCTTTATTTTGTGCAATTTGTTAGTAGAATTTTTAATTCCGCATTGTTGTCATATTTCATATAGCCATCACCTATTCACCCCCCCTCTAGGTGATTTCAATTGGTATCAGAGCCTAACCCTACAATTTGGTTTAACCACCTTAGGGAGATCCTTGTTATTTGGCTATACTAGTTGCATTCTTCATTCATTGTGCTTTATATTATTCATCCATGGCATCACTTGACTTTTCTAGCATCAAGTCCCCACCAAAGTTTGATGGCTTGAACTTTCCCATATGGAAGGTCAAGATGAACCTTTTCCTTAAATCCCTAGGAGTTAGGGTTGCTAGGTCCATCACAAAAGAATTTATAGAACCCCTTACTGATGAGAGCTCATGGTCCGAGGATACCTCCAAGGATTATGAAGCTAATGCTAGAGCCCAATATGCCTTAACCCAAGCCTTAAATGAGGATGACTTATCTCGCATCATTAATTGCAAATCCGCATTTGAAGTTTGGAACATTCTTATTGTGACTCATGAAGGAACGTCACAAGTCAAAAGATCTAAGATTGACTTGTTGCGTTCTCAATATGAGAACTTTTATATGTTTGATAATGAGAGCATTGATGACATGCTCACGCGTTTCACCAAGATTACTAATGCTTTATCTTCTCTAGGTGACGCAATCGATAATGACCAAAAGATAAGGAAGGTCATTAGAGCTCTTCCCAAGGCATGGGAAGTGAAGGCTACTACCCTCAAGGAACTCAACGATAGGGAGGAGATGGACTTCTCCGGCTTCATCGGAAATCTCAAGACGCATGAGATGGAGATGAAGGTAAGAGAAGAAAGGGAGGCGCCCAAGAAGAAAGCACTCGCCTTCAAAGCCACTCCAACCATCCATGAAGAGGATGACTTATCGGAAGATTGCGATGAGGACTTCGCCATGCTCACCCGAAAGGTGGGCAAAATGTTCTACAAGAAAGGGGGGCAAAGCAACTTCCGAAGAGGGAGACCTCAAGGAAGATTTGAAAAGAAAAGAGAAGAACCCGGTCCTTACTTCCATTGCAAGAAGATCGGACATCTTATTGCCGATTGCCCCGCTCTTCAAGCGACCACCTCCAAGAACGACCCCAAGAAGAAGAAAGCCATGGTGGCCACGTGGGATGACACGGAGTCGGATTCCGAAGAGGAGAACGACGCCGCGCACATGTGTTTTATGGCACATGGAGACGATGCTTCGAAGGTAACTATCGACAACTCTTTAGATGAGGATGAGTTAACTATGGATGAGTTAGCCCAATTTTTTGAAGAACTTCAACATAGGTATGAGATTTCTCAATCTCATAATAAAAAATTAAAAAGGGAAAATGAGTCTTTAAAAGATAAAATTAATATTATCGAAAAAGAGAAAAATGATTTATCTTGTGCTTTTAAGAAAATAAAAATTGATTTTGAAAATTATAAAATAGCTTGTAAAGAAAAAACTTCTATCTCTTCATGTAGTAAAAATGATTTTGTTGAAATGCAAAAACGAGTTGATGTTTTAGATTCAACTCTTAAAAAGTGTGCTTTTGATTTAAATAAGTTTGCATCAAGATTTCCTAAGGGAGTAACCCAAGGGAAACACACTCACCATGCACATGCATGGAAACATGCACACTCACACAAGCATGCATTTATGTATGGTAGTGGTAGAATTTACATTTGCACGCATTGTGACCGCAAAGGCCATTTGGAAAAATTTTGTTTTTGCTAAACATAATGTGAACAATAAATATGTTTGGGTTCGTCCCGGTACTAATCCAAAAGGACCCAAAAAGATATGGGTACCAAAAGACCCACCAAATTTAGATGATGCAGGTGGATCTTCACCCTCCAAGACTTAGGGGGAGAAGGTGCCCGGGTGGTGGATGCAACAAAGCTCAAAGAATACATCGCATTTGCATCGCTATCATGGAGGCACCTATTTTGGAGATAGCCCATGCTTGGTAACTTCTCCATTTAAAAGTTTTTGTTTGGTTATTTATATACACATGTATAGGATTGTTAGTTTACTTTTATGCTACATTGATATATACTTGTGTAAACTTACATCCCTATCATGATTGTGTATATGCCATGTTTTTATATCTTGTCTTTTATACCATGTCCAATGTATGTCTACATGTCATGCCTAGACTAGCTTATTTATATATACACATTGTATTTTCAAAAATAGAAATAAGTTTTGTAAAAATTTCATATTCAAGCAAATACATTAGAGATGGCAATTGCGCACCTCAACTCATTCAAGAGGAATCAAGAGGATGAAGTTCAGAACCCTTCACCGGGTATTCGGCTTCAACATCTCTAAAACTTTATTTTTGTATGAAAATTAAATAAAATGTCTTGTGTGAATATTTTTGGTTGATATGATAACCTAATGAAGATTTAAAAATATTGTTGTATTCCTGCATGTTACATATATCCTACTTTATTTATTAAATATTTACTTTTAAATTTTTTTTGGAGCTCTTTCTGTTCACAGTTTTTGGGCAAAGCCGACCGACCGGCCCTAACCCCGGTCGACCGCCATTGCCTGAAAGAGAACAAATTTTTCGCTCTCTGTTGCCGGTCGACCCCTACGGTCGACCGCTCTGAGTTACAGAGCTCTCGGGTTTTTCGGGTCGACCGGCCCGGTCGACCGTGCGTCGATTTCAGCCCCAGATCTGCTATTTATTCACTCTCTCTCTCACTTCTCTCATAACCTAACCGGCGATCCCCTTTCTCCCCTTTTCTCAAAAATTCTCCCAACTCAAAATCTCTCAAATTCCTTCAAAACCCACGTTGGAATCACTCCGTGTGGGTTAGATCTTCAGTCTCAAGGCTTCCTCACCAACAGATTTCTGGGATTTCAGGATCTAGGGTTAGGGTTTTTCTCAACTCAGGTAAAAATCCTTCCTTTTGTTCAAATCTTGTTTTCTAGCCTTTAGAATCTAATTCCTTGTCAAAGATTTTAGGTTTCCTTTTGTTTAGATCAAGCCATAACCGTCTACCCTAAAAAAAAAATAACTAAAAATCACTCTTTTCTCCAAAAATGTCAAAGAGGTCTAGGTCTGAGAAGGGAAAAAGTGTAGTTCCCTCATCTTCCACCACTCCAAAACCTAAAAGACCCTTCGTTAATAAGCTAGCTGAAAACCGGTACATCATACTTTCTAAGAAAGCAGTTATTTCAGGGAGATGTGTGATTCTAAAAGACTTTGAACATCTCCACATCCCCCGTATCCTGAAAAGAAATTCCTTGGATAAATTCATGGTCATTAGGGAACCTGTGTACCCCTCATTAGTGCATTACTTCTATGCCAATTTTGCTTTTGAGGAAAATCGAGTGAGATCTCGTGTTCTTGGGAAGGATATTGACATTCTCCTATCCTAATTTGCTGATATTCTGCATCTCTCCTCTGGAGGAGCTGATGTTTACACCTTTGATCTCCAAGATTTTGAATATCCGGACGGTGAGTCTGCGCTCATCGCTTCCACCTTGATACACGGGAATGACAATCCCGGTTTGGTTAGGATTGAGGAAGTGAACAAGTTCACGTTCACCGCCCAAGTCCTAGCCAAATTTGTTTTCTATAACATTTTACCTAAGTCCGGTGAGTATAGCAATGCTAGGGGTCCTGTTCCATTGATCATCTATTGCCTTCTGAAAGGCATCAAGATAAATTTCCTACATCTCATTACTTCTCACATGGCCTCTGATCAGATCCGCATATACGGTAGGCATTTGCCTTATGGCATGCTCATAACCTATCTTCTCAAACATTTAGGATTTGATCTTTCTTCGGAGACTCCCTCCGAACCCTCTGTGAACTTGGATTGCACCCTTTTGAAAAGGATGCAGGCTCAGATTCGTCGAGCCCCTCCTGAGCAGCCAGTTCCAGTACCAGGATCTTCATCAGCCCCAGGGTCTTCTTCGGCCCCAGGGATTTCCTCTATTCTTGGTCCATCTTTATCTCCTGAGTTCTAGTCCTTCATGTCTTCTGAGATTCGCTCTCAGATCCAGGAGCATCAGTCCTGGATCGAGCAGCGAGACGCAGCCTTTCGGGCGGATATGGAGCAGCGAGATGCAGCCCTTCGTGTGGAGATGGACTCGCGCTTCCAGGGAATTCGCAATGACATGACTTACTTTGCGAACGCCATGAGATTCGTGGACTCGCAATTTGAGACACTATTTGCGAAGTTCGATATGCTTGGTCCAGATCCCACGTCCATTGCTCGTCCTCTTCCATCCTCCGGCCCTCCATTTCCTGCCAGAGACCCTACTGCTGTTCCACCTCCACAGCCAGGCGTTGCTGGCATCGATCCAGAGGAGGCAGGTCTTGATGATGATGATGATGATGAGACGATGGCAGAGGGTGACGCTGAGGAGAGTTCGTCTGAGGAAGGCGATGCTGAGGAGAGTTCTTCAGAGGACGATGCTGCTGGTGGTGCTGAGTGACCTGCCCCTTTTGATGATGTCAAAAAGGGGGAGAGTTATTTGTTGAGAGAGACTCCATATTTCATGTACTTATATTTTGTAGTATTTTCTGTTGTTGAACATCTTTATCTTGTATTTATGTTTGTGTGGACATGCACTTGTTTATGTTGGTTATGCTTTGTGGACATGTGTTTCATTCCTATTCTATGACATGAGTATTTTTATCTAGCATGGATATATGTGTTGTGGATGTGTTGTGGATTATCACCCACATTTTTTTGAGATTTGTCTATGCTTGAGCATATTTTTGTATATGCATGTGTTGAGGGGGAGCTTCATTTGAAGTCTCTACCCAAAATATTTGTGATAACTATATATGTTTTGTCATCATCAAAAAGGGGGAGATTGTTGGCCCAAAGGCCATTAGCCCTATATCTTGTTGGATATTTTGATGATAACAAACCATATTTAGTTATGTATTTAACAATTTTGTTTAAAAGTATTTCAGGTTAAAAACAAGTTGATTTGACGGCTACACTATCAAGACTCACAAGTTTGGACGCCGCTAAAGATGTGCATTCCCAAGCTAAGCACATTAGGAAGCTTCGGGAACAAAGTTTTAAAGAAAAGACCAAGTCAAGATCAAGACAATGAAAAAGTCCGAGATTTGTATTTTTACTTTTCTTTTAGACGCTTTGTCAAAACCTAGATGTTAGAAGTAGAATTATGGGATTGTCACTCACACACACACTTTAGTTTGATTTATGGCTTCACAAACAATTTCAAATTTCTATTTCCAACTTAGTTTTATAGCTAACATGTTTTTGGAAATTTGTTTTTAGAAACTTTAAGTTTTGGAAAAACCGATTTTTGAGAAAAACAAGTTTTATCTAAGAGAACCTTTATCAAAATGTTTTAACATGTTAGGGTAGTGACATATGGTCATACTCCTATTTTTACAAGGTCCAAAACCCCAAACCACTAGACCAAAACCAAAAGACCCAAGTTCTGGTTTCTGCAGTGTCTGATTTTTCAGAACTGACAGGAGCCGGTCGACCGTCCCGGTCGACCGACGTGCACGCTGTGCATGTGTGTACGTCGGCCGACCGCTCGGGTCGACCGGGGCACTTATAGTGCTCTCTGTTTGTTCGGGTCGACCGGGGCAGTCGACCGTAGTCCCCCAACGGTCAAAAATATGACCGTTGGCGGTCGACCGGCCCGGTCGACCGGCAGCTGTCAGAAATTCTGACAGACTCCAACAGCTCTATTTTCTGACAGATTTTGTTGGGATCTCACCCCAACGAATTTCTCTAACTGTCTTACCCTGTTTTTCAACCCCTATAAATAGAGGGTCACTTCAACATGATAAGACACCAATTTACATAACAATTTTTACAAGATTTGACAAGAGACTTTCATAAGTTTTTCAAGCCTTTCATTTGAGAAAAGATTTTCAAGCCAAAATTTCCATACACCAATTTGAAGCCTTTACCTCTACTTCACTCTAGATATTTGCACTACACAATCCCAAATTCTACATCTACATATTGGTTATAGGATTGTGCTAAGTGAGCGATTTTCGATCAAGTGTGATCATTTTCTTCTTGTGTGAAGTTGTAGAGGCATCGACCTCAAGGCGAGCTAGTGTGCTCCAGGTGGTGTTGCGGCATCACAAGTGATAGGACAAGTGTGTCCTTGTATTGGAGATCCGGTGGGATCAACAATAGTGGAAATCCTTCAAGTGTGAAGGCGGGGACGTAGTAGAGCGTGGCTCGAACCTCGGAAACATATACTTGTGTTTGCGTTTGCTCGAATTTTCTCTAAACTCAAACTCCTTTATTTCTTGCAATACTAGTGTGTTTATTATTGCTTATCCTTTATTTTGTGCAATTTGTTAGTAGAATTTTTAATTCCGCATTGTTGCCATATTTCATATAGCCATCACCTATTCACCCCCCTCTAGGTGATTTCACTTTAATGTATCCCCAGCGGATAAAACTTTTACTTGTCAATTCTCTTCACTAGAATGGCAGGTCAAATCGAAAGACAAATCCCGGTCAAGTTAACATCACACCTCTGACCAAACTTGCTCAAATTTCAAGATAAATCTCAGTCAAGTTAACAGCACATCTCTGACCAAACTTGCTCAAATTGCAAGACAAATCCTGGTCAAGTTAATATCAGACCTCTGACTCAACTTACTTTGCTTAAACTGCAAATTCATCTCACTTTTAAGTTAATATTGCACCTATGACAGTGATCTCCTCGATTTTCTCAGTAAAAATAAGATCTTTCAATTCTAAGTTAAACATCACACCTCTAGCATTCATTTTATTCTTAAGTTAAATACTATACCTATGATAATGATCTTCTCTTAATTTTCCAGTGAAATCGAGACTTTCAATGCTAAGTTAAACATTATATCTTTAGCATTTACTTCACTATCAAGTTAATACTACACCTATGACAGTGATATTCTCAGTTTTCTCAATGAATCAGTTTTCTCAATAAAAATGAGACTTTAATGAAAATGAGGCTTTCATGATGCTAAGTTATCACACATAGACCACATATTCTTATCAAGTTAACATCACACCTCTGATAATTCAATTTACTCAAATCACAAAACCAACCCATCACGTTAACTTTACACCTCTGATGGTAAAAATCTCCATAGATCTTCAACAAATCCAATCCTACTTGTCATTCTCCCCAATAGAATGACAGATCCACTTAAACTGCGTAGATCATAAAATCAATGCTGTGATGTTAATATCACACCTCTAACAGTAAAATTTTCATCCCACTAATTCTCAGCAAAGTTTTAGTCATGTTAGCACTAAACCTATGACAATAGACTCGGACATAATCCCCAGAGGATCAAACTCCACTTGTTATTCTCATTAATAGAATAGCAAGTTCATAAAACTTGTTCAAATCACAAGTTCATCTCCACTATGAAGTTAACATCATACCTCGACAGTACCCCTTTCAAATTTCTCTAGTGGAGTTATTTAATTTGCTAAGTTAATATCACACCTCTGACAATTAAAGCTCTTTGCTTTACTTAGTCTAGTTTTCTATTGAAAAAAGAAAATATACATGATTCAAGAAGCTTTGAGCATGACCTTAGCATTTCAAGCACAAAGCCGCGTCTCAAACACCAGGCCAGAGTTGCGTCTCAACATCAAATGAAGGTCATGGCTTTCGCGTCCAATGATAGGCGCGTCCAACGCAACATTCGTGTCTACATCAATGAGAGTCGCGTTCTTTCTTCAATACAAAGAGTATGTCTCTGTTGCTTCAATCAGTTCAGCAGTACACTGACAAAACCAACTAACAACTCTACCAGTTCAACATTACATTGACAATCAAATCAGAGCTCAAATAAATTCTAAACTGTGTCTCTAAATACTCACAATGATTTTTTCTGAAGTTTTCAAGCAGTTCAACAGTACACTCACAAAGACTAAAATCTAGGCAAGATCAAGTTCAAGACCATCTTAAAAGATTGTCAATCCAATCATGGGAGTCCAAATCAACATGAAGTCTAAAGTATTTTGAGATCCGCCCTAGTGAACTGCGGAGTTTCAAAAACTTTAGAGGGGGTTCTGTAGGTTGTCTAAAAATTTCTGAAGATAAAGCCTCAGACGAGAACCTCATAGACACGGAGGTCGCATTCCAGCCTCAGATGCAGGCTTCATACCAACCATGGACGTCGCGTCCTTTGTCAAACGCAGAGGTCATGTTTCAACCTCAGACGCGAACCTCACATTCTCTGCCAAATACAATGGTCGTACTATTCTTTGACACGCAGACCTCAGGGTCGCGATTCAACATTAAAACGTAAGCTTGTGTAGCTTCATGTTTCAACATAAATGCAAGCTTGAGAAGCTTCTCATTTCACCTTTAATGTGAGAATGTGAGTTTCTTATTCCAACACAGATGCGAGCCTCTGAGCTCCGCATCTCAACATCAGAGCGAGGTCTGCGTCTAGCGCGAAACCCGCATTTCTTTTGTAATTAATAACCACAAACTTGGTCAGGTATACCCTATTTTCTCTCCACATAATGGGGAATAACTTTCCATTATAGAGAGATTTAAGGGGTTCGTTACACCCCTCCCATTATGGAGAGATTTAAGGGGTTCCTCGTAATCGTGACATAGATATGATGGTCGAATCTCTACGCTCCTACCGTTTAGCCAGTTCTGATGTCGCTAACCATTCTGTTAGAGCCGATGTAAGATCCCTAGCTAGTAATACAGTATTTTCATTTTTCGAAAGTATTTATTTTGATTTATCGATTATTTTTTTTATTAATCAAGTTAATTTATTATTTCTCCTGTGATTATTATTATTAAATATGCAATTATTTTAAGATGGTAGATGTTAACTTGACTTTATATTTAGCATTATTCTATTTTCATTGACATTTCTTCTTACTAATTATTATTATTTTATTCCCAATAGTTGTTAATATTAGAAGTAGTTAGTTTCATCATTAATATTTTTAAGGTTTGTATTTATTATTATTGTTTGTAGTACCTTTCCTTTCCCTTGATTTCTATTCATGCCCTATTCTTTTCTATCCTTGATCCAAACCCAATCTAAACCCACTACCCATTAACTTATTGGATTCCTAATATTACCCGTTTTCACAACCAAACCCATTAGCTAATCCTAAACAAAACCCTAAGATTGAAGCCTAATCTTTATATTCTTCTCCTCTCTCCAATTCAGCCGCACCTTCACCATCCAGCCGCCGCCCAGATCCATCCGGACCCCCGCAGCCAGGCTGCGCCTCCTTTCCCCGCGCACCGCAACAGTCCCGCGCCATCTCCACCTCTCCGCGGCAACCCCGGACCCCTCGCGGAGCACCACCCCTGGCCGTTGAGCACCAAGGCGGGACCCCCTGCTGCCTTGGCCCGGTTTGTGCATCAGCCCCTTCTATTTGCAGCACGTTCCCCATGCCGAGCTAGCTCCGTCGACATCTCCTTCAAGCCGGAGCCCCCACCTTTCCCCCGCCATAGCATTGCAGCACACCTGGCTGTCGAAGCTTTCCCCTCCATCTCCTCCAGCTGAGATCTTAGAAGGGTTTGTGTACAACTTGAGTTTCCAGGTACTTGGTAGTAGAAGGTAATGGAGGGGAATTTATTACCAACAGGGAGCATGATCCCTGAAGCTTCATGTGGGAGCACTTTGGTGGGTGAACTTCTGTTTGCATTTTCTGGTTTATCCTTTTTAATAGTACAGGATAAACAACAATAGAGCTTTCTCCATGCTTTCCTTGCCGTGCCTTGTTGCGTGAGTCCCCTTTCTCTTTATTCATTTTTTTATCTTTAATTATTTGTGTAGATTGTTATGAATAATGTGTGAGTAATTTTGATTGGTGTGTGTTCTATTTCATGTGCGGCAAAATCCTTACTCTGAACCATTTTTCGGCCCTCCGCGGATGCCGTTGATCACCGTCGGCGAGCGCGAACGCACCCCACGCCCTTCACGGCAAGTTGCTCTATCCAACGACACCCTCCGCGACCCCGGACGCCTCCGTTGGAGCCTCCATCGGTGCGCCGCAAGTTGCCCCGAGGTTAGCGTTATTTTCATGTATAATGGCATTTGTGTAATTATTGGGAAGTTCATTTATATTTGTGTTGGTTTGTGCGTGAGTGGGATGTTGGTGCTTGCATGTATATGCATGTATTTATGCATGGTACTTTATTTGCATGAATTTATTCCTTAAGCATTTATGTGTATAGTTTAGTGATTAATGTATAGGTATTTATTAAATTGGATATGTTTGCATTAAAATAATGTATATAAGTATATGTGTAACTATTCATTAGTATATATGTAAGTATATAATATGTAGGCATGTTTATATATATGTATGTATGTGTACATGGGTGTACACGTATGTGTCCGTATGCACGTGTGAGTGTTCGTTCTTGTGTATTTATCGTTATTGATACGCTTTACATGCTGCCTTATCATTTTATGTGACTTTCCGTTATACTTTACTAGTTTGATTGCTTGTACCAGTTCATGAGACATATATGATTGTCCACTATATTCATGTAGTTGACTTTTGCTTGTATTAGCAGTATTCATGTGTTGGTAGTTTGTCACTGTTGGCTTAGGCCTAGTTTTGATATACCTTTAGATTGTGACATGACTCGATCAATTGATTGGCTAGATTAAGTATATAGTTGAGCATCAGATAAATATGGATCTTGTATTGGACGTTGAGATATTAGAGTTATATCATTTCATGAATAGATGATTACTGTTTCGGACTGGGACTAACTATAAAGGAACTTGGACTGTATACTAGATTGATCTTATGTTGGATTATGTATTGGTTATTGATAGATGTATATGATATCGAGAGATGGATATTGGTGGTAATGACTTGATCTGATAGAACTTAGATACATGTACATGTTATGGTACCTAGTATCGAGATATCATGATAGAACTTATATGCATGAATATGTCGTGATACCGAGTGTTAGGATATTATGACTGATCATTAATAGAAGTGGTGATTGTGAAGACTTGGGAATCAGAGTTGTATGTTAAAGTGAGAGGATTAGCACTGGATATTGTTATATGATGGAACAATAATTATTATATCAGATTACTAGATGTGTAATGGAACTATTGGGGTTATGAATTAGTTGTGATGACTTGGATCTATAGTTGAGTATATGAGAACTAACAGATAATATGTCATTGATGTTTAGTATTTGAAATTGCTATTCTACATTGCAGTTGATTGAGGACATATTGGATGTGAACTTACCTTACTAAAAGATTATGACGATTGGATTGGTGCATGAACTTATTCGGAGTTGGACTGAACCTGTGATATAGATGATATTGGATTTACATTCTTTATGGTTAAACCTGATATGCATTAAGATGAGCTTGACATATTTCATGTAGAGGACCTTCCAAATTGATATTCTTTTATTGGTGATGACTTATTCAGATATTGATATGGTTATTGATTACTTTGATTCGTAGAGATGAGTTACGGTGATAGTGATCTATTTGATATCAGTGATGCTGTACTTCAGATTTACCAGTTACCAGTTTATCACTTATTAGTGAGATTACTTGTTGATTATATGATGTATCCAGAGTTTATAGCAGTTATCAGCTTGCCAGTTATTAGTGACACCTGTTGTCAGTGATACATTGTGGTAGGGATCAGTGATCATGTATTTCATTGTTGATATGAGATGGCAGAGATCAGTTACTAGTTATAGTTGTCAGTGAGACTAGTTGTCTGTATCACCTTTGTGTTAGTGGCTATATCTCCAGTATCTTATTTCAGATTTCAGATATTTGTTGTCAGCTACTCAGTTATCGGATATCACAGTTGTCAGATATCACAATTGTCAGATATCAGTTATTAGTTACCAGTTGTCAGATTATCAGCTAGTGTTGACATCAGCAGTTATTGGAGATATTGGTTACTATTACATATTAAATAACATTGATTGCTTATTAATAAAAGACACCATAACCCGGGGAAAAAGGGGTAATTGCCTGATGATGCATGTCGTGTATTTTGGGAGGATTCTTATGGTACCGAGTTGTGGGTTCCAACCATGGGGAACCAGGGTAGTATTGGCTACCCATTCAGTTGTCAGAGCCTAGCGGCTTATCCTGGTTCAGCGCCAGGGGTGATAGTTGTCAGGGCTATGCCCGGATTACGGCGCCACACTAGTTGTCTTTTCGTGTGGGGCTGTGGTCTTCAGTTGTTAGAGCCTAGCGGCTTGTCCTGGTTCAGCGCCAGGGTGTTAGACCGTGGTACCGGGCATGCACGGTACTCTTCCAAAACACATGCACTACATTGGCAGGCAATTACAATAACGATAACATTGTTTGATATGTGGGAAAACGGCAGTGGTATGGGACACAGCTAAGTACTACATTAGTTAGGTTAATAATAACCAACCAGACTAGTGACATATCTAGGTTACACTTTCAGGCATCAGATATCAGTTACATTTGTGTTAGTGACCTTTATATCAGTTGTTAGTTTATAGATGTGATAGTTGTCTTATATCTTTATTGATATTGATATCAGATATGCTTCAGTTCAGATGTTTATCATGTCATAATATTTATTTATCATATATCTGCAGTTGTTTATCTGTTATTCAGTTATATGATATTTGCAGTTATTCTTGATATTTCCTTATGCACTGTTTCTCATGCACGAGCTTTTCCCCCTTTACACACACACTCACCATGGTCGCGTTCTGACGACCCTGGATTTGCACGTCCAGATATTAGACGGTTTGTTTCTAATGTGCAGGTGTTCGTTGAGGCTGTACGCTTCGCGAATAGCTGGAGCTTCTCCCTATTCTATTCTGATACTTTTATCTTTCTAGCTTTCGTATTATTTCCTGTTCTTATTATATCAGTTCAGTTCTTATTCCAGTCTTGATTCATATGATACCATGCGTGGTTGCTTATATGTGGTATTGCAGTATTCATTACAGTTGGGATTTATTATAGCTTGTTTCAGGTTACTTAAGGCTTAGCGCGTATACGTGAGGGATTTTCGTATATGGGTCGCCGACTCATGTCGCGTCTCCGCTCCAGCGTATTTTGGGAAGCGGGGCGTGACAGGGTTTTCTTGGTATCAGAGCCTAGGTTTTCGACTTGTGATGTGAAATTTTGACTTTTGTTTCGCAAGAGAGACCTAGCTCTTACCGGTAACTTGAAAATAAGCTATTGTTATACTGTAATATACATATACTATCCATTATGATATTCAGTCCATTTAGAATTGACCATCCTTCCTTTGGAAATTCTCATCTTTGATCTTTCGATATCCTTGATCTCTACTCTTCTTTTGAGTGATTTGGATTTTCATCTTGATTTCATCCTTCCTTTCTATTCTATTTCTTTCCATTCTATCTCTTGGGAGTGGTTACTTCATGTTGAAGCTGGTAGCAGAATCAGAGTAGCGCAGCGGAAGCGTGGTGAATTTATGATGTGCAGAGAAGTGACGTGAAGCTTGTTTGTCCTCTCCTTTGATTTTTGGGATTCTTTTACTTATCCCTACCCTATTTGAATTTCGGGGACAAAATTTTTATAAGGTGGGTAGAGTGTAAGATCCCTAGCTAGTAATACAGTATTTTCATTTTTCGAAAGTATTTATTTTGATTTATCGATTTTTTTTTTATTAATCAAGTTAATTTATTATTTCTCCTGTGATTATTAATATTAAATATGCAAATTATTTTAAGATGGTAGATGTTAACTTGACTTTATATTTAGCATTATTCTATTTTCATTGACATTTCTTCTTACTAATTATTATTATTTTATTCCCAATAGTTGTCAATATTAGAAGTAGTTAGTTTCATCATTAATATTTTTAAGGTTTGTATTTATTATTATTGTTTGTAGTACCTTTCCTTTCCCTTGATTTCTATTCATGCCCTATTCTTTTCTATCCTTGATCCAAACCCAATCTAAACCCACTACCCATTAACTTATTGGATTCCTAATATTACCCGTTTTCACAACCAAACCCATTAGCTAATCCTAAACAAAACCCTAAGATTGAAGCCTAATCTTTATATTCTTCTCCTCTCTCCCAATTCAGCCGCACATTCACTATCCAGCCGTCGCCCAGATCCATCCGGACCCTGCAGCCAGGCTGCGCCTCCTTTCCCCGCGCACCGTAGCAGTCCCGCGCCATCTCCACCTCTCCGCGGCAACCCCGGACCCCTCGCGGCGCACCACCCCTGGCCGTTGAGCACCAAGGCGGGACCCCCTGCTGCCTTGGCCCGGTTTGTGCATCAGCCCCTTCTATTTGCAGCACGTCCCCCATGCCGAGCTAGCTCCGTCGACATCTCCTTCAAGCCGGAGCCCCCACCTTTCCCCCGCCATAGCATTGCAGCACACCTGGCTGTCGAAGCTTTCCCCTCCATCTCCTCCAGCTGAGATCTTAGAAGGGTTTGTGTACAACTTGAGTTTCTAGGTACTTGGCAGTAGAAGGTAATGGAGGGGAATTTATTACCAACAGGAGCATGATCCCTGAAGCTTCATGTGGGAGCACTTTGGTGGGTGAACTTCTGTTTGCATTTTCTGGTTTATCCTTTTTAATAGTACAGGATAAACAACAATAGAGCTTTCTCCATGCTTTCCTTGACGTGCCTTGTTGCGTGAGTCCCCTTTCTCTTTATTCATTTTTTTATCTTTAATTATTTGTGTAGATTGTTATGAATAATGTGTGAGTAATTTTGATTGGTGTGTGTTCTATTTCATGTGCGGCAAAATCCTTACCCTGAACCATTTTCCGGCCGTCCGCGGGATACCGTTGATCACCGTCGGCGAGCGCGAACGCACCCCACGCCCTTCACGGCGAGTTGCTCTATCCAACGACACCCTCCGCGACCCCGGACGCCTCCGTCAGAGCCTCCATCGGTGCGCCGCAAGTTGCCCCGAGGTTAGCGTTATTTTCATGTATATGGCATTTGTGTAATTATTGGGAAGTTCATTTATATTTGTGTTGGTTTGTGCGTGAGTGGGATGTTGGTGCTTGCATGTATATGCATGTATTTATTCATGGTACATATATTTGCATGAATTTATTCCTTAAGCATTTATGTGTATAGTTTAGTGATTAATGTATAGGTATTTATTAAATTGGATATGTTTGCATTAAAATAATGTATATAAGTATATGTGTAACTATGCATTAGTATATATGTAAGTATATAATATGTAGGCATGTTTATATATATGTATGTTTGTGTACATGGGTGTACACGTATGTGTCCGTATGCACGTGTGAGTGTTCGTTCTTGTGTATTTATCGTTATTGATACGCTTTACATGCTGCCTTTATCATTTTATGTGACTTTCCGTTATACTTTACTAGTTTGATTGCTTGTACCAGTTCATGAGACATATATGATTGTCCACTTTATTCATGTAGTTGACTTTTGCTTGTATTAGCAGTATTCATGTGTTGGTAGTTTGTCACTGTTGGCTTAGGCCAAGTTTTGATATACCTTTAGATTGTGACATGACTCGATCAATTGATTGGCTAGATTAAGTATATAGTTGAGCATCAGATAAATATGGATCTTGTATTGGACGTTGAGATATTAGAGTTATATCATTTCATGAATAGATGATTACTGTTTCGGACTGGGACTAACTATAAAGGAACTTGGACTGTATACTAGATTGATCTTATGTTGGATTATGTATTGGTTATTGATAGATGTATATGATATCGAGAGATGGATATTGGTGGTAATGACTTGATCTGATAGAACTTAGATACATGTACATGTTATGGTACCTAGTATCGAGATATCATGATAGAACTTATATGCATAAATATGTCATGATACCGAGTGTTGGGATATTATGACTGATCATTAATAGAAGTGGTGATTGTGAAGACTTGGGAATCAGAGTTGTATGTTAAAGTGAGAGGATTAGCACTGGATATTGTTATATGATGGAACAATAATTATTATATCAGATTACTAGATGTGTAATGGAACTATTGGGGTTATGAATTAGTTGTGATGACTTGGATCTATAGTTGAGTATATGAGAACTAACAGATAATATGTCGTTGATGTTTAGTATTTGAAATTGCTATTCTACATTGCAGTTGATTGAGGACATATTGGATGTGAACTTACCTTACTAAAAGATTATGACGATTGGATTGGTGCATGAACTTATTCGGAGTTGGACTGAACCTGTGATATAGATGTTATTGGATTTACATTCTTTATGGTTAAACCTGATATGCATTAAGATGAGCTTGACATATTTCATGTAGAGGACCTTCCAAATTGATATTCTTTTATTGGTGATGACTTATTCAGATATTGATATGGTTATTGATTACTTTGATTCGTAGAGATGAGTTACGGTGATAGTGATCTATTTGATATCAGTGATGCTGTACTTCGGATTTACCAGTTACCAGTTTATCACTTATTAGTGAGATTACTTGTTGATTATATGATGTATCCAGAGTTTATAGCAGTTATCAGCTTGCCAGTTATTAGTGACACCAGTTGTCAGTGATACATTATGGTAGGGATCAGTGATCATGTATTTCATTGTTGATATGAGATGGCAGAGATCAGTTACTAGTTATAGTTGTCAGTGAGACTAGTTGTCTGTATCACCTTTGTGTTAGTGGCTATATCTCCAGTATCTTATTTCAGATTTCAGATATTAGTTGTCAGCTACTCAGTTATCGGATATCACAGTTGTCAGATATCACAGTTGTCAGATATCAGTTATTAGTTACCAGTTGTCAGATTATCAGCTAGTATTGACATTAGCAGTTATTGGAGATATTGGTTACTATTACATATTAAATAACATTGATTGCTTATTAATAAAAGACACCATAACCCGGGGAAAAAGGGGTAATTGCCTGATGATGCATGTCGTGTATTTTGGAGGATTCTTATGGTACCGAGTTGTGGGTTCCAACCATGGGGAACCAGGGTAGTACTGGCTACCCATTCAGTTGTCAGAGCCTAGCGGCTTGTCCTGGTTCAGCGCCAGGGGTGATAGTTGTCAGGGCTATGCCCGGATTACGGCGCCACACTAGTTGTCTTTTCGTGTGGGGCTGTGGTCTTCTGTTGTTAGAGCCTAGCGGCTTGTCCTGGTTCAGCGCCAGGGGTGTTAGACCGTGGTACCGGGCATGCACGGTACTCTTCCAAAAAACATGCACTACATTGGCAGGCAATTACAATAACGATAACATTGTTTGATATGTGGGAAAACGGCTGTGGTATGGGACACAGCTAAGTACTACATTAGTTAGGTTAATAATAACCAACCAGACTAGTGACATATCTAGGTTACACTTTCAGGCATCAGATATCAGTTACATTTGTGTTAGTTGACCTTTATATCAGTTGTTAGTTTATAGATGTGATAGTTGTCTTATATCTTTATTGATATTGATATCAGATATGCTTCAGTTCAGATGTTTATCATGTCATGATATTTATTTATCATATATCTGCAGTTGTTTATCTGTTATTCAGTTATATGATATTTGCAGTTATTCTTGATATTTCCTTATGCACTGTTTCTCATGCACGAGCTTTTCCCCCTTTACACACACACTCACCATGGTCGCGTTCTGACGACCCTGAATTTGCACGTCCAGATATTGGACGGTTTGTTTCTAATGTGCAGGTGTTCGTTGAGGCTGTACGCTTCGCGAATAGCTGGAGCTTCTCCCTATTCTATTCTGGTACTTTTATCTTTCTAGCTTTCGTATTATTTCCTGTTCTTATTATATCAGTTCAGTTCTTATTCCAGTCTTGATTCATATGATATCATGCGTGGTTGCTTATATGTGGTATTGCAGTATTCATTACAGTTGGGATTTATTATAGCTTGTTTCGGGTTACTTAAGGCTTAGCGCGTATACGTGAGGGATTTTCGTATTTGCGTCGCCGACTCATGTCGCGTCTCCGCTCCAGCGTATTTTGGGAAGCGGGGCGTGACAGCCGAAGAATCATGTTGTTTTGGAAATCAAGGTTTCATTTCAGAACAATCATTTGTACTTGCCCAAACTCCAAATTTTGAAAAGAATATTGACAGTTTGGCAAGTTATCCTTTTCCTAAAATCGAACTTGAAAATGAATATGATCATGAACCTCAACTTAATGATTCAATTTTACTTTCTGATTCAATAATGACTCCGGTGTCTTCACCTGATTTTAATCTTTTTCCCGAGTCAACATTGGATCCTGTGCCTATTCATCATGAAATTGAATCACCCATCTTTGAGGATCATATTGAACTTAACCAATTTTACACTTTTGAAAATCCTATTGACAGATTGGCAAGTTCTCATTTTTATGACATTGAACTCAATGAGAAATGTGACCTAGACTCTCAACTCTGTGATCCAGTTCAAATTCTTGAATCAATATTGACTCTTGTTTTGTTACCCGACTTGAGTAATATTTTAGAGTCAGTTTTGATTCCTACACCCATCATTCATGAACTTGAATCACCAATATTAAGTCACATTCCATTGATAGAAAATACATGTGGACTTGAGTTTTAACTTCTTGAGTTGGACACACTTCTTGAACCAATCTCGACTCCTGAACCTTTACTTGAGTTAAGTCACCTTCCTGAGTCGGTATTAGTTACAGTACTTCCTGAGTCCAAGTCAATCATTCTATCTTTTGACACTCCATTTTGGGACAAGGCAGTTGACAAATTTGACTCCGAAATTAATTATGAAATTTGAAAATTAGATGGGGTTAAATATTTAATAAAAATCATTAATGCATATATCATTTTAATGGGTTATATTAAAGGGATTTCGGGTGGGTTCCTCCGAACCCCACGAAAAGTCGATTGGGCCGCATTTCGTAGACCAATCAGCCCACCACCGGAACCACCACCTTAAGTTAACATCTTCCTTCCCTTTCTTCTTTTTCAAGCATCTACGCATTAATTCATACATTGACGACAATGCATGAGACAGGTGTGGGGGAGGGTTCTAATATAACTTAGGTTTTTCTTTTTATATTAAAAAATATATTAACATTTTCATTACTTTTAAAAACTTTTTGAAATAGAAACAATATTTTGATATATTTTTTGTAAGAAATTAAGTCAATTTTAAGGAATAGGAAAATCAAAATTAGGATTTCTTATACTTGGTCAAAATAAGATTATTTGTTTGATTTTTAGGGTTAGGAAGAAAATTTGTCAAAGTAATTTAGTCTTGATCTTTACCTTGATGGAATATACACAATTCATACACTTACATACTTAGGGTTCAAAAATAAAGATTCTTATGCCTTATATATAAAAAAAAAAAGAAAAAAGAAAAAAATATGAATGAATCTAATTATTAATTAGCTAGGTACTTTGGCCTAAGAAAGCCTTAGTATTTATGCGAAAGATGATTAGATAAGTTTAAGAAAAAATATATAAAATCCTCTGATTAAGCTGGGTATTTGTGCCTAATAACGCATAAGTATTCACGCCTAAAAGGGGTCCATATAATAAAATCCTTAGTTTTGTGGCCTTATTTGCTCGAGTCCTTAAGTCCTTGGGGTGTTTTCTCACCCGGTGCCCTAAGACCGTTTGGTTTGGGAGTCATCGATTAAAAGCTCGTTACATGGGCAGATTAGAAAGCCTAATAGAACTAAGGAATAATACCACAAAATATAGATATATAAATAAATAAGGCATAAGAGTTAGAGTTAATGAACCCTTCGTCAAAATTTTCACGATCACAAGGTGCATATGACTTAGGGTAAAGTAATAGACTAGATGAGAAGTACAATTTGACTCCTTACTTTGATTGATAATAAATTTTTAAATAGAGACTAAGTTTAGGAATGAAAAATTCAGTCTTCCTATAACTTATAGATTGCTTAAATCTTACAATCATATTTCAAATATTTTTCTCTTTCAAAATGCTTTTCGAAAATACTAACTCTTTGTTTCTCTTTCTTTATGGATTTTGTGGGTGTAATCCACTGAAAACCCTCACGAGACAAAACTCGTCCTCTAGGGGAAACCTAGAGGTTTAACGGCTTGTTGCACATGCTCAGTGCAATCGCGTGACCTGCGAAAGTGGTCTAATAATCCTTAGTATAGTTTAGTTGTTTTGCTTGAGGACGAGCAAAAGATAGGTATGGGGGTGTGATTGGTCACTAATGTTGCATATTTAGTATCATATTTTCATACTTATTATAGAATAAAATCTGCATTGTCCTAATTAAATGTTTAATTTATTTGCAGGCCCATTCCTTAAGGAGATGAAGAGAAATGAGCCCAAAAGCCCACCAAATTCTGAATTTAATCAGAATTAATTCGAGCTCAGTGAATCTAGACAAAAATCAAGAGGTTGAAAACTAGTTGAGAAGAATCCTCTCAGAATCGATCGGTTAAAGCCAAGAATCAAAGGCCATTTCGTCACAATCCTGGACTCAAACGAGAAAACCAACTGAAGATAAATGCAGAAGGAAAAATTAGGGAAACCCACCAACAGGGTGTGGCCACCTGGCCACACCCTGGCGGCGGAAACGCAGTCAAAGCCGTGTTTTCGCGGCTTGGTTAAGGAGTTAGGGGGAGCGTTTGCTCCCCCAATCTTCCCGGGATTCTCCCCTTATGGGTTTTGCCTATAAATATAGGTTTCAGCTGAGCAAAATAGGACGACCATGCAAAGATAGGATTTAGCCTAGCTTTTACTCTTTGTAATTTAGGTTTTTCTTTTCTTTTATGTAATTGTAATTGGTATGTAAGCTTAGGTTAGATGGAGATTCATGTAAGTAAGAGAGAGAGGCTTATGTTGAGAGTGACACCGATGTACCCTCCTCCTTTCTTCTATTGCTTCTGCAAGCAATAAAGGTAAACATTTGTTTATGTTCGTCTCTTTACTTTTGTTTTCTTTTTCTTTTCCTCTTTCTACTTTACCTCTATTGGTTATTGATGAGAATGCAAGTGAATTCCGAAGCATAAGTATAACAAAGTCTTTGTGAGTTCCAACGATACTTCATGAAGATGTTCTCCTCCTCAAGATCCGTATCACTTCATTCTTGCGCGGCTTGATGATATAATGTGAACGGGACTGAGCTCGATCCTATGACTTATGCGTTGAGCGCCTCTGAAGTAAGGTAGAACATGCAAGGTTTCCAGGTAAGTCATCAACCAAACTAAGTAAGTATTTCTTCAATCTTCTTTCTTTTTTTTTATTTCTTTAGTATAGATCACCACATCTTCCAAATCTTTCTTTTCAATTCATTTGTACACAGTCATTTTCTGATTTTCTCCACCTTCTCATTCTACCGTTTTCTTTCTAAATTTTAACCTATAACTCTTTTTCATTTTCATAACTTAAAACAAAGAAGAACCTTCGTTTTCTTCACAAAGATTTCAATAAAAAACCTTGAACGCTTCTATCGCAAACCCTCCTTGTGGATCACGACCATCATAGCCACTTGCTATAGCGGTAAGAATTGAGCACTTGCATATGTTTATTCTTAAGTTCTAAAATTTCGTATTTTTTGTGCAGGTTTAAGCTTCAATCAATTACACCCCCAAATTCTCTATGAGTCGCTTGAATAGCTAGGAGAAAAATGGGGGTGATTTATGGAGGAGGAACCCAAGAAGTTATAGGCCAGAGGAGGAGAATCCCTAAAAAGGCACACTTGATGCTTAATAGTTGAAGCTAGATAACTACAGAAGGTTGAAACTTGAGCACAAGACTACTGAAAGAGAATACTCTTTATAAACTTGCTGAGTTCAAGTTTTATAATCTCTTTGAGATTTTAGCTACTGATTAAAATCTTATACTTTATCAATGTGCTTCCAATGAGACCAAGAAGATCTGAAGATCAAGCTTCTGATTCAGATGGTCAATGGAGAACAAGAATCACTCTCCACCACTGCACGAAGAATCCAACTTTAAACAGAAGGAAGATCCAATTATTCTTCTCCCTTTTGTAATCAGATTATTGATCCATTGTAATTTTCTTTACAATCAAATAAAGATTTTACACGCCTTCAATTTTTCCAAGGCAACAACAAATACCACCCTTATTCTAGCTATGATCTTGCATGTAGGCCTTTTCTTGATGCACCGTCAAAGAACATCAGCTATACATTGTCCCTAGAAGTCATGTTGGCTTCGATAATCTCGTCTGAAATGTCTGTGTGAAGTTTTGAGGTTTTTAGGATTGGATGGGCTGCCAGAAAATTTGCGAGAGCTTAACCTTTGATCGTCTTTTGGGGGATAAAAGTCATGTCATATTGAGATAGCAAAATGGCCCAATTAGCCAGTCTGGAGTTCAGGATGATTGATTTCAAACCGGCACACAGAAAATACAAAATTTCAAGAATACAAAACAGAAGTGTAAGTACTCAATACTACAACTATAGCGAGTGGGTATGCGGGTCGTGATCCATAAGGAGAGACTAGCGATGAAAGCATTTTGTAAGTTCTCTTTTAAGTTACTTAAAATGGTTAAAGTTCTTCTCTTGTTCTTTAAAAGAAAAGAAAATTAAGTTATGTTAAATTGTAAAAGTGGTAGGTTGGACTAAATGGAGAAAATAAAAAATGGAATTATATAAAGAAAGTAAAAAGTGAATAGAGTTGGGAATTGATGATAATCTAAACTAAGGATTAGAAGAAAGGGAGAAAAACTAAAAAACATATCTACATCTTCCGGTTGATGACTTACCTAGAATCCTTGTCAATGATGTACATTGGCTTGAAGGCGAGCGAAGCATGATAGATGAGATCTTTCCCATTCCCGATCTACACGACGAAATGAAGGTGCAAACTATACTACCATAGAAATGGTTGTTCATCACCATAGGCCATCAATGGCACTTACAAAGGCGAGGCAACTTCGAAGCTATTAGAGTTATTTGGATTCACAAACACAGAAGAGAAAAGCAACAAAATATGAGTAGAAAAGAAACTTTGATTGAATTGAATAACAATGAAAGAAATAAAGAATACTTACACTAATATTATTCTCAGTACAAGCGTCACTCATGTTCTCCCATGAAACTATTCTTCAATCTCAGTTACAAAAAAAAAATAAAAATTACATTTAAAAGAGAAAGAAAAACCTAAGTTAAACATATACAAAAAATCTATTCTATTCTCTCCTTTATTGTCAGTTTTGCCTCTGAATTTGTAGGTATTTATAGGAGAAATTGGGAGTGGAGAGCGTGCTTGAGAATGAGACCAAATCTCTATCTCAACAAAAAATGATCTTCTGATAAGGTCGGAGATAATGTTAGAGATATGGAATCTTTTGATAATGTTGGAGATAATGTTGGAGATAAATATTTATTTATCTCTTGATCTTTAATTGGATTTTGTCTTATCGCTCTAAATATTTTAAATATACATCCTAATCCTTTAGATATCTCTTTGTAAATTAATAGGGTTGCCTTTACACTTTTGAATTTGTCTCTATCCTTATTTATCCTCGTTGATTCTCCAAGCTAACCAACTGGATCTTCAAAAATCTGATTTTAACTGAATTAGACTGGGTTTATCCTCTCTGACATGCTCAATCTTCAGTTGTGATTTAAATCCTCCTAAGAATCTGATTTAGTTGGCTTGGATTTGTGATTTATCTTTTCACATCATATCCTGTAGAAATTAGGTATTAAGACAGTATAATTGCAGGGTTTATTACAAAATAGGTATAAGAATGTAATAACAAATATGCAATATATGTGTTCAAACACACCCCCATACCTATCCTTTTCTCATCCTCAAGCAAAATAATAAAACAGAACTAACCTAATTCACTTTCATAGAAATCATGGTTGCACTTAGAATGTGCAATAAGCCGTTAAACCTTTAGGTTATCTCAAGAGGACGAGTTTTGTCTCGTGAGGGCTTTTAGTAGATTACACCCGCAAAATTCAAAAAAAAAGTGAAACAAAGTGTTAATATTTTCAAAAAGCATTTTGAAAAAAAGAGAGAATATTTGAAGTATTATTGTAGAGTTCAAGTAATCTATAAGTTATCGAAAAATTGAATTTTTCATTCCTAAAGTTAGTGATTTAAAACTTATTATCAATCAAGATAAGGAGTCAAACTGTATTTCTTATCTGGTTTATTACTTTACCCTAAGTCATATGTGCCTTTGTGATCGTAAAATTTTGACTAGGGGTTCTTTAACTCTAACTCTTATGCCTTATTTTATTATTTTTATATATTTTTTATTTTTAGTGGTATTATTTCATAGTTCTCTTAGGCTTTCTAATCTGCCCATGTAACGAGCCTTTAGTCAGTCACACCCAAACCGGACCGTCTTAGGGCACAAGGTGAGAAAACACCCCAAGGACTTAAGGACTCGACCAAACAAGGCCATAAAACTAAGAATTTTATTTATTATATGGATCACTTTTAGGCGTGAATACTTATGTTTTATGAGGCACAAGTACCCAGCTTAATTAGAGAATTTTTTGATATATATATATTTTTTTCTTTTTTCTTTCTTTTTTTTAATAAGGATAAGAATCTTGTTTTTGAACCCTAAGTTTGTAAGTGTTATAAAGTTGCATATTTCATCTAGGTAAAGATCAAGACTAAATTACTTTTTCAAGTTTTTTTCCTAATCCTAGAAATCAAACAAATAATCTTATTTTGGCCAAGTATAAATAATTCTAATTATAATTTTCCTATTCCTTAAATTTGACTTAATTTCTTACAAAAAATATGTCAAAATATTGTTCTTCTTTTCAAAAGTTTTAAAGGCAAAGAAAATGTTAATTTTTTTATTTTTTATTTCTTAAACAAAATGAAAACCTATGTTATGCTAGAACCCTCCCCACACCTATCTCATGCATTGTCCTCAATGTATGAATGAATGCATAAATACAAGAAAAAGAAGAAAGGGAAGGAAAATATTACCTTAAGGTGGTGGTTTAGGTGGTGGTTGAATTAGGCCAAGCATTGCTATCCAATCAAGACAATGTGGTTCTTCATGAAACTCATCTATATTGGCCTCTTTTTTATGCACATAATTACAATCCTAATACGAATAGGATCATGAAAGACCCTATCATGAAACTCATTCCCTTTATATGACCAGTCTTAGAAAATTATTACGGAGTCATTATGGTCTATACCTATGTCCAGCAAAAGAATGTGACTTGGTGGAATGGTTGACTTGGATTCAAGAGTGATAGGTTCGGGATCCAATACTAACTCGGAAAAATCAACTTTAGGTTCGAGAGTCAGTTTTGATTCAATATTTAAGTCCAAATAAAAGAAATAAAATTCAAATTTTTCTCCCGTTAATGGAATGTGACTATCCAGATTTGGTGATTCAATTTCTAGATCTATGGGTACGAGATAAATATTGACTCCAAAAATTGGTCCAAATTGGATAATAATACCAGAATCACCATAGATTCGAAGATGAAAATTGAATCACAAAGTTGGGAATGGGGGTCACGTTCACATTCAAGTTCAATCTCATTGATTGAAAAGCTTGCTAATTTGCCCAAGATTAAAATTGGTCAAGTTCAAATTTGTGTGATGAAATTGAGTTTTGATCAAAGTCTCTAAGATACCAACATTCTTCGTTCCTATCAATATGGCTATGGCAATCGGGAATGGCTGAACATGTGTTAGGTAGAGTTTTCTTATTCCTATCATTCACTATGTTGATATAATGACTCATTTGTGCTTCTAGCATATTGATAGATTGGAAAAAAATTATTTTCAGACTGAATCAAGTTTTTCATACTCTTATCTGAGTCCATAGGTTCTTCTTATTGTGAGACTTGGAACATGGAGTAAGTATCTTGAATTTGGGAGTCTTGTGAGAATTGTGAGTCCATCAATTTCATTTTTTGTTCTTAGGACTCAATCATGGCTTCTATACTTTTTGCAGCCTCAGATTTTTCTTCCATTGGTTGATGATGACTAGAAAAATTATAGGTTGAATGTTAGAATGATGGTTGACAATATGACTCGGGGAGTTGTATCCCCATTGACTCTTTGAAGAGTAGTGATGATTATTTCAATCTTGTTCATAATATTGAGACGGGGCATGTATAGATTCGAATAAGACCAATCCGGTACACTAGGTTGGTTAAAGTTATGATATGTCAGGTTGGTAATATCTGAGTCAAAAGAGGTCAAAGTGTAATATAGATTACCATTAAAATTGGAAAAATTATTGTTATAAGCCATATCATACAAGAAATGTCAAAAACAAACAAAGAAAAACAAACAGATAAAAGAAAAAATCTAATCTAAGTTACGATAGACCTTAGACCTAAATGATTCCTAACTGGTTAGACTGCCCATGGGGGTTATATTGCACAATCTGACCACAAGTTAATCGACCAGGTAGGGGCAAGATTAGTGGGAGATATATGTGCCTAAGTAGCAGGCCTAATTATGTTAAATCACTATTATTCGAGGTTCACCTCATCAATCTCTAACCTTTGACACCAATTTGGTAAGTGTTAAATTCTAATCAACTTTCCCCTTAGGCCAGTCTTCTATTTGAATCCTAGATGTCCTTAGAGCAAATGCCTACTCAGTTTTAGTTAGACTTGAGTTAGTAAGTGAGGAGATTATTTGTGGGCTAATAGAGGGTAATGACTTTGCAACCTTGTCTTGTTTATAGGACAAGCTCTTGATTCAGTTTAGTGCAGTGTACAAGTATAAAGAAAAAGTAACACTCAAGAGATATTTCATATAAGGATGAACCTTATACTAAATGCTATGCACAAATGTCTTGCTCTAACACTCTTCAATAATAAATAGAAAATGTAACGAAATAGACATGTGCCTAAATTCAAAGTCTAAACCATTTTTAACATTTACAATCAACCATTTACTGTTGAATTAAAAATATATGTATAGTGAGTAAAATAAGGAAATAAATAGCTATAGATATTTAAACTTTATAATTCAGCTAACCTACGGAAAATACAGGTTAGTAGTTCACTGAGATTGCCACGAGAATGTAGCAAATCTGAGGCTTTTGGGCTCTACTTTCTTGAGCAAAGTCCAGGGATACTTATATGTCCACTGCAACAAAAATTTCCTTATTGTTAAACCTATATACCAAGAACAGAGAAGAAAGTTAATCAATAAAATAAACAAAAAAGAGTTACTTACCATCCCTCTCCGGCAACGACACCAAAAGTTGATTGATTTCAAACCTGCACACAGAAAATACAGAATTTTAGAAATGCAGAACAGAAGTGCAAGTACTCAATACTACCGCTATAGCGAGTGGTTATGCGGGCCGTAATCCACAAGGAGAGACTAGCGATGAAATTGTTTTATAAGTTCTCTTTTAAGTTACTTAAAATGGTTAAAGTTCTTCTCTTGTTATTTAAAAGAAAAAAATTAAGTTATATTAAATTGTGAAAGTGGTAAGTAAGAGTAGATGGAGAAAATAAAAAAAATAAAATTATACAAAAAAAGTGAAAAAGTGAATAGAGTTGAGAGTTGATGATGATCTAAACTAAGGATTAAAAGAAAGAAAAAGAAAACTAAAAAACTTACCTCTTCCAGTTGATGACTTACCTGGAATCCTTGTCAATGATGTACCTTTGCTTGAAGGCGAGCGAAGCATGACAGATGAGATCTTCTCCATTCCCGATCTACAGTATGAAATGGTGCAAACTATACTACCATAGAAATGGTTGTTCATCACCATAGGCATCAACGGCACTTACAAGGGCGAGGCAACTTTGAAGCTATTGGAGTCGTTAGGATTCAAAAACACAGAAGAGAGAAGCAACAAAAAAAGGAGAAGAAAAAACTTTGATTGAATTGAATAATAATGAAAAAAAGGAAGAATACTTAAACCACATGCATCACCCTTATTCTTCCATGAAACTATTCTTCTATCTCAGTTATATAAAAAAATAAAAGTCACATTTAAAAGAAAGAGAAAAACTTAAGTTAAACCTATACAAAAATCTATTCTATTCTTTACTTTATCGTCCATTTTGGCTCTGAATTTGTAGGTATTTATAGGAGAAATGGGGAGGGGAGAGCACGCTTGAGAATGAGACCAAATTGCTATCTCAACAAAAAAAAAAGATCTTCTGAGAAGGTTGGAGATAAGGTTGTAGATATGGACAAAATCGCTTGCCAACAGAAAAGATCTTTTGTTAAGGTTGGAGATAATGTTAGAGATAAATATTTGTTTATCTCTTGCTCTTCAGTTTGATTTTATCGTATCTCTCTAAATGTTTTAAATATATGTCTCAATCCTTTAGATATCCCTTTGAATATTGATAGGGTTGCCTTTGGACTTCTGGGTTTGCCTTTATCCTCGTTTATCCTCGTTGATTCTCCAAGCAAACCAACTGGATCTTCAAAAATCTGATTTTAACTGAATTAGACTGGGCTTATTCTCTCTGATATGCTCAATCTTCAATTGTAATTTAAATCCTCCAAAGAATCTGATTTAGTTGGCTTGGATTTGTGATTTATCTTCTCACATTATATCCTGCACAAATTAAGTATTATAACAGTATAATTGCAGGATTTATTATAGAATGGGTGTAGAAATATAATAACAAATATACAATACATGTGTCCAAACAATCACTGGCTTCATCATGAGAATAGACAAAGGATTGACTTTTAAAATGACATGTATGGTTTGGCCAACCAAATAATATCGTCTCGAAGGGGTAGTATCGAGATTCGGCTCTATTAGAGTTTTGATCAGGTAGTAGATGGCCTACTTGAAGCCTTCAATGTTCTTCTATGCCAGAAAGGCGCTAAAGAGTGGTTCATAGCTCGCACATAAAGTAAGAATGGTTTTCCCGAAACGGGAGCAGCTAGGACTGGAGGCTTGGTAAGGTACTCTTTGATGTCCTCGAAAGCCTTTTGACAAGATTCATCCCAAATGAATGAAACATCTTTCTTCTTAACTGTATGAATGGTTAGCACTGACCAGAAAGATTTGCAATGAATCTTCGGATATAGGCGAGTCTGCTTTGTAAGCCTCTGAGCTATTTAAGGGCCCTCAGAGGTTGCATGCTCTGAATGTCCTTGACTTTGTCAGGATCAAGATGAATTCCATTAGATGTGACGATAAATCCAAGGAACTTACCACTCGACACTCCCAAGAATGACTTGGTTGGGTTCATCTTGACTTGATGAACCCAAGTGATATCAAATACGATTCTTAGGTCACCAAGCTGGTTACTTTTACTGCTACTCTTGACTGCAATATTGTCAACATAGTGTTCCACTATTTTTCATAGATGAACATGAAAATTTGTGCTAATGGCATGTTGGTAAGTTGCACCTGCATTCTTCAATCCGAATGGCCTTACTCTGTAATAGTATACCCCTAATGGCATTCCATATGAGGTTTACTTCTCGCCATCCGGGTGCATCTTGATTTGATTGTACTTGAAAAATTATCCATAAAGGACATCCTTTCGAAGCCACACGTGTTGTTAATCATGACATTAGTGATCAACAATGAAAATTTGTCCTTATAACAGGCAGCGTTGAGATCATGAAAGTCAATGCAAACTCTGATCTTCCCGTTCTTATTGGGCATAGGGACAATAATAGCGACCCAGTTTGAGTACTGCTCCTCTCAAATGAAGCCGCATTCAATGAGTTTATGAACTTCAGTTTCGGTTGCTTCCATGATATCGGGTTGAGACGATGCATGGCCACCTGAGAATCGAAGTCAGGCATGTCTTCATATCTCCAAGTAAAGACATCATATACTCTTATATGAGGGATATGAGGTCTTGCTTCTCTATTGGTGATAGGCTTTTGTTTATAACGATAAGCTTTGGATGTGCTTAATCACCAAAATCGACTTAGATTACTTTATCTTCGGTCACAGCTTCGCGCTGTTTGAAATGCTTTTGCCATCGAAGATCAAGCTGTTGAGTCTACGGATCGGTATCAAATGGCTCAATGTCTTCGTATTGCTCCGCCTAACTGATAGATATTATGTTGGCAAAGAGTTTCTTAAAGACTACCTCCATACTAATTTCAGAGTCCCAACTGGATAAGCCTGGAGATTGTGATGGTATAGACTCGTCAGATTCTGATTGAGGGGTGGAGTGACATATCTCAACCCCATATGTACTCGGTCATAATAGTTGGCTTGTTTTCCTTCTGGTATGAAAGGTTACAAAGGGATACGCCGCCCTTTACTGAAATTCAAACCATATCCACGATTCAAGCTGTGCCCCATCCTTTTCATCATGCAGTGTGCTAACTGCGCATAATGAAATAATTGTGAGTGTTCCAACTCATCATCTGATTCCCTTGATGTCGTGGCCCAAGCCTAACCTCTGCAAAATACAATCGGTGATTGGTCCCTTGTAGAAGGAGGGACAATGAAGACATATCATTCATTGTCCTCTATATGCATGCATGTCATTTTCAAGATGGGCAGAAGCATGTGCAAGGAACTAATATCGACAGATTTAAATACATTCTCAAGACACAAAGAGTAATCAAAAACAACATTTTCATTAAGGACCCACTCGCTCTCATTTTCGGCGGGTTATTACAATCAGGCTCATCTAGATATGCTATAATTGGTCCTATGCTAAAGGTAGCTGGTACATCTTCTTTTGATTCTCAGTTTGCCTCGTTATCACTATCGATATAATCGAACAACGGTTTCTTCACTGGCTCATTATTCTCCTTGTAGAGCAGGGAATCAGTGAAGTAATTCTCTTCTCCTTTAAATGGTTACATCTCGGCAAAAACCATTCAAACCACAGTATTATCGATCACATATTTGAAGCACTAGTGCAAAGTGGAGGGGACGATCCAGTGGGCATGGATCCATCGTCGTCCAAACAAGAGATTGTAAGACGTGTCAGCATCAATGATGTAATATGTCATTTCTGATTTTAAGTCTCCAATTTGGTATCGGAGGCGAATCTTTCCCAAAGGATGGCTACTCTGAGCATTGAAGCCATAGATGGTTGTAGTGGTGGTCGACAACCTGGTTAGTGGTATGCCAAGGAAATAAAGAAGCCTATTCGGGATAATACTCAAAGCAAACCTCGGATCAACTTGGATCCTTTTGATGCATGTAGAGCCAACATACCCAGTTTACTATAGAGATTTATCGTGCTTATTATCATTGAGGAGCATGTTCTCAGGAGTGAAGGTGATGAATGGCACCTGTCATTGCACCAAATGACATTGGGGCACAGGGTCACGTTACATTAGTAGGGATTGCTGGCACTTGTGTCAGAAAGGATTCTGAATCGGCAAGTGCATCCCTAAGTCTCCTTCGATAGGTGAAGTAGCTTGTGCGAACTGATATGAGCTAGGATACTGGCAAGTTGTCCAATTATATAAAAGCAGAAAGGAGCATTGAGCCCTTAGATTGATACTTTTTCAAGGATTTGCCGAATCGGACCTCCTTATGCATCTCTTTGTCAGGGGCAGGGATGGTGCCGAGGCTTGGATAGGTGCATTTGTTTCCCACATCGTTGGTTGCTGTGTCTCGTCAAGTATCTATTTCCACCTACTAAACAAAGGTAACAAGCTCAAGTTACCTGAAGTCTGGCGACCTGACAAAGTGGGTGTATAAATGATCCCAATTACTGCCTCTTCTACAGAATGGTCCATCATCCCACTAGCAGATGCTTTATCCTCAAGGACAAGATCCAAGAATTAGTGGAAACTGGAGTTTTAACTCTCAAGTTGGAATAAAAGAAAGTCACTGTTAACATGGTAACTTTTAATTTTGGGACCTTCCCGAAGATGACTGTCCAAGATGGATTGGCTGCAGTCTCTAAAGCCAAACTGGACGCCGTCAGCCCAGGCAGAAAAGCAGAAAGCTAGGGGCCTCATTCCAATGACAACAAAGTTTGGAGAGATCATGTGAATCTATTTGAATATCGTCAAGGATGAGCAATGGGAATCCAGCAAGCCCAAGCTTAAAGGCAAGTCATGTAATGTCGTCTCCCTCATAGCGAAAGATGATGTTGTGACTGTAGCTTCCCTCAGTGAATCAGAAGAAGAGAAGCTTGCCTTAGCAGCCCAACCCACTGCCCCTAAGCCAATAGGCACCCGGTCTAAAAAATAGTACTTATGATAGATGGTCACCACCTATTCATCTTTGAAGGAATATTGTCTTGGTGGAAACTTGAATTTCTGATTGTTGCTAGCGCTGCTCCTCTTCTGCTTTGGTGGAGCTTCTCCATACAACTTGACTGCCTTCATTTCTTTCTCTTTGGATTGAGAAGATTCAATTGCATCATGTCCTTTAGTGCTGACCCCCATTTATTCTTGGGCACTAAAGGCTCAACTTTTTAGCTGATTTCTCAACCATCTCTTCTTGTTCAATAAGCTCCTCCAATTATGGTCTTTGACAGGTCTCATATGAACTTCTACTCTATCGAGAAAGTTGTGCTGATATGTTTGAAGTAACATGGGTAAGGGCATGCCTACAAGGCACATGAAAGAGAGATTGTGGAATCTCTCAATGTATTCCCACACAGATTCTCCTAATTTCTAGACCGTTGAGAGGAGCTTGTCCATGGTTACCTCAGTATCATCCGTGTAAAATCGAGAAAGGAACCGAATTCTCAAGTCAACCCAAGAATTGATGGAGCCATTGGGAAGGCTCCTGAACCAATCAAAAGCTACCACCTTAAGGGTGCTGACAAACAGTCTGGCCATGACAACATCATTATCTATCATGTTGTCGGTTTGTGATCAAAAGTAATAGATGTACTGATTTGGAGAGCTTTTGCCATCATACATGTGCAACATAGGTGGTTTGAACTTTGAAGGATAGGGATCTGAGTCCCATTCCAGCGGGTAAGGACGTGTCATCCCTGCTTTTTTCATTTCATCCCCCTGAGCTAGGGATGCAATCTAATCATGGTTGCCTTTGATAACATTGGCATCAATTGGCGGAACTTCTCTTTGACTTTTCAGTCATAAGGGTTCCTTGTCGGGGTTCTCCTCTTCATCGTGATTGTTATTGGTCATGTCATCATTGTTCCAGTTGTTCAAAAAATGTGATATTTTCCAGAGCTGCTTGCTGAGCTCTGGAGGTCTGTTCTCATGCCTTCATATGTCGATGGAGGTCGTCATTGTGATTATTGTTAGCCATGTTAACTAACACAATCCCTGTTTACTCTGAGCTGACTATGGCAAAGGAAGCATAGCCGCTCGCTTCTTTTTAATCGTCAGACCACTGGAAGAGGCTTCTCAATAGGTCCCGCGACATTGCCCCTGTGGAAGAGGAGGGTTGTCCATAATTATAGGGTATTACTGCCCGAGATCTAGTGCCTCAGAGGGCTCCTTCTGGTTCAAATAAGACTTGACTTAGGCCGGGGTTTAGTTAGAGTCTGGCGAACTAAAGGAGGGTGCAACAACCCTATGTCTTCCTCTTCGAGATCACGTCAAATCCCTTCCTCTACCCGTTATGTTGACAAAAGCTATAGCAAGATGAGGCTTCTTGGCTTTCCACTTCCTCCTAAGCTTGGGCTTTTCAGAGGTTTAAGCTTACAACCAGTCAAATATCGATGGTTTATTCAGAGGAGATGCTGTAGGGATTGGCAACACACAACAGTTAGTGGAGTGTACGGTTACATGTTGACACCCTGCTTGTTCGCACTGAGACGGCGAGATGTGACAAGCTCTTTAGGGTGGGACTTCTGCTTATTGCTCAGAAATTCCCTCAAGTCTGTGTTGGTCGGACCCAATTGATCCACATTGAAGACTCGGAGAGGGAAGACATTAGAACTGATGGGCTGAAAAGTCTTAGGTTTAACCCTAGACTTGGCTGATTTTTTGGTTGAGCACGAAGCTAAGACAACTTTGCTATAGGGTGAAGCTATCTCAGCACTTAGTGCTTTAGTATTGTGAAGCATTCCTTTTTTCTTAAGTGAAGTAACTTTGCTGTTAGCACCAGAGTGCTCTTCAAATCTAGCTTTGCAGATAGAAGCTTTGGCAGCAGAGAGCAAAGCTACTGCAGTTTCGCTAAAAACACTTATGAATGCTTTGCACTTAGTTTCGTGGGAGAAGAGAGGCTAAGCTCTGTGAAGAGCTGAAGTAGTCTTGCAATTAGAAGCTACATGAGCTTCTGTTGAAGCTGAAACCAGATATCCTTTAGCCTCGCACGAGGCTAAAATGGATTTTTCAATCAAGATAGCCTTATAGCCTGATTTAGCTTCGCATACAGCATACAGGAGCTGGCGTGAAGCTAATTTTAGTCTTTGTTGAAACTGAGTTAGGCATGCAGGTGACCTTCTTAATCTCGTCTGAGACTTACTTCTGAGCAGCGGCTAGAAGAGACCTAGACACTGAGATCTTCTTGTGCTTGTGCACATTGATGGGGTTTGAGCCACCCTAAGAGAGAATTTGCTCGAACGTCTCTTGGTCAAATTAGATAACAAAAGTCTCAACAGTAGACCTAAAGGTCTCATTATTGCATTGCGGTATTGTCTTCTTCTTGTTGAATAAAACATTCCCCAGCAGAGTCGCAAGCTTGTTTTTCATTGATTTGAAAAGTGAGAGAACTTTACAAAATCCAAAGAGATTTATAAGTAATAATGAAAAATTACAAGTATCTCTTCTTGAGATTTTTGGGAAAGTATGTCAGTGGAAGTTTGGTCAGCGCGTAACCACTTTGTTCCATTGATGATGCGAGTAATCAAGTCTCAGTTCTTCTGCTTTAAGAATTTTCTTCTCACCTGGTTTTGAAAATCCTTCGAGAGAGAGTTTTTAAGGGTATTCACACTTTGAAAGAGAAATGAAATTATCTAAGAAAGCTCAGAAGCTAAAGAGTGATCTCTTATGAAATCTCTCAGCCAAAGTCAGCAATCCAAAGTTCAACCTTCAAAATCAGCCCCAAACTCCTCCTTGCAATAGGCTATTTATAGACTTTGTAGGGTGTAACTGCTCTCCTAAAAATTACCACAGTGATCCAGTCTAGAAGCTAGAATAGCTTCGCTACAAAGTAAGTATAGCTTGAGCAAAGCTGGAAACTCATGTGCGAAGCTAATTAGCAAATTGGCTTGGCGTTGTTACACCAATCCCACAATTTGCACCATTAAGCGTGGGATTTCCCTTGATCTTCTTTCACCAATTAAGGAGTAAAAAGATCATGGCAATTAACTACCCAAAGTGATAGGTATCACATTAATCTTGTGCTGGGATTTTTAAATGGTCAAAATGACCATAAAAACCCGCAGCGGAGCTAAGCTTCGTGCGAAGCTAAGAATTGAGCTCTCAGTAGGGCTATTCAGAGCTTGCTGCAAAGCTAGAAAAGTGCTTGTAGCAAAGCTAAAAGCTCTTTGATAGAGACTTGAATTAGCTTTAGAAGCGAAGCTAAGAATGAGCACACAGCGGAGCTACTCTAAGCTTGCAACGAGCTATGCTTGCAATGATGCTAAATGATAGCCTCTTGGGCTTCTTTAGAAGACAAATGCTTGGTTCACTGTTTGCTTCATTGGATTAGTGGAGTCTAAATCACTAGTTTTTCAATTAGAGATAAAGAGGTCTTCAGCCTGTCTGCAACTTGTCTTTTTGAAGTGTTACAAGTTTGACATCATTCAGACCAGCTGCAGAGCTGCCTTGGAGTTTGTCTATTCGGAGTGTCAACAAGAAGTACATCCAGAAAAGAGAGGCAACTCAGGCCACGTCCAGTCGCCCTCGAGACAAGGGCCTGAGGTCAAGAAGTCGAAGTCACAATTCCTCCCGAGAAATAATCCGAGCCACAATTCTTCCACTGTTCGCAAGCCATCTGGGCGCACTGCCGAATCTAGCAAGGAGAGCGAAGCAGAGCTCGACCTTATCCCATTCGGGGTACCGATTGATCAGATCTTCAACACCATCAAAGACTGGTCCTGGGTCTGGCTTCTGGCTGAAAATCACCTAGAGGGGGGTGAATAGGTGATGATGCTAATCAAAGAGCAATTTAAAAATTATGATGCAAATGTAATGCAATAATCTCCCAAAACAAGACTAAGAGCCGAATTCCCTATTAAGGGCTCTGAACTCCTTCCTCCGGCTTCCTCGTAAAATGAGTTAGAGGTGCGCAATGCAACCTTGTTGTATGGGATAATGATTGACAATATGAATGAAAATGAATATGGCAATGACAATCTCAAGAAATAAGTAATGACAAGGAAAAGTAAACCAATCGCAAACACAAAGATATGTTATCGAGGTTCGAGCACCCAGCTCTACTCCCCGCCTTCCCCAGAAGGATTCTAGCTACTTCCACTATCACAAAGATCACAAATACAATGGAGTACCCAACTCCACAATCTCAAGTACAAGGAATTTCTGAGTAGTCAAAAGACCACAAACTCTCTCTTTCAATTGTCTCTTCCCTTACAAAAGGTCCTTAGAGAACAATGAGTAGGAATGAAGCTCTTGTGTGCAAGGAGAAAAGAAAATGAAATCAGAGAGTTCTTTTGAAAAACACTTCAGAAAATGAGAGAGAATTTCAGCACAAAAACCAAAAACCAAGCTCTTTTGAATGCCTTAAACTTTTGAATTTTTCTTGTAATAATTAGGTGAACCAATCTCTCCCCAAACACCCCTATTTATAGGAGAGGGCTAGGGTTAGAAGATAAAACATTTTTAAGGCTAATCAGAATGTATTAAACCCAAAACAGGTCATTTAAACTCACTTAAGTGAGAAAAAGACAAAAATAAACAACTCAGAAAAAAATGCCCGTTACTGTTCAAACGGCTCTGTCGGTCGACCGGTCGGTCGACCGCAAGTTCAAAAATGTGACCGTTGCAGGCCAGCGGTCGACCGCCCGGTCGACCCATTTTAACCGAGAGCAGAGTGACTTGCAGTCGGTCGACTGCACGGTCGACCGGCAGACATGCACACGGATACGTGCACCTGCCAGTTCCTCGGTCGACTGCACGGTCGACCGGTCAAACCTGACACAGAATCAGTCGACCGGTCGGTCGACCGGAACAGGTTAAAAATCAGGTTTTTGAAAGAATATAAAGGAGATTTTGTTTTTGACAAAAATACTTTTGAACATAGATTTGTATAAAACACAAATATATATCTGTAGGCCAAATCTTGTAAACAAAATGTTTTTGTATAAATTATAAGAAAACATTTTGTAATAAACATGTGTTCAAAAAAAACGTGTGTGATAGAGCTTCAAACCTATCCACTATTCTTTAACAAGCTATAAAACTAAAAATACAATGATTAAATACTTTTTGAGCAATCTTCAAGTCTTTGAGCCATCCAATGCCTTGCTAGTGCCTTCTCTTCTATGATCCTTCCTTGATTGTGCAATTTGCCTTCCTTGCTATGTGAAACTTAGAAGTTCTTGCAAAAGCTAAGCCAATGGTCTCCAAACATGGTACAAAATCTGAAACTTATCTTGAACAAATTCATTAGTACCAAATAGCTCTTATTTGGTTTGTCATCATCAAAACACAAAACAAGAGAGTGTAACCTCTTGGGCCAACAATCTCCCCATTTTTGATGATGACAAAACAAATAGGCTATAGACAAAAATATGGGGGAGGAGAAGACTCCCCCTCAAATTATGCTATATGAAAAACACAAGAATTTATTAAAAACATAAAAACATACTCTTGATGCCAATTGAAACCAAATTGAAACAATACTAATAAAACACAAAATACAAGAGTTCTCAAATTCATAAAACTCATAAAACCAAAACTTATAAATTCATATGGAACCAAGACCAAATGAACTTATTTTTGTCCCATGTAAACTTATTCTCCCCCTTTTTGTCATACATCAAAAAGGGTTATGAAAATCATGTCTATTCAATAACACAAACATTAAGTTCTCCACAAATAAACGAGAATCTAGCAAAATCAAGTGGTTTAGTGAAAATATCGGCTAGTTGTAAATCCGTGGAAACATAATCAATATCTATATCTCCTTTCTCAAAATGATCTCTAAGAAAGTGATATCTAATCTCAATGTGCTTGGTCTTACTATGTTGATTTGCATTCTTAGTCGTGTATAGTACTAGTATTATCACAAAATATTTTTATATGATCAAAATGCAAATCAAAATCAAGGAGAGTATGTTTCATCCAAAGGACTTGTGCACAACAAGCCCTTGCGGCAACATACTCCGCCTCGGCGGTTGAGAGTGCTACGGAATTTTGTTTCCTAGAGGACCATGAAACAAGACAATTACCAAGAAATTGACATGTCCCACTAGTACTCTTTCTATCAACTCTACAACCCGCATAGTCGGCATCCGAATAACTCGTCATTGAGAAATCTCCGGTTTTCGGATACCATAGACCCATCCCAATAGTGCCCTTAATATTACGAATAATGCGTTTTACCGCAATAAGATGGGACTCTTTAGGATACGATTGAAATCTAGCACAAAGACACACACTAAACATGATATGCGGCCTACTTGCCGTTAAATATAAAAGACTTCCTATCATGCTTCTATATAATTTAATATCAACATTTTTACCTTTGTCATCTTTATCAAGCTTGGTTGTAGTTGCCATGGGAGTGTTGCAAGTCTTTGAGCCTTCAAGTCCAAACTTCTTTACAAGTTCCTTTGCGTACTTGGCTTGACTTATGAACGTCCCGTTTTGCAATTGCTTGATTTGGAGTCCAAGGAAGAAATTGAGCTCACCCATTGAAGACATTTCAAACTCAAGTTGCATTACCTTTTCAAAATCCTTGCACAAAAGCTCATTAGTAGAACCAAAAATTATATCATCAACATAAATTTGCAGAATTAATATATCATTATCAACATGCTTAGTGAATAGAGTGGTGTCTACTTTACCTTTAATAAAATCATTTGAAATAAGAAAACTAGAAAGCCTTTCATACCAAGCTCTAGGAGCTTGTTTCAATCCATATAAAGCTTTATCAAGTTTAAAAACAAAATCGGGATGAACATGATCAACAAAACCGGGAGGTTGAGAAACATAAACTTCTTCATTAATAAAACCATTCAAAAATGCACTTTTCACATCCATTTGAAAAAGTTTAAAATTTTTGAAAGATGCAAAAGCTAGTGTCATCCGTATGGCTTCAAGCCAGGCTACGGGTGCAAAGGTCTCCTCAAAGTCAATTCCTTCAACTTGAGTGTAACCTTGGGCCACTAACCTAGCTTTATTCCTAATGACATTTCCGGACTCATCCATCTTGTTTCTAAAGATCCACTTAGTACCAATTATTGGTCTATCGTGGGGTTTAGGAACAAGGTGCCAAACTTGGTTGCGCTCAAATTGATTGAGTTCCTCTTGCATGGCAAGCAACCAATATGGGTCCGTCTCGGCTTCGAGAATGCCTTTGGGTTCAAAATGAGAAATGAAAGCAAAGTTACCACATAGGTCATGGAGTTTGGAGCGCGTTGTGACTCCTTTAGATGCATCACCCAAGATGAGCTCCTTAGAATGATTTGTAGCGTATCTCCAAGCTTTAGGAAGCGGTTGAGAGCTTTCCTCTTTATCCTCTTGAACATCACCAATAGATTCTTGCTTTTCTTCTTGAGCGGGTGAGTCCTTCAAGGATAGTCTCTCCATGTCTTCACCTAATGGTTCAATCTCTACAACATTCTCAACAACCACATTAGATTCTTCAAATTTAACATGCATGGATTCTTCAATGGTACGAGAAGATCTAATGAATACTCTATAAGCTTTACTAGTTGTAGAATATCCAACAAAAATTGCTTCATAAGCCTTAGCATCAAATTTACCCAAATTCTCTTTAGTATTTAGAACAAAACACTTGCATCCAAAAACTTTAAAATAAGCAACATTAGGTTTTCTAGAGTGATACATTTCAAAAGATGTTTTGAAAGAATTTTTACACAAATAAATACGGTTAGATATATAGCATGCGGTGTTTACGGCCTCGGCCCATAAATATTGAGGGAGGTCGTATTCACTTATCATTGTCCTAGCTATCTCTTGAAGTGTTCTATTTTTCCTTTCTACAACTCCATTTTGTTGTGGAGTTCTAGGACAAGACATTTCATGCTTAATTCCCTTTTCATCACAATAAGTCATGAAGAGTTGGTTTACAAACTCACCACCTCTATCACTTCTTATTTTCAAAATCGGAAAACCTTTTCTTTTTCAACCCTTTTTCGAAAAATCTTAAAATGAGAAAAGGTTTGATCTTTGTGTTCCAAAAAGAAAACCCAAGTGAAACGGGAAAAATCATCAACCAAAACATATGCATATCTACTACCATTTAAACTCTTAGTTTTAGTAGGTCCAAAAAGATCCATATGAATTAATTCTAAAGGCCTAGTTGACATGATATCCTTGATTGGTTTGAAGAAAGACTTGGTTTGTTTTCCAAGTTGGCACGCACAACAAATGCGGTCTTTCTCAAACTTCAAGTAAGGAATACCCTTCACCAATTCCTTTGAATTAATCCTAGAAAGATGTTCAAAAGAAGCATGTCCTAATCTTCTATGCCAAAGCCAAGAATTTTCATCAAAAGCATTCAAGCATTTAGTAGAACACTCAATATTAAGCATGTCAATGATATAAACATTATCATCACGAAAACCGGTGAGAATACAATCATTTGTTTTAATATCAAAAATCTTGCAAGAACAATCATCAAAAACAACTTTAAGTCCACGATCACAAAATTGACTAATGTTAAGCAAATTATGTTTCAAACCTTCAACTAAAACAACATTCTCAATAATAGGAGATGCACCAATTTGAATGTTACCTATACCGATGATAGTCCCTTTGGAGTCATCCCCGAAGGTGACGGAGCCACCTTCCATGTACCTTGATAGGGTTGTAAAGTTGTTGATATCCCACGTCATGTGTCTTGAACAACCACTATCAAGGTACCACCGCTCCCTACGTCTTGGAGCCTTGGTGTGTACCTACATCAAACAATTTAGGACTTGATTTTGGTACCCACATTTTCTTGGGTCCTTGAGGGTTAGAGCCATGAACCCAAACAAGATTATTGGATCTATTTAATTGATCATAACAAAACTTAGCTAAATGTCCATTTTTACCACAATATGTGCATCTATATACTCTACCATATTTAAAAGCATAATGGGTGTGTGATTTGTGAGCATGAGCTTTGTGAGCATGAGCATGAGAAGTGTTAGGTGTAGTGTGAGCATGAGGAATCTTAGCATGTGATGTGTGCTTTTTAGAAAATTTTTCCTCAAGTTTCTTAGTGTTAAAAGCACAATCTTTCAAAACCTTCTCGAAATCAACCATTTTGGTTTTTAAAGAAGAAATTTCTTTTCATCAACAATAGAAAATTTAGCCTTACAAGAAACCTTGTAGGCACTAAATTCATTTTGAATAGAAATGAGGTTGGAAGAAATATCATCTTTTTCTTTGGAAACCATAGCAAGTTGATTTTTAAGAAAAGCAACTTCCTTTTGTAATTTAAAGCATTCAATTTTCTTATTATCATAAGTTTCAGAAAGTTCAACAAAAGCATGTACAAGAACTTCCTTACTTAACTCATCATCTTCCTCATCATGAGATTGAGGGTTTACCATAGGTGTGTTTGCCATGAAACACATGTTTGCGGTATCCGCCTCTTCTTCTTCTTCGGACTCGCTTTCCGAATCCCAAGTGGCCTTGTAAGCTTTCTTTTCTTCCGGCTTCTTAGGCTTGAAGGAGGAAGTCATCTTCTTCTTGAACTCCGGACAATCGGCCATGATGTGTCCGGGCTTTCGGCAATTGTAACATATAATCCTTCTCTCTTCTTTGCCTTCAAATTTTCTCCGGAAGTTGAGCTTGTTCCTCCGGTACATCCTTTTGACATTTCGCACAAGGAGGGAGAGCTCCTCATCTTCTTCTTCATCTTCTTCATCGTCTTCAAGAGTGGATGAAGACTTGAAAGCTAAGGACTTCTTCTTTGTTGGAGCGGCCTCTTCTCTTGCTTTCTTCTCCATCTCATGGGTCTTTAGGTTCCCAATGAGACTAATGATGTCCATCTTATCTTTGTCGTTCAATTCCTTCAAGGTGGTGGCCTTTATCTCCCAAGATGGAGGAAGAGCCCGAATCACTTTGCGCACCTTTTGATCGTTGGAGATGACGTCACCTAAGGAAGAAAGACCATTGGTGATTTTAGTGAATCTAGTAATCATACAATCAATAGATTCATCATCAAGCATTTTAAATGATTCATATTGAGACCTCAAGAGATCTATCTTAGCTCTCTTGACTTGTGAAGGCCCTTCATGTGTGACCAATAAGTGTTGCCAAATCTCATAGGCGGATTGGCAATGAATTGCCCGTGTAAGGTCATCCTCATTCAAGGCGGTTAAAAGGGAGTTTTGGGCCTTGGAGTTAGCCTCATATTCTCTAAAGTTGAAGTCGGTCCATGTGCTCTCATCACTATCGGGTGCTACATAGGGTTTGGTCAAGGACTTAGCCACTAAACTACCTAATGATTGCAAAAAGATAGTCATCCTAACCTTCTAAATAGGGAAGTTGAGTCCATCAAATTTAGGTGGGGATTTAATGTTATCGGCCATGTTTACTAGTAATGAATGAATGAAATGAGAAATGTTGATTAGCAAATTTTAAGGATCTCTCTATGGATGTTAAGCCAAAACCTAGAGTCCAAGCTCTGATACCAATTGAAAATCACCTAGAGGGGGGGTGAATAGGTGATGATGCTAATCAAAGAGCAATTTAAAAATTATGATGCAAATGTAATGCAACAATCTCCCAAAATAAGACTAAGAGCCGAATTCCCTATTAAGGACTCTGAACTCCTTCCTCCGGCTTCCTCGTAAAATGAGTTAGAGGTGCGCAATGCAACATTGTTGTATGGGATAATGATTGACAATATGAATGAAAATGAATATGGCAATGACAATCTCAAGCAATAAGTAATGACAAGGAAAAGTAAACCAATCGCAAACACAAAGATATGTTATCGAGGTTCGAGCACCCAGCTCTACTCCCCGCCTTCCCCAGAAGGATTCTAGCTACTTCCACTATCACAAAGATCACAAATACAATGGAGTACCCAACTCCACAATCTCAAGTACAAGGAATTTCTGAGTAGTCAAAAGACCACAAACTCTCTCTTTCAATTGTCTCTTCCCTTACAAAAGGTCCTTAGAGAACAATGAGTAAGAATGAAGCTCTTGTGTGCAAGGAGAAAAGAAAATGAAATCAAAGAGTTCTTTTGAAAAACACTTCAGAAAATGAGAGAGAATTTCAGCACAAAAACCAAAAACCAAGCTCTTTTGAATGCCTTAAACTTTTGAATTTTTCTTGTAATAATTAGGTGAACCAATCTCTCCCCAAACACCCCTATTTATAGGAGAGGGCTAGGGTTAGAAGATAAAACATTTTTAAGGCTAATCAGAATGTATTAAACCCAAAACAGGTCATTTAAACTCACTTAAGTGAGAAAAAGACAAAAATAAACAGCTCAGAAAAAAATGCCCGTTACTGTTCAAACGGCTCTGTCGGTCGACCGGTCGGTCGACCGCAAGTTCAAAAATGTGACCGTTGCAGGCCAGCGGTCGACCGCCCGGTCGACCCATTTTAACCGAGAGCAGAGTGACTTGCAGTCGGTCGACTGCACGGTCGACCGGCAGACATGCACACGGATACGTGCACCTGCCAGTTCCTCGGTCGACTGCACGGTCGACGGTCAAACCTGACACAGAATCAGTCGACCGGTCGGTCGACCGGAACAGGTTAAAAATCAGGTTTTTGAAAGAATATAAAGGAGATTTTGTTTTTGACAAAAATACTTTTGAACATAGATTTGTATAAAACACAAATATATATCTGTAGGCCAAATCTTGTAAACAAAATGTTTTTGTATAAATTATAAGAAAATATTTTGGAATAAACATGTGTGCAAAAAAAACGTGTGTGATAGAGCTTCAAACCTATCCACTATTCTTTAACAAGCTGTAAAACTAAAAATACAATGATTAAATACTTTTTGAGCAATCTTCAAGTCTTTGAGCCATCCAATGCCTTGCTAGTGCCTTCACTTCTATGATCCTTCCTTGATTGTGCAATTTGCCTTCCTTGCTATGTGAAACTTAGAAGTTCTTGCAAAAGCTAAGCCAATGGCTCCAAACATGGTACAAAACCTGAAACTTATCTTGAACAAATTCATTAGTACCAAATAGCTCTTATTTGGTTTGTCATCATCAAAACACAAAACAAGAGAGTGTAACCTCTTGGGCCAACACTGGCTAGACCCCATCCACCTAACCGAAGAGGGCCTAGATCTAGAAACTACCGTGCCTTTCGCAAAAGAGAGGGGCCACCTTACAGTGGACTGTTGAACCCTCTGACAGCCTTCAGGTCCTGGTTAATGAAGGATACATCCGAGAGTTCATTCTCAACTATGGACTGCCTTTAGAGGTTAGAGTGCAGGGCAGCCCGAGACCATAAGCAAACACCCAGGCAGCACCCTCGTTCAATATAAGGAGATAAACGCCATCTTCAGAAACTCCCTGATAGAAGGAACCACCACCAAGGAGAGGACCCTTTATGTCAAGGAAGCCCGACAACTATCTAGCAATAGTGACTCACCCTCCTACACCTCCCGGTAGGCCAGTCTTTTTCTCAAAAAAAAGAATCTGAAATACACCTAAAGGGGCGTGAATAGGTGTTTTGCTAATCAAATGCAATTTAAAATTGCTTATGATTAATTATGCAAATAGTCACTCAAAACAAGAATTGAAGCTGAATTCTCTGTGAAGGGCTCTAGAACTTCTCTTTGATTTCTCTAGATATGAGTTGAGGTGCTCAATTGCCTCCTTTTTGAGATGAGTATAGACCGGTAATGAAAGTGATGGAATGAAAGCAGTTATAGAATGCAAGATAAACAATTACACGAGTATAAAAAATGAAAAAACAATAGAGAGCAAGACACAAGCAATCGCAAATTCAAAAGAATTTGTTCCGAGGTTCGAGCCACCACTCTACGTCCCTGCCTTCACCACTATGAAGGATTTCACTATCCTCTAAGGGATCTTTCACAAAGAGATCTTATACAAAGGAATTACAATTTGGTCTACACAAGATCAGAGTACACAACTCCACTAACTCAACTCTCTACACAAGGGGCAGCACAAAGCCAATTGAGATTGCAAAGCACTTGGTGATCTAACAAGATCACAAACAATCTCTTCCAACTTCCTATACAGTAGAATATGAAGTGTTGCTCAAGAAGTTAAATGAGAGATAAAATTCAGTTAGAAAGAATAGAGGAGTTTTAAAACCAACTGAAAATAACTTTGGAAAGAAAGAACTTGGAGATTTAAAGCTAGAAAAAATTTTCTCTTTTGAAACAAACTTGAAAACTTGTAAACTTGTGTGTTTTTCTTATCTAAAACCAAAACTAATGACCCATATATATAGACAATGAATAAATAACATTTATAAATTAAATCAGGTCATTTAGGGTGTGTTTAGACACTTGGAAACCAAAAATGCCCATTGAAATCCACTAAAAATAAAACAGATTCAAAAACTAGCCATTATGACCATCTGGCAGCATGTCGATCGACAGATAGGTCATCTAGAAAAGGGCCTTTGGCTCTAGTCGACCAGGAGGTCGATTGCTCAGTAGTTTAAAAAGAAAAACTAAATTGCCGATCGACTGGGTCGGTCGACCGGGGTCGGTCGACTAACCCTAACTGAGAGTTAGGGTCTTTCAGTCGGTCCATCGATTGGTCGACCACAAGGGTTAACGGTTGACTGGTCTGTCGACCGACAACATGCACAAACGTGCATGCACCTTGGCTAAAGGCGATCGATCGTTCTGGCCTGCAATGGGCACCGGTCGACTGGGAGGTCGACCGTTCTGGCCTGAAACAGTTTTTATGAAAACTTTTGAGTTTTAAATATTTGTCTAAATATTTTGTATTAGTTTATGGGTAATGTAGCAATGTATAGGAAATGAAATACATGTTCTAAGCTCGTTATAAAATTTTAGAAAAATTATGAGACATGCATCAAAACCAAACATGCGAAATACCAATCTACCAAAACTTGTGTTTTTTGAAATCATGTATTTTGTGTGTGTAACTTCTTTAGCATCACTGCTTTATTATACATTTTAACAAATATCTTACAAGGTTCTTGGTGACTGCAAGATCTTCAACCGTGCTTTTTCATTAGCGACATCGAGTGCTTTGAATTTGAATTCCGTATTTGAATCTTCTTGAGTCTTCAGCACCTTCCTTTAGAGGAAAAAACTTCTTAAATCCTTAAAACCCTGAAATATACTTAAACACTAAACCTTAATTAGTACAAATAATCACATGTGTTTTGTTATCATCAAAGCCATAAAACCGAGTGATTATAACCTTGGGCCAATAATCTCCCCCTTTTTGATGATGACAAAACATATGAGTTATTTAAAATAAAAGATAAACATATGAGTTATTTAAAAAAAAGATTGGAAAAAGCTTGAAAAGCCCCCTCAAGTTATGCTATCTATCAAGTATAAGAAAACGTTATGAATTTAATTGAATTTGACAATATAAGCAAGTCACACATATATGCATATATAAAAATGATATCAATATAGAATAATATACATATATGGTCTACCATCCTTCCAATCCTCCTTTCTCTAACAACAATATATAAGCATGGTAAAGAGAATGGATATAAAATACCAAAACAGCTTAATAACTCAAATATCTCTCCCCCTTTTGTCATGCATAAAAAAGGGTAAAGATATCAACATAAAAAAGATATTAATTTTAAAAATACACGTAAAAAAATTTGAAAACATTTTCAAAACTTATGAATCCATAATACAAACATTTAACTCACCACAAATCAATGAAAATCTATTATAATTTAACGGTTTAGTAAAATGTCCGCAAGTTGAAAATTGGTGGAAATTTAATCAATTTCAATATCGCCTTTCTCATAGACATCTCTAAGAAAGTGATACGGAATATCTATGTTCTTGGTCTTGCTATGTTGATTTGTATTTTTGGTCATATGAATGGTGCTAGTATTATTACAAAATATTTTAATATGGTCATAATACAAATCATAATCAAGGAGAGTATGTTTCATCTATAGGACTTATGCACAACAAGCCCCGATCGCAACGTACTCTGTCTTAGCAGTTGAGAGGGCTACTGAATTTTATTTCTTTGAAGACCATGAAACAAGATAATTTCTTAGAAATTGACAAGTACTACTAGTGCTCTTCTTATCCACTCCACAACTGGCATAGTCAGCATCTGAATATCTCGTCATGAGAAATTATCCAATTTTTAGATACCACAAGCCCATTCGAATCGTGCCCTTAAGATATCTAATAATACGCTTTACCGTAATTAAGTGAGACTCTTTAGGATAAAATTGAAATCTAGCACATAGACACACACTAAATATAATATTTGGCTTACTAGCCGTCAAATAAAGTAAACTGCCAGTCATACTTTTATAAAGTTTAATGTCTATATTTATACCTTATTCGTTCTTGTCAAACTTAGTAGTAGTGGCCATGGGAGTCATGCTTAATTTTTCATCTTCAAGTCCAAATCTCTTGATGAGTTCTTTAGTGTACTTGGTTTCATTTATGAAGAACCCTTCACTCCTTTGCTTGATTTAAAGGCCAAGGAAGTAGTTTAGCTCTCCCATCATAAACATCTCAAACTCATTTTTCATGCTTGATTCAAATTCTTTACGAAGCTTTTCATTAGTGGATCCAAAAATAATATCATCAACATAAATTTGAACAATTAGGATATCACTATCTACATGCTTTATAAAAAAAGTGGTGTCAACTTTACCTTTAGCAAAATCATTTGAAATTAGAAAAATTGAAAGTCTTTCAAACAAAGTTTGGAGCTTGTTTTAAATCATATAAAGCTTTATCAAATTTGTACACAAATTCCAGATCTGTAGGATCAATAAACATGGAGGTTGTTCAACATATGCTTCCTCTTCTATAAAACCACTTAAAAATGCACTTTTGACATCCATTTGGAAAAGATTGAAATCTTTATAAGAAGCAGAGGCAAGTGTCATCCGTATGGCTTCAAGCCATGCTACGGTGCCAAGGTTCTCTCAAATCGATACTTTCAATTTGAGTGTAACCTTGGGCCACTAATTTAGCTTTATTTCTAATATATTATCTGACTCATCCAACTTATTCCTAAAGATCCATTTAGTATCAATAGTTGGTTTATCATGGGGTCTAGGAATAAGATGCCAAACTTGGTTGCGCTCAAATTGATTGAGCTCTTCTTGCATTGCAAGCAACAAATATGAATCAACCTCGGCTTCGAGAATATTTATGGGCTCAATGTGTGAAATAAAAGAAAAATGCCCACATAAATCATGGAATTTGGATTGAGTAGTTATCCCCTTGAATACATCACCTTTGATAAGGTCCCTGGGATGATTTGAAGTAAATATCTAATCCTTTGGAAGTTGTTATGTGGGCTCCATTTCAACCTCTTGAACTTCATCTTATACATTAATCTTTGGCTTTTCTTCTTCTATAAGTGAGTCTTTTAAGGTTATCTTCTCCATATCTTCATCTAAGGAATCAATCACTACAATATTCTTCACAAAAGCATTAAATTTCTCAAACTTGACATGTATAGATTTTTCAATAGTCAAAGTAGATCTATTGAAGACTCTATAGGCCTTATAATACCCAACAAATATGGCTTCATAAGATTTGATATTAAATTTTCTTAAATTGTCTTTAGTGTTTTTAACAAGCATTTACTACCAAAAACTTTAAAATAAGAAACATTAGGTTTTTCTCAAATAGTAAATTTCAAATGAAGTTTTAGAAGTATTCTTACAAAAATAAATTCTATTTGAGATCTAGCATGATGTGTTTACAGCCTTTGCCCATAAGTATTGAGGAGTCCATATTCATTTATCATTGTCCTAACCATTTCTTGAAGAGTACAATTCTTTCTTTTAACAATTCCATTTTGTTGTGAAGTTTTAGGACATGAAAGTTCATGTTTGACTTTATGTTCTTCACAATAGATGATAAAGGAGTGGTTAATGAATTCACCACCTCTATCACTTCTTGTACATAAAATCAGAAAATCTTTTTCTTTTTAACTCTTTTTCTAAACACTTGAAAATGTGAAAAGACTTGATCTTTGTGTTCTAAAAAGAAAACCTATGTAAAATGAGAAAAATCATCAACCAAAACAAAGACAAAATGATTTTCACTTAGACTTTTGGTTTTAGTTGGACCAAACAAACTCATGTAAATTAACTCCAAAGATCATGATGTCATGATATCCTTAATTGTTTTGAAGGAGAAATTGGTTTGTTTTCTAAGTTGGCACGCACGCAAATGTGGTCCTTCTCAAATTTCAAATAAGGAATACATTTCACCACTTTCTTATTATTAATTCTAAATAGATGGTCAAATAAAAAATGGCCTAGTCTCCTATGCCATAACTAAGAGTCTTCATTAAAGGCATTTAAACATATAGCATTGCATTGTATATTTGACATATCAATCATGTACATATTATTTTCACGAAAACTGAAAAGTACACATATATTGGTTTGTCTATCTAAAATATTGCAAGCTAAATCATCAAAAATCACTTTGAAACCCCTATCACAAAGTTGACTAATACTCAAGAGGTGATGCTTAAGACCATCAACTAAAACAACATTTTCAATTAAGGGAGACGAGCCAATTTTAATGTTACCTATACCGATAATTTTTCCTTTGAAATCATCTCCAAAGGTGACAGTGTCACCTTCATGGTACCTTGATAGGGTTACAAAATAATTGATATCCTAAGTCATATACCTTAAGCAACCGTTATCAAGATATCACCGCATCCTACATCTTGGAGCCTTGATGTGTACCTATATCAAATAACAAATTGGTTGATTTTGGTACTCAAATTTTCTTGGGTCCTTTAATGTAAGCATTTCAAACCCAAATGTGACCATTTGAAGCATTTATTCTATCAAAGTAAAATTTGGCTAAGTGACTTTTTCAGCCACAATAAGTGCATAAATAAACTCTACCATAAATAAAAGCATGATGGGAGTATGGGGTGTGAACATGTTTGGTGTGTGTAGTTATCTAGCATGATGTGTATGTATATGTTGTGATTTAGGAGTGTGGATCTGTGTAGTATGATGAGCATGTGTGGTATGAACATGTTTATTTGGAGCTTCCTAGGAAATATTGCCTAACTTTATCAAACTCACATTTCTTTAATACATCTCTTAAAAAATTAATTTTATCTTTTAGAATAAAAATCTCATTTTTATCAATTAATAAAAATTTTGCTTTACATGAAATTTTATATGCATCAAAATCATTTTTTGTGGATAAGAGTGTAGAAGATAAACCATCTTTTTCTTTTGAAAGAATAACAATTTTATTTTGAAGGGTTTCATTTGTCCTTTTTATTTTTAAATACTTCATTCTAAGAAAATCATAGTTGTTAGACAACTCTTCAAAAGTCTCACCCAATTCATCCATTATTAATTCACAATCATCGAGTAAGGGTTCGGATGTTACCTTAGGTGTGTTATCATTAGCCATGAAATACACATGTACCGTATCCACTTCTTCATCGGTTTCACTCTCCGAGTCCCACGTAGCCTTGAGAGCTTTGTTTTTGGAGGGCTTCTTGGAGGTTCAAGGTTTACTTTTGATCTTCAGACAATCTGCAACCATGTGGCCCGGTGTCCAACAATTAAAGCATATGACCTTCTTGTCTTCTTTCCCTTGCCATCATCTTCTATTATTAAATTTAGCCTTGTTGTACATCCTCCTTACATTTTTCACTAGGAGGGAGAGTTCTTCAACATCCTTTTCTTCATCATCATCATCATCGGAGATGGTGCGAGTGGATTTGAAAGCAATCACTTTCTTCTTTTGTGGTGCCATCTCTTCCCTTGCCTTCCTCTCCATCTCATGGGTCTTAAGCTTTCCTATAAGACCGATGAGCTCTATCTCTTCTTTGTCATTTAGCTCCTTGAATGTAGTAGCCTTGACTTCCCATGAGGGTGGAAGTACCCAAATGATCTTTCTTACTTTTTGATCATTGTCAATGGCATCACCTAAAGAAGCAAGACCATTAGTTATTTTAGTAAATCTTGTTACCATGTCATCAATGGTGTCATTATCATGCATGGTGAAATTTTCATATTGGAAACGTAAGAGATCAATCTTTGCTCTTTTTACTTGTGACGTTTCTTCATGAGTTACTACTAGGCTTGGCCAAATCTCATAAGCAGATTTGCAATGGATAACCCTAGCAATATTGTCATTGTTCAAAGCTTGAAGTAAGGCATAGTATGCCTTAGCATTTGCATCAAACTTCTTAGTGGCAATGTCAGACCAAGTGTCTTCATCACCAATGGGTATACTAAAGGGTTTTAGTCACCGTTTTTGCAACCCGGCTTACTAAGAATTGCAAAAATATGGTCATCTTAACCTTCTATATAGGAAGATTAAGGCCATCAAACTTGGGAGGGGTCTTAATACCTTCGAAAATTTTTACTAAAGTGGATGAAGATGAATATGTGAAAGAAATAGTTAGCAATTATGATCTCTCTAAGGTTGTTAAGCCAAAAACTAGAGACCAAGGCTTTGATACTAATTGAAATACACCTAAGGGGGGTAAATAGGTGTTTTGCTAATTAAATGCAATTTTAAAACTACTTATGATGAATTATGTAAGCGGTCACTCAAAATAATAATTGAAGCCGAATTTCCCGTGAAGTGCTCTAGAACTTTTTCTCTTTGAATCCTCTAGATAATAAGTTAAGGTGCTCAATTGCCTCTTTTTTGAGATGAGTATAGACCGGTAATGAAAGTAATAGAATGAAAGCAATTATAAATTCAAGATGAACAATTACACAAGTATGAAAAATAAAAAATAATAGAGAGCAAGACACAAATAATTGCAAACACAAAGAAATTTGTTCGGAGGTTCGAGCCACCGCTCTAGGTCCCCGTCTTCACCACTATGACGGATTTCACTATCCTCTAAGGGATCTTCTACAAAGGGACCTTATACAAAGGAATTACAACTTAGTCTACATAAGACCGGAATACACAATTCCACTAACTCAATCCTCTATACAAGAGGTAGCACAAAATCAATTGAGATTACAAAGCATTTGGTGATCTAACAAGATCACAAATGCTCTCTCTTACAACTTACTATAGAGTAAAATATGAAGTGTTGCTCAAGAAGTTAAATGAGAGATGAAATTCAGTTAAAAAGAATAGAGGAGTTTTAAAACCAACTGAAAATAGCGTTTTAAAGAAAGAACTTGGATATTAAAGCTAGAAAAACTTTTCTCTTTTGAAATAAACTTGAAAACTTGTAAACTTGTGTGTTTTTCTTATCTAAAATCAAAACCAATGACCCATATATAAGGCAATGAATAAATATCATTTATAAATCATACCAGGTCATTTGGGGTGTGTTTAGACACTTGAAAACCAAAAAAGCCCGTTGAAATCTACTAAAAACAAAACAGATTCAAAAACTAGCCGTTATGACCATCCGGCAGCCGTCGGTCAACCAGCCAGTTGACCGACAGGTCATCCAGAAAAGAGCTATTGGCTCCGGTCGATCAGGGGATCGATCGCTCGGTAGTTTAAAAAGAAAAACTAAATTGTCGATCGATCGGGTCGGTCGACTGACCCTAACCGAGAGTTAGGGTCTCTCAGTCGGTCGACCGATCAGTCGACCGTAAGGGTAAGCGGTTGATCAGTCAGTCGACCAACAACGTGCACAAATGTGCACGCCCCTTGGCTAAAGGCCTGATCGACTGGGCGGTCGACCGTTTTGGCCTGCAATGGGCACCGGTAAATTGGGCAGTCGACCGTTCTGACCTGGAACAGTTTTTATGAAAACTTTTGAGTTTCAAATATTTTTCAAAATATTTTATATTAGTTTATGGATAATGTAGCAATATATAGGTGATGACATACATGTTATAAACTCGTTATAAAATTTTGAAAAAAATAATGAAACATGTAAAATACCAATACTACCAAAACTTGTGTACTACTCATCTAGTCATTACTTTACCCTAAATCATGTGCTCTTTCGTGACCGTGAAATTTTGACTAAGAGTTCTTTAACTCTAACTCTTATACCTTATTTATTTATTTATATTTTTTTATTTTTTGTGGTATTATTCCAGGTTTATTAGGCTTTCTAATCTGCCCATGTAACGAGCCTTTAATTGGTGACTCCCAAACCGAACGGTCTTAAAGCACCGGGTGAGAAAACACTGCAAGGACTTAAGAACTCGAGCAAACAAGGCCACAAAACTAAGGATTTTATTATATGAACCTCTTTTAGGCGTGAATACTTATACTTTATGAGGCACAAATACCCAGCTTAATCAGAGGATTATATATATATATATATGTATATATATGTATATATATGTATATGTATATATTTCTTTTTTTCTTCTTTATTTTTAAACCCTAAGTGTGTAAGTGTATAAAGCATGCATATATCATTAAGGTAAAAAATGAAGACTAAACTACTTTTCTAAATTTTCTTCCTAACCTTGAAAATCAAACAAATAATCTTATTTTGACCAAGTATAAGAAATCCTAATTATGATTCTCATATTCCTTAAAATTGACTTAACTTATTACAAAGAATATGTCAAAATATTGTTTCTATTTTCAAAAAAATTTTAAAAGTAAAGAAAATTTTAATATTTTTTTTATAATAAAAGGAAAACCTAAGTTATGTTAGAACCCTCCCCCCCACACGTATCTCATGCATTGTCCTCAATGTATGAATGATGCATAGATGCATGAAAAAGAAGGAAGGAAAGAAAAATATTACGTTATGGTGGTAGTTCTGGTGGTGGTCTGATTGGGTCAAGCGTTGCTACTCAATCAAAATAATGTAGTTGTTCACGGAACCCACCTTTATTGACGTCCTTTTTATTTACATATTTACAGTGCCCAATATGAATAGGATCATGAAAGATCCTATCGTGAAACTTTCTCCCTTTAATGACCTGTCTTGAAAAATCATCACGGAGTCATTATGGTCTATACCTATGTCCAGCAAAAGAATGTGACATGGTGGAATGGTTGATTTGGGCTCAAGAATGATAGGTTTAGGAACCAATACTGACTCGGGAAAATCAATTTTGGGTTCGAGTGTCAGTTTTGATTCAAGAATTGAGTCCAAATCTAAGAATTAAAATTCACATTCTTTTTCCATCAATAGAATGTGACTATCCAAAATTGGTGACTCCATTTCTAGATCTATGGGTACGGGAATAAACATTGGCTTGGGAAATTGGTCCAAATTAGATAAGAATACCAGAGACAACATAGATTCAAAAATGGAAACTGAATCGCAAAGTTAGGGATCGGGTTCACATTCATGATCAAGTTCAATCTCATTAAAATGAAAACTTGCCAATTCGTCAATGGGTTGATATTGGTCAAGTTCAAGATTTTGTGGTGAAATTGAATGTTGATCAAAGTCTTCAAGATACCATAATTCTTGGTTTTCATAAATATAGCTGAAGTGTCAAGAATAGTCAAAGATTGCGTAGGGAGAGTTTCCTTATTCCTACGCATGTTTTTCAATCTACTAAATCTTGCTTCATATCGAGTTGATTATTTTAGAATTGAATCATGAATTTCATACTCTTCTCTAAGTCTGCATGTTCTTCATGAAAAATAATGTAAGGATTTGTGACTTGAAAAGCTTGATGGGATTTTGAGTCTTCTAAAATTTGAATGCATCGATCAAGCTCGTCTAAGGCTTCCACCCTCTTTTCTCAGCCAATTGATTCTTCTAATAATTGTTCGGGATAAGGAGTATATGAAGCTGGATGTTGGTAAGGTTGTTGACAATATGACTCGGGGGAGTTGTATCCCCATTGACTCTGTAAAGAGAAGTGATGATTATTACAGTCTTGTTTGTAATATTGGCCTGGGGCATGTATCGATTTGGATAAAGCTAATCCGGCACAATATGTTGGTTAAAGTTGTAATTTGCCGGGTTGGTAATATCTGAAAAAAAGGTCGAGGTGTAACATGGATTATTATTAAAATTGAAAAAATTGTTATTATAAGCCATATTACACAAGAATTATCAAAATCAAACAAAGAAAAATAAACAAATAAACAAACAAAAAAAAAAATCTAATCTAAGTTAGGGTAAACCTTAGACCCAGACGACTCCTAACTAGTTAGACTATCCACGGGAGCTATATTGTCGAATCTGACCACATGTTAATCGGCCAAGTAAGGGCAAGATCAGTATGAGATATCTGTGCCTAAGCAACAGGCCTAGTTATGCCAAACCACCAACCTTTAGGGTTTCGCCCCTCAATCCCCAACCTTAGACACCTATATGGTAAGAGTCAAATTCTAATCAAATTCCCCCTTAGGTCAGTCTCCTATATAAATCCGAGATGTCCCTAGGGCCAACATCTATACAGTTTTAGTTAGGCTTGGGTTAATGTAACGCCCCGATCCCGCAGGTACGGGGACGTTATGGCGACGTACATACGTAAGGCGGAAAACCCTCACGTACGTACGCTAAGCCTCAGTACAGGAAATCACCTCCATATATATAAGAGTTCCAGCAGGAAATAAGTACAAGTATCAGTGGAAATATGCTTTAAACATAATCAATATCATATTCATATGGTGACCATCATTACGAATAGGGATATCTGATACTCGATTAGGTATGATCACCGGTACCTGCCTCCCACCAGACACCGTTACTTCATGTACCCATATTTGGTACCCGAACATTTTAACACATTGGATATTGTAATTTCTATATCCCCATTACACTATATATTATTATCACACATTACATGATATATTGTCATTCACAGATACTGACACCGACATTGTTATTGCCTATTATGGAATCACTAATATACGGAGACACTGACACTGCTATTGCATGTTATGGAGTTACTATTACACGAATACCCTGTATACTATTAGTGGGACACGGATACACCAATTCACTGGATACCGTCATTTCATGTATTGAACGGTGATTCATAAGACAAGAAGATAGAAACAATAAATGCATGTATACTCGTGTGGTGAACATATATAATAGTGATGTGTGAACATGAGCTAACTGTATATCGTGCACCCATGTAATGATGATATCAATATATGAAATGATGGTATCCAGTGAATTGGTGTATCCATGTCCCACTAATAGTGTATAGGGTATCCGTGTAACAGTAACTCCATAACATGCAATAGCAGTGTCAGTGTCTCCGTATATTAGTAATTCCATAATAGGCAATAACAATGTTGGTGTCAGTATCTGTGAATGACAATATATCGTGTAATGTGTGATAACAATATATAGTGTAATGGGTATATAGAAATTACAATATACAATGTGTTAGAATGTTCGGGTACTAAGTATGGGTACATGTAGTAACGGTGTCTAGTGGGAGGCAGGTATCGGTGATCATACCTAATCGAGTATCAGATATCCCTATTCGTAATGACGGTCACCATATGAATATGATATTGATTATGTTTAAAGCATATTTCCACTGATATTCTACTCATTACAATTTATTAACCGTTATTTACAGTCTTTACAGTGATTCACCGGTAAACACAACTTATGTGATAAAGCAACCAACCAGTTTAATTAACTACGATAATCATACTTGATAAAAGAAAAACACTCACAAACTATCCATCAAAAGGTAGCTCTCTTTCCCACGATCGCAACGGTTCCAGAATCGTCCAAATCGGAGTCCGGGTTCTCCAGATATCGCCCGAATACTAGAATCCATATAAACGGGTTAAATATGTAATAAAAATATTTCAAATGAAAATACTGAAATTTAGCAGGGGGTTTTCTGTAATCTTACCTTTATTGGGTTTGGATGCGGGTTTGGTAAGATAACGGGTCGGGTTTGGATCCAACCCCAAATTCATAACTTAAGTGATTGGGTTAACGGGTTTATGGGTTGCAAATCCAACCCAATAGGGTTAATGGGTTCGGGTTTCCACCCGAACCCACCAAATTACAATAGCAGCGGCAGCAGCAACTGCTGCTGTCGCGCTCCTGTCTGACCGGCGGCATCTCTCGCCGGCGGTGGGTCTCCCCCGCCGGCGGGAAGAGAGAGAGAAAAACAGAAAGATGGAGAGAGAGAGAGACAGAGAGATGGAGAGAGAAAAGAAGAGAAAAGAAAAGAAAAGAAGAAGAAGAAGAGGAAAAGAAGAAGAAGAAGAAGAAGAAAGGAAGAAGGAGAGGGGAAGGCTGGCGCGGTGGCACGCGGCAGCAACTACGGTGACCCCCGGTCGGCCGCGGTCCCGGCCGGCCGCGGCGCTGGCTTGGCGGCGACTTGCACACACGGATAGAGAGAGAGAGTGATGGAGAGAGAGACAGTAAGAGAGAAGAAATAGAGGAAGAGAGAGAGAAGGAGAAATTGAGAGAGAGAGAGAGAGTGCGGGAGAGACTGTTAAGGGGAAAGAGATAGATGTTTTTAAAAAGATGAAGGAGAGAGAGATGGCGGTGGAGATGGGTAAGGTGGTGGAAGGACAAATCCAGAGAAGGGAAGAAGGGGAAAGAAAAAGAAAAGAAAAAGAAAAGGATTTAATTAATTAAATTAATATTATTTAATTTAGTCTAGAATTCGACTAGTCCCGAACGGTTACCAAAAATTACAAAAAATAGAGAATATTATCCTGAGACATAATATAAAAATGGTTTGGAGAAATTCAACTAGTTTGCAAATTAAAAATCCTGAAAGGTTTCGCCGGTACCAGGCGACACCGGTTTCGCCCGATTTTTAATAAATTTAAAAAAAATCCCCAAAAATACCAAAACGTATCTAATGTGATTCTAAGATATAAGATGAAAGCAGATTCTAAAAATACAACTATATTTGTAAATTAAAAATTGTAGAACCGATTCTCGGTATTGGTCGACACCGACTACGGAGATTTTCCAAAATAATCCAAAAAAATTTCAGAAAATTCTGAAAAATGTAAAATATTGAAAAATAATATCTAAAACTGAAATCGGCTTAATCTGACTAATAGAAAGGTCAAATCAATTTGTACGCCATATCGAGTACTGATACGATGATACGTACATTAGGAATCAGGGGGTTGCAGTTAATGAGTAAGAAGATTATTTGTGGGGTAAGGGAGGGTAATAACTTCTCCACCTTATCTTTTTTATAGGACAAGTCCTTAAATAAATTTAGTGCAATGTGTACATAAAAAGCAACACTTAAGCAATGTAAACAATTTAAAAGTGTTACTATACTACATGCTATGCACACATACTTTTGCTCCAGCACTCTTCAACAGTAATGTAAAATGCAAACGAATTAGACACGTGCCTAAATGTAAAGTCTAAACCATTTTTAGCATTTAACGAACATCATTTTACTGTTGAGATTAGAAAGTACATACAATGAGTTAATCAAGAAAATAATAGCTATAGAAATTTAGATTTGCAGTTCAGCCAACTTGCAAAAATACAGGTTAGTACTTAACTCAGATTGCCACTGGAATATAGCAAATCTGAGGGCTTCTGGGCTCTGCTTTCTTGAACAGAGTCCAGAGCCACTTATATGTCCATTGCAGTAAAAATTTCCTTGATATCTATCACTGCACACCAAAAATAAAGAAGAGAGTTAACCAAAATATAAACTTAAATAGAGAATTACTTACCGTCCCTCCCCGGCAATGGCACTAAAATTTGACTGAGCTTTTACCTGCACAGAAGAATACAGAATTTCAGAACTTTATAATAGGTAATGCAAGTACTCGTACTACCACTATAGCAAGTGGCTATGCGGGTCGTGATCCATAAGGAGAGACTAGAGATGGAAGCTTTTTAGCAAGTTCTCTTTTAAGTTACAATCAATAGTTAAAAATCTTCTTTAGTTCTTGAAAAGAAAAAGCAAAATAAGTTACATTTAAATTTATAAGAAAGTGATAGATTGAGAAGGTGGAGAAAATGAAAAATAGATTTATATAAAGAAATTAAAAAGAGTGATAAAAGAGTTGGGAGATTGTAGTGTTGGTTGATCGGCAAAAAGCATGCACAAAAATAAATAAAGGAGTGATGGTCGATGCTATTGCTTTTGCAATTCTTCTGTAATAGTAAAGTGGCTATACAAGTAGTCCACAAGAAAGAAGAGTGATGGAAGCTTTGATGCGGCTTCTTTGTTCAAATTAAAGAAAGAGTTCTTTGTTTCAAATAAAGAATTGAAAAGAAAACAAGTGTTGTTTCAAGAAATGTTTATATTGGTTTGATGTTTTGTAAAAGTGAATTTTCTTAATGGTAAAAATGTATGGCTAATATTTTAATAAGTGCACCCACTAATCTCTTAACTTCTTGAATATGTAGACTCAACATGAATCATAGGCAAGCATAATCTTTATGCATAAGAACTATTCACATTAGAGATCGAAAAAAAGTTCTTCCTTTAACTTAGCTTTACGCGGTAAAACTTGAACATTCTCTTATCAAGATCCAATTAAAGGTGAGAATATGGGAAGAAATAAGTGCACTAATGGTATCAACAAAGAGTAATAGGAATTCTCTAACTTACGAAAACAAGTAAAGTTACAATCTATAAAACATCAAAAACGGTTAAGCATGAAATATAAGGATGAAAATACTTGTAAGTAAGTTTGAGTTAGAACCCTCGTCTTAAGATGTCATAGCTCTTATTTATACAAAGGTTTGTTTGATACTATTGATTCATTTGGGTTATCAATCAAGTTGTTAGAGATTAGTGGGTTAGTAGCTAGTTAGCCATGCAATGAAAAAGTTAGCTAGACATAGGTAAGAAAAGAAAACAATAAGAGAGAAGAAGTAAAGAGAAGGAGTATTACACTAAAACAAGAAAGTAAAAGCAAATAAAAACACCAAGTAATGGAAAGAAGAAGAAGTATTACTTGTATAAGATTGTCACCTTCAAATACAACTTGTACACACACTCTCTCTATCTTTCGCTCTAATGGCTAAACTAAGTTAGAAGAAGAAAACACAAACAACTACAACTCCTAAAAATAAACTAAAATAAAAACCCTAAGCTCTGGATATCTCCTTCTCAAGAACCCCAAGGGGGTATTTATAGGTACCAGGAGAAAGGAGGCCAGGGGGCAGATCCTGGCCCAAAGTACTGGCGCATCCGCTTTAGTACGGCCACAGAAACACGGCAAAAGCTGTGTTTCTGTGGCTGTACAAGAGCGGCGCGTGCAGCGCCGCCTACTGTGCGTTGTCGCTTCGGTCCCTGTCAGTTGTACTTTTCAGATTTCAGATTTGAGTACCCAAGTCTGACAGAATCACCTTCTAAGGTCAATAACTATCTTGCAGGCCTTTAATCACCCATTAAATGGTGATTTTGTGTCTTCTTCTTCATTCCACAGCATGGACCTAAGATCACATAAGAAAATCATTATTAGCAATATTTTATATAAAATAAATGTGAAGATATAAAAATTATGCAATATTAGAGACTAATCACACCCCCACACTTATATTTTTGCTCGTCCCAAGCAAAAAAAAGGAGAATTATTACACCACTTTCGCAGGTGACGCGATTGTACTGAGCATGTGCAATAAGCCTTTAAAGCTCTAGATTTTTCCTAGAGGAGGAGTGTTGTCTCCTGAGGGTTTTCAGCGGATTGCAACCACCAAATCCAATAAATGAAGAAAAATGTTAATTGTAAGCAAACCTCTTTCAAGAAAAATCACTTTTAATTATCTAAGTAAAAATGACCGAATAATTATAAGAATTAGGTCTAACTCTCATAAGTCCTCCTATACTTTAGCCTTCGTAAAAGAAGAAATCATAGTTTTCCTTTGAATTTAAAAAGGATCTTTTCCAACTAATTCTGTTATTTTGCTTTAATAAATATGCATCATGTGTAAGTGTGATGTGCTTGGGATTTCTCAACTCAACTCTAAATGTCATTTAATTTTATTAATGTTTATCTAGATATTTATTCTTAGTTTCTTTAGGCTTCCTACTTTACTCGTGCAACACATATCAAATTAATGACTCCCAAACCCGATGATTTTAAGGCACTAGGTGGAAAAATACCCCTCAGGTCAAATATGCAAGTAGTGTGGGCTACAAAATCAAGATTTATTTATTTTCCTTTAGGCGTGAGTAATCATGCTTCTTGAGGCATAATTATCCAACTTAATGGTTTTTTTTGGTTTTTTTTAATGTCATTCAAAGTTATGTCTCTAAATTCCAAGCGTGTGTGTGTGGTTTATGCATGTTCTACTAAAGCTAAATAAAAGATATGAGTTATTTTCCTTGTCCCTCTCAACTGTCAGTCAAACCAATATTTTTTTATTTAGGCTAAAATAAAGATTCCTTACTAAGGTTCCCTTAATTCTTACAACCTTTTGGTATTTTTATAAAGAGTATAAAAATTCTTTTTTCATTCTGCAGGTTTTGTTTTTTGGGAAAGAAGTAAAAAAGAAAAGAAAGAATATTAGTACCCCCACACCTATCTAATGCATTGTCCTCAATGAATGTCATGTAAATACAAATGCAGTAAATAGGGAAATGAAATGATATCACCGTCTCCACGACTCGAGCTGGCCGAGTGCTAGGGCCGACCGAGCGTGAACACCTGAGGTTATCCTCAATATGTTCTAGCCTAGTATCTTGAGCTTCCAATTGTCTCCTCAACTTGATCTGTCCCCTAAAAATCTTTTCATGCTCTTCCATATGGAGGACATGAATGCATTGGTCTTGATAGGGGTGGTTGTCGCCAAAATTGGGGCTCATCTTCCACATCCATTTGTTCCTCTGATGATGACTCAGCAGGAACATATTTGAGCTGGATAGTAGGTATCCAGATCGAGTGCAGACAGCTATTGTACATACTGGTAATGCGCTCAGGGGTCAATACTCTATCATACTTAATAAATTTCACGTCCGACAGAAAGTTTTTGCATAGATGGGTCACCAGGATGAGTAAAGAGTATTTCGCCCCTAGTGCGTGGGGAGTTAGCAATAAGCTGCTGCAAAAGCATGGTGTTCACACAGACATTGTGTTGCCTCATATTGAGGTTGTGTATAATTTGAAGTGCAGGTCTATAGAAAGAAGTCATATGATCAATACCCAAAATATTATGTTGGATCCAGCATCCAACACAATGAATGTTATGAAATATGGTATTTACTTGAACACCATGATCGTGTTCAGTGCAGCGCACCCCCATCAAAGTCATGTAATCAATTAAGGGCAGTGGTGCAGCATGCTGAGGGGAGGATGGGATTTGGGTGGCCTCTTCAATAATATCCCAAGTGACCTTAAAGTTCCCGTGATCCAGATGGACAATAAAGTGGTCATGATCAATGGTTGCAACATCAATACCCAAATCGAATTGTTTTACTAAGTCAGGGCAATAATAGGCATCAAGATCTGTATTATCATAAACTAATCCATACCATTGCCTCTCCCTAATCTGATCTAAAAACATAGTACCATACCCATGAATATCACTAAAAAATCCTTGAAAAATCCTTTTTAGGGAAAATCACAGGGGCCATGGCATAGATTTGAATTGTAAAATAGATATTAGGGATAGAAAATTGCAAACCTCCCCCAGAAACCTTGGGGGGAACCAACCACAGATTTCTGGAGAAAACCAGGTAGCAACACAGCAAACAAGGAGCAGATCTGAAGTTTTCACCAAAAATACACCTATGGGAAAGGTGGATGCGTGACTGTCTCTCCTAGGCAGCCACGAAAATGCTACCGGGGAGCCCTAGCTGCAGCTATTTGGTAGAGAAAAGGGAGACGCTCGGGGGCTTTGGCTGTTCCTGGGCTCCTCTCTTCAGATCTGAAAAATCTTTGGCTTTGGGTGAAGGGAGAGGGATAAGAGAGTATAAATAGGGACAAAAAAGGAGATTCCAATTTTACCCCTAGGGTAAAGGGTTAATTACAAGTATACAAGGGGTGGTTATAGCATATAAACAATTATAAAGGACCCCTAATCTTTATTTTATTTACACTTTTATTTTTACTTTTATTTATTTGTTGGCGTGTGGATGGCTATGATCATGTGTACGACGGAGCGAAAAGACTTAGTACAATTTCAGCATGTGACTCAGGCTCAGTGGTCAGAAATGGCTTTAGTCTTTGCCCTTTCACCTTGAATTTCTTATTACTCTGTGAATCGAAAATAACCACAGCACAGTGTGGAAAGACAGTGCGCACAAAGAATGGTCCAAACCAACGAGTTTTTAGCTTCCCCGCGAAAATATAAAGTCTCGAGTTGTATAGCAAAGTTTTTCCGGTTGATGATCTGGTCATAAAAAATTTTAGTTATACTTTTTGTGATCCGTGCATTCTTATGAGCCTCATTCCATATTTCCTCCAACTCTGAGATCTGTAATCTCCTTAGTCACCGGCTTTAGTCAGATCGAAATTGAGTTGCTTTAGCCCATAGGGCTTGGTGTTCCAACTCGACAGGCAGATGAGACATGCTTTTTCAAATACAATTCTATATGGGGACATCTCCAGGACTGTCTTAAAAGCAGTTCGGTAAGCCTATAACACATCGTTTAGCTTGACTGACCATTCTTTTCAGTTTTGTCCAACTGTCTTTTCCAAAATGAGCTTTATTTGTTGATTAGTCACTTTGACTTGACCATTTGTTTGGGGATGATACAGAGTAGATAACTTATTATTAGTGGAGTATTTCCACATCAGAACTTCAAAAACTCTATTGTAAAAATGCGGCCCATTATCACTAATTATAGCTTAGGGGGTGCCAAAACGGGAGAAGATGTTTTCTTGAGAAATTTGATAACCACTTTATTGTCATTGGTCTTAGTAGGTACGACTTCTACCCATTTTGAGACGTAATCTACTGCAACCAGGATGAACTGCTTGCCAAAGAAATTTGGGAATGGTCCCATGTAGTCAATACCGCAAATATCAAAAAATTCAACTTCAAGAATCGGGTTTAAGGGCATCATGTCTCGTCTCGAAATTTTCCCAGTCTTTTGAAAATTTGCACATGACTTACAAAAGTGGAATGAGTCTTTGAACAAAGTGGGCTAGCAAAACCCACTTTGTAAAACTTTCTCTGTAATTTTGCGAGGACCGAAGTGTCCTCCGCATGCAAGTTCATGGCAGAAACTGAGCACACTCCTCTATTCTTCTTCTGGTATACATCATCAAATAATCTGGTCAAGATAATACTTAAAGAGATACGGCTCTTCCCAGAAGAGGTATCGTACTTGAGCGAAGAAGCGACACTGGTCTTACTTTGTCCATTCAGTTGGTAATCGTCCAGTGACCAGAAAGTTAACTATATTCGCATATCATGGTTCCTTGAAAATGGTCAGGATGTGCTCATTTCAGAAATTCTCATTGCTCGGAGCTTGTATTATAGGTTCATTCAGAATTCTTGATAGATGACCCGCTACCACATTTTTTATACCTCTTTTATCACGAATTTTCAGGTCAAATTCTTGAAGCAGAAGGATCCACGGAATCAATCGCGTTTTAGATTCCTTCTTGGTCATGAGGTATTTCAATACTGAGTGATCTGTGAAAATCACAGTCTTCGATCCTAGTAAGTAGGGCCAGAATTTTTCTAACGCAAAGATAACGGCCAAGAATTCCTTCTCGGTCATTGTATAGTTCTGTTAGGTGTCATTCATGGTCCTACTCGAGTAGTAAATCATATGCTGCCTATCGTCGATGCACTGTCCAAGAACAATGCTGATAGCAAAATCTGAGGCATCGCACATGATTTCAAACGGTTGTATCAAATCAAAATAATAAGGATAGATACAAGGTCTTGCTTAAGCTTCTCCCATAATTTGAATCATACATCATTAAAATCAAAGGACAAGTCCTTTGCGAGAAGGTTGGTTAAGGGCCAAGCAATTTTGATAAAATTCTTAATGAACCGTTGGTAGAACCCAGCATACCGTAGAAAGGATCTGAGATGCTTTTGGGTGGTGGATACTTAGCAATCACTTCTATTTTTTCCTTGTCCACTTCAATTTCCCTCCTAGAAATCTCATGGCCCAAGACAATCCCCTGTCTCACCATGAGGTTATATTTCTCCCAGTTCAAAGTTAGATTTTTTTCGTTGCACCTTTATAGAACTAACTCTAGATGATGAAGACACTAATCAAATGAATCTTCGTAGATAGAGAAGTCATTCATAAAAACCTATAGAAAATGTTCCACCATGTCGGAGAACTGACTGAGCATGCACCGTTAGAATGTCGCGGGAGCGTTGCACAATTCAAAGGGCATGCGTCGGTAGCCGAAGGTTCTGAATGGGCAGGTGAATATAGTCTTCTCCTGGTCTTCTGCATCAATGGGGATCTGATTGTATCCCGAGTACCCATTCAAGAAACAATAGTACTCATGTCCAGCCAAGCGTTCAAGAATTTGGTTGATGAAGGGTAGCGGAAAGTGGTCCTTATGAGTGTCTGTATTCAACTTTCTATAGTCAATACAAACACGAACCTTTGTAGGTAGTCTTATTTGTATCAACTCCTTGTGCTCATTCTCTATCACTATAAAACCAGCTTTCTTAGAGACCACATGAACCGGGCTAACCCATGGCTATTAGAAATAGGATAAATGATCCCATTGTCTAACAGTTTCAGAATTTTCATTTTCACAGCCTCTTGCATGAGTGGGTTAAGCCTGTGTTGCGGGTCCCTCCTGGGAATCACTTTATTGTTTAAATGAATTCTATATTGAGCTATTGTTGGACTTATCCCCTTGAAATCTTTCATTGTCCATCCAATGGCTTCCCTATGTCTCTTCAGAATAGACATCAAGTTGTCCTCTTGTTGCTCAGTCAGATGGGATGCTATGATGACTGGCAAGGTTTCTCCTCCGCCTAAGTAGGCGTACTTGAGATGTTCAGGTAAAGATTTTAACTCTAAGGAAGGATTTGATTCATTGGAGCTGATATCTGAAATTTTGGTCCTGTGATGAGGTACACTTGGGCTTGATGCCTAGTCCACTGTCGAATCTATGACTAGGTCCAAATTGAAATCCTCAGACTCCAAATTAAACTCGCTCTCTATTTCCATCTCTATGCTCTCTTCATGCTTACTGGTAAAATTTTCAATAGAATTAACCTCAAAAGTCTGATAATTTATATCCCTGGGTTATCTTCTAAGATTGAAAATATTTACTTCCTTTGTCATGTCTCCAAAGGTCAATCGCATGGACCCGTTCCTACAGTTGATTATGGCATTAGCTTTAGCAAGGAATGGGCGCCCTAAGATGACTGAAGTTTGAGACCGTGGATTTAACACAGGTTGGGTCTCAAGCATAATGAAGTCAATGGGGTAAATGAAATTCCCAACTCGGATAAGGATATCTGTGATTTCCCCCTTGGAGATTTTCACAGATTGGTCTACTAACTGAATAGTGACTCAAGTTGGACTCAGCTCGCCCAACCCAAGTTGCTGATATACTGAGAAAGGTAGCAAGTTGATACTTGCTCCCACGTTAAGGAGTGCTCTGCTAATTTCTATTTGTCCTATGATGTAAGAAATTATAGGACATCCGAGATCTTTGTATTTCACCAGAATAAGACTAGACAGAATTTCATTTATATTGGTTACCAAGAACACTTTATTGGCCATATACATTTTCTCTTCTTCGTACACATATCCTTAAGGAATTTAGCGTATGCTGGAACTTGTTGGATAGCATCAAGAAGAGACAAGTTCAATTTGACCTGATTAAACATCTCAAGTATCTTTTCCATGTGCATGTATTTATTATTGTTCTAAGCCTATTAGGAAAGGGTGCTACAGGCTTGTAAACTTCCTCAGCAGCTGTGTCCTTGTCAGACATTTGCAGAGCAGATTGGGAGGAGCTAGCAGATGTGGAGGCAGGAGTAGAATCAATGTGGGTAGGATTTTTCTGCTAGTTGACCTGGTTGTCCACCTTCTTTCCCGATCGAAGTGTATGAACAACATTGTACTAGTTGATCTGAGGATCTTGAACTTCATAAGCTTGATTGGAATTCTTAGGGTTGACTAGCGGCGGACTAGGTAAAGTACCCTTTTGTAGGATCTATATCAAAGCAACACAACACTAGAGGGGGGTGAATAGTGTTTATAAAAAATTAAACAAACTACTTGCAGGAAATAAAGTAATCAAGAGATAAACAGAAAATACAAACGCAAACACCGGAGATTTATCCTGGTTCGGTCCTTGTGACCTACATCCAGTCCCCAAGCAAAATGCTTGAGATTTTCACTTTCTTTACTTGTGTACACCCACAACAAATGCCTTGTACACCACTTGACAAACACCCTTTGCCAAATGTGCACAACTCCTCTTTACACCAAAGAGAACACGCCTTGTACAACTTTCTTCTACTTCCAAGAAGACGCCTTGTACAAAATCTTCTTTGAATGAATACAATGATTTCTATAGCCTTGATACTGAATGTGTAGTGGACAAGGTTCAGTATAGAAAAGTTTAACTTCAGAGAACTTCACTTAGGGAATGGCTTTTGGTGAAGAACAGAAGTTAGGGATTCAGTTTTTCAGGTTTCTGGAAATTTTTCTTTTGAAAACTGATGGAAAGAATTAATTATTGGCCTTAGGAATAACTTTCCTATTTATAGCTGTAGACTAGAGTCAGTTAGGGTAGTTATGGAACCAATTCAGACATTTTAAACGTTGGAAAACGTTGTCAAATGGATCAGATAAGAGAAACTGTCCAACAGTCAGAAACTGCCTATAGTCGACTAGGATTCTGAGTTAGTCGACTAGTCTAGGCAAAACTTCAACTATTAGTCGACTAGGTTTATTAATTAGTCGACTAGGGATATGTCTGTTGAAAAAATAGGTTTCTGGATAACTGAATTTAGTCGACTAAAAATAGTGGTTGGTCGACTATAAACTGTATTAGTCGACTTGGTAAATAGGTGTAGTCGACTAATTTTTGTTTCAGACAGAAACAGAGAGTTGGATAAATTTTGTATCTGATATTAGTCGACTTGGAAAATGGGTTAGTCGACTAGGGTATCTGTTAGTCGACTAGGTAGGAAAGTCAAGTCGACTAATTTGCATTCAGAGTCCAAACAGAGAGTTAGAATTTTGGTTTGGAAGAAACTAGTCGACTAGGGGTTTTGGCAAGTCGACTAAGTATGGGTTAGTCGACTATATCAATAGGGCAAGTCGACTTGGGAAGGTTTATTTGTGTAAGTGATCAAGGCTATTCACATATATTCTAAAGTTACACAAAACTTCCAAAATCACCCATAATCTTCAATAGTCTTCATCTGAGGTAGAGCAATCATCATGAGGTAGAAGTGTTTGTCCATCATCAAAATCTTGCAACTTGATAGGCTTCAACATCTTGAACTTGTTAGGCTTCAACATTCTCCCCCTTTTTGATGATGACAACTTATGTTTATGATGGCTCCCCTGCAACAAAACTCCCCTGCAGTAACTAGGTTATAAAAATATATTGCCCCTGCAGAAAATGTTAAGTTGCACCTGCATGGTCATATGTTAGTATCCATAACATATATATGTCAAATGTCCTTGATTTGTCACAAAGTTGCAATACATGACATATATGTCAATGTTGATACATGCAGAATTTTCAGATTATGTAACATGAACACACAGATACACATAGCACATAACACAGATAAGCATATAACACATAACAGAAAGTTACATAACACATAACATGTGACAGAACATGTAACAGAACATTACATGTAACAGAATATGTAACAGAATATGTAACACATAATTCTCCCCCTTTGTCATTAACAAAAAGAGAAAATACATAGTCTTTAAACAAAAACTGACATAGTCTTTAAACAAAAAACAGAAAATACATAAGAGTTTCAAAAGCAAAAACATAAAGAAAACGCCAACGCCAAAGTCTTCAATGCTCGGATCCGGGAGGAGGAGGTTGCGGGAAATGGATCTTGAGAAGACTCAGAATCACTGTTTGAGTAGATTCAAAGGAATCCATCCGAGTCATCAACAAAGATTGATTCTCAAGAATTTGAGACTGAGAATCTTGCAGAGCTTGTTGTTGGGTTTGAATAGATGCAATCTGAGCAGACATGGAATTGTAGAATGCATCAGCATATGGAGGTGGTTGAGTTGGAGGTGGGTCATTGAAAGGAGGTTGTGAAGAGGAAGATGGACCTTGAGTGGGACTATGTGGAGGTGAAGAGGGATGTTGTGGAGGAGGATCAGTCAGTTTCATGCGGTGGATGGCGGCACTATCAAACAATTCAAAGATTTTAACAACACTAGTTTCGGAAGCTAGATCAACATGATATTTCCGAAAAATAGGTGTCAAAAAGGCGCCAAAAGGAAGGAATGAAGAATGATACTTGACCATAATATCAAAGATGATCTTAGCCCAATTAACCTCGAGTCCAGCCATAATAGCATAGACACAAGAGGATAATTCCCTGGAGTAGTAATTGTAACTACCAGTTTTGGGACAGATATTATATGAGAGGATTCTACCATAAGACGTGGAATAGGTTTTAGTTTATTGTTGGTCATAGGCAATCTGTGGCCAGGTAGAAAGATTTGGCTTAAGACATCCTCATCATCCATAACGATTTCATCAAGTGAGAGGCTAGTAAATGGTATGGACAGGATACGGCCAATAGTTTTTGGAGAAAGTTTCAAGTGGACACCTTTAACATAAGAGTAAAGATGGACAGCGTCCTCATTATCTTCATAGGCTAAGTTTGTATAAAACAGATAAATGAGGAATGGATAATATGCTTGCTTAAATTCAGTAGAAAATATATTATACAGTCCACAATTTCTCAAAAAGGACATGATATCATATTGGTAAAAATCATCATACTTGACAAATCTCCCTGGAATGATGTCTAAAGATGATAATCTATGATAATCCTCTTCTAGACCTGGATTCTTAAGGAATTTCTTAAAGTCAACAGTGGAAGATGATGATGAAGGGGTAAATTTAGTTTTCTTTGATTTTGACATGGTGAAAACTAAATTTGATGCAAGATAGCAGTAGATAAGCAAGTAAAGAACTGAGAATGGAAAGTTTATACCAAGATATGGAAGTAAATTGGAGGAATTTGAAGGAAATCAACTGTAGAAGACTCCTGCAGATTTTCTTCTCCAAAGCTGCTGGTCGACTAGGGCTTCTCGGCTGGAAGATAGAATGAGGGAAAAAAACTAGGGTTTTAGTAAGGTAATGAAATGAAACAAGGGTAAGGATTAATCCTGGAAATATATCAATGGGTAGGATTAAAAGATAGACCTTATTGGATCCTTGACTTAAAGATCGGGTAGGGTTTTGAAGTGAAAATCCGAAAACAGAAAACAAAATTTCACAGTTTTAGTCGACTTACAAGACAAGATTAGTCGACTAATAATGGGACTAGTCGACTATTAATTCACTATAGTCGACTAAATTTTGACAAATCAGAAATTGAAGTTTCTGTTTGTTACAGGAGTCGACTAGGTAATAAGGCAAGTCGACTAAGTCTTTTATAAGTCGACTAATAAACATGGTAAGTCGACTAACTTAGGTAAAAAGAATTGCCTTTGAAAAAATCTGAAAAAATGTTTAAAAATCGAAAAAATTGCAAATACCCAAATCTCTTCTAAATTTAATAAAAGTATCTTCTTTCAGAGGTTTTGTGAATATATCAGCAATTTGATTATCAGTTGAGATAAAAGTTAATGAAATGTCACCTTTTAAAGCATGATCACGTAAAAAATGATGTCTAATATCAATATGTTGGTACGTGAATGATGAACAGGATTTTTAGATAAATTAATAGCACTGGTATTATCACACATAATAGGTGAGTTTGTGATAGTCATGCCATAATCAAGTAAGGTTTGTTTCATCCATATAATTTGTGCACATGCAACACTAGCAGCAATATATTCTGCCTCGGTTGTTGATAATGACACAGAATTTTGCTTTTTACTGAACCATGATACTAGTGAATGTCCCAAAAAGTGACAAGTACCACTAGTACTCTTCCGATCAGATTTACAACCAGCAAAATCAGCATCACTAAATGATAATAAATCAAATGTGCATGATTTTGGATAAAATAAACCATAGTTGATTGTGTTATTTAAATATCTAAAGATCCTTTTCACTGCTTTAATATGTGATTCCTTAGGATTTGACTGATATCTAGCACATAAGCATACGCTAAACATAATATCAGGTCTACTTGAAGTAATATAAAGTAGAGAGCCAATCATACCTCGATAGAGTTTCTGATCGACATTCTTACCATTTTCATCTTTGTCCAAAAAAGTAGTCGTACTCATGGGAGTATTCTTATGATCAGAATTTTCCATGCCAAATCGCTTTAGAAGTTCCTTAGCGTATTTGCATTGGAGATGAAGATTCCATCCTTCATTTGCTTTATTTGTAGACCGAGGAAGTAAGTAAGTTCGCCCATATGGCTCATCTCAAATTCACTCTGCATGGTCTTAGAAAATTCTTGACAAAGATTATCGTTAGTAGAACCAAATAAGATATCATCAACATATATCTGAATAATTAAGATATCTTTATTAACATGTTTAATAAAAAGAGTAGTATCTGCTCTTCCCATTTTAAAATCAGAATTTAAAAGAAAACTTTTTAATCTATCATACCAAGCACGGGGTGCTTGCTTTAAACCATATAAAGCTTTTTTAAGTTTAAAAACATGGTTTGAAATTTTTCATGTTCAAAACCTGGTGGTTGTTCAACATAAACAGTTTCTTTAATAAATCCGTTTAAAAAGGCACTTTTAACATCCATTTGATAAAGTTTGAAATTCAAAAAACATGAGAAAGCAAGTAATATACGAATAGATTCAAGTCTTGCTACTGGTGCATAAGTTTCATCAAAATCAATACCTTCTTCTTGATTGTACCCTTGTGCTACTAACCTTGCTTTGTTCTTAATGACTTCACCGGATTCATCGAGTTTGTTCTTAAAGACCCATCTGGTACCGATGATAGGATGATCATTAGGACGTGGTACAAGATCCCAAACATTATTTCTTACAAATTGGTTCAACTCTTCTTGCATGGCAATTATCCAAAAATCATCCGCACATGCTTCGTTGATATTCTTCGGTTCAATGAGTGAAATGAAGGCAATTTGTGTCATGTAGTTCAACTTGGATCTCGTTTGAATGCCTTGATTTATATCTCCAATCACCAAATCTCGTGGATGATTCCTTACTTCAACATAGGCTTTTGTAACTCGGTAGGAATCTCTTCATCCTTAGAAATGTTAATATCAACAGAAGATATAACAATATTATCATTAGGAGTATCTATGATATGATCATCATCATGTGGAGAAGTATTAGAAACAGGTTTAGTCAAGGATTCATCAAATTTAACATGTAATGATTCTTCAATAGTAAATGTTTTCTTATTAAAAATTCTATATGCTTTACTATGAGTAGAGTATCCAACAAAAATACCTTCATTGGATCTAGCATCAAATTTATCTAAAGCATCTTTTGTATTTAAGATAAAGCATTTACATCCAAAAATCTTAAAGTAAGAAACTTTTGGAATTCTATTATGAAACAATTCATAAGATGTTTTATTTAAAAATGGTCGAATAAGCACACGAATTAAAACATAACAAGCAGTAGCAGTAGCTTCAGCCCAAAAATATTTTGGTAAGTTACTATCCATAAGCATAGTTCTAGCACATTCTTGCAAAGTCCTATTCTTTCTCTCTACAACACCATTTGAGGAGATGCTCTAGGAAATGCAAAATTATGTGTAATACCATACTTATTACAGAAATTTGAAAAAGATTCATTCTCAAATTCTCCTCCATGATCACTTCGAATAGTGACTATGTTTAGAGACTTTGATTTTGAATTCTTTTACAAAAACTTACAAATTCATCAAAAGTGTCATTTTTATTTTAAGAAAAATTACCCATGAAAAACGTGAGTAATCATCAACAATGACAAAAACATATCTACTCTTGTTTAATGAAGAAACACGAGTAGGACCAAATAAATCCAAATGCAATAATTCTAAAGGTCTATTTGTAGAAACTAAATCTTTTGATTTAAAAGATGATTTAACTTGTTTTCCTAATTGACAAGAATCACAAAAATAATCCTTTTTAAAAGCTATTTTTGGAAGACCTTTAACTAAGTCAAATTTAGAAATCTTAGAAATAGTTTTCATATTCAAATGACCAAATCTTTTATGCCATAAAAAATAATCATTATTTGAAGCAAGTAGACATAAATTATCATTTGATGACATGCATGTTATTGATAATTCATAAATGTTATTGTTTCGAAAACCTTTAAATAAAATATCTTTCATATTAGTATCATAAATAAGACAAGCATCTTTTTCAAAAACTATTTTATAACCCTTATCACATAATTGACTAATACTTAATAGATTGTGTTTTAAACCACTTACCAAAAGAACATTTTCAATAAGGGGTTTTGAAATATTACCAACAATGCCGGTACCAATAACTTTTCCTTTGTTATTGTCTCCAAAGATCACTGTACCTCCCTTTTTGATTTGAACGGAAGACAGTAGTTGCATATGTCCGGTCATGTGTTTGGAACATCCACTATCAAGTATCCATTTTTCTTATTAGGTACCTATAAGATAGAAACAATATATATGGTACCCATCATGATAGGGTCCGAAAAAGATTAGCCTTTAGGAACCCAAATCCAATTGGAATTTGGTTTCCACTTGTTAGTATAAACATAATTCTTAGAATTACACACATCATGTATATAAGATGCAATATAAACATTTTTATCAACATTATTAAGATTCTTAGGAACCCATATATATTTGCATCTAATTCTTTTGAAATAGTATTTCTTTTCACAAAAGAATTATTATTATGAAGATGTGTAGATTTTACAAAATTAGTTTTTGAAAATCCAATACCAACATGAGTAGGTTTATACATCTTATCTTTTGAAAAACCAAGACCATAATGATTGTTAGACATCTTTTGAGAAGATAATAAAACATTTAAATTCTCTTTTCCTTTATTAAATTTAGTTACATTTTTCAAAAGATCTTCATACTTAACTTTGAAACTAATCATATCTTTATCTAAAACAGTAATTCTAGAATTTAAAGAAATAGTTTCCTTTTTAAGTAAAGAATTTTCTTTAAGAAAACTTCATTATCTCTTTTTAAACATGCAATCCCTTTTTCAAAATCTTCTTTTTGAGAACTTAAAGATGATGTTTGAGAAACAAGATTTGCATTATCATTAATGAGTTTTCATTTTCCTTTATTAAAACTTTATTTCTAATCTTTTCAGTTTTGAAATTATTATAAAGTTCATTAAAGGCTTCTAATAAATCATCATAATCTTGTACCTCATCTTCTTGGGCCATGAAGCAAATATTGGCGGTTTCCGTTGCTTCTTCTTCGTCAGAGGAAGATGAGTCGCTATCATCCCATGTTGCTTGGAAGGCTTTCTTCTTCTTGTTGAACTTGTTGAACTTGTTGAAAGTCTTGAAGTGTCCTTTTGATTTCATCAATGGACAATCCTTCTTCATGTGGCCTGGTTTGTTACACTTAAAACAAGTAGGAGTATCGTTAGTATCTTTATTCTTATTAAACTTACCTTGTTTTAAGAACCTTTTGAACTTTCTTGAAAGCATGGCCATTTCTTCTTCATCTTCATCCGAATTGTCAGTATCTGAAGTTACATGGAAGGCAAGAACTTTCTTCTTGGATTGATGTTGTTGTTCGTCCTTCTTTCTTTCTTCTATTTGCACTTCATATGCCATTAGATTACCGATTAGGTTTTCTAATGTCATAGTGGAGAGATCGTTCGCCTCTTCAATTGCGGTTGTCTTCTTCTCCCATTCCGGTGTGAGTGCTCGAAGGATCTTACGGACTCTTTCAACTTGAGTGTAGTCCTTTCCAAGGGATGCAAGAGTATTGGTGATGTCGGTGAATCTTGTAACCATTTCGGATATGGTTTCATTCTCCTTCATCTTGAACAATTCAAATCTGTGTACAAGAACAGAAATTTTAGATTCTTTAACTTTATTCGTACCTTCGTGTGTTACCTGAAGTGTATGCCAAATTTGATGTGCAGAAGTGGATGTTGACACACGATTGAACTCTTCTTTGGTTAAGGCACAAAATAGAGCGTTCATCGCCTTGGCATCAAGATTTGCATTCTTCTTTTGATCTTCATTCCAAGCGTCGTAGTTGGTTGTAGGCTTGGTGTACGATGTTTCTACAATGTTCAAAGATCGTAGTTGAGCGACTGCAAGTAGATCTTCATTCTACACTTCCAATAATTGTAATTGGTTCCGTCAAATAGCGGTGATCGTTGTGTAGAATGCCCCTCTTTGAATTGGGATGATGTGAACTCCGTTGCCATCCTTGTATGGTTGTTGCCTTGAACCTGCTCTGATACCAAATGTAGGATCTATAATCAAAGCAACACACACTAGAGGGGGGGTGAATAGTGTTTATAAAAAATTAAACAAACTACTTGCAGGAAATAAAGTAATCAAGAGATAAACAGAAAATACAAACGCAAACACCGGAGATTTATCCTGGTTCGGTCCTTGTGACCTACATCCAGTCCCCAAGCAAAATGCTTGAGATTTTTCTTTCTTTACTTGTGTACACCCAACAACAAATGCCTTGTACACCACTTGACAAACACCCTTTGCCAAATGTGCACAACTCCTCTTTACACCAAAGAGAACACGCCTTGTACAACTTTCTTCTACTTCCAAGAAGACGCCTTGTACAAAATCTTCTTTGAATGAATACAATGATTTCCTATAGCCTTGATACTGAATGTGTAGTGGACAAGGTTCAGTATAGGAAAGTTTAACTTCAGAGAACTTCACTTAGGGAATGGCTTTTGGTGAAGAACAGAAGTTAGGGATTCAGTTTTTCAGGTTTCTGGAAATTTTTCTTTTGAAAACTGATGGAAAGAATTAATTATTGGGCTTAGGAATAACTTCCCTATTTATAGATGTAGACTAGAGTCAGTTAGGGTAGTTATGGAACCAATTCAGACATTTTAAACGTTGGAAAACGTTGTCAAATGGATCAGATAAGAGAAACTGTTCAACAGTCAGAAACAGCCTATAGTCGACTAGGATTCTGAGTTAGTCGACTAGTCTAGGCAAAACTTCAACTATTAGTCGACTAGGTTTATCAATTAGTCGACTAGGGATATGTCTATTGGAAAAATAGGTTTCTGGATAACTGAATTTAGTCGACTAAAAATAGTGGTTGGTCGACTATAAACTATATTAGTCGACTTGGTAAATAGGTGTAGTCGACTAATTTTTGTTTCAGACAGAAACAGAGAGTTGGATAAATTTTGTATCTGATATTAGTCGACTTGGAAAATGGGTTAGTCGACTAGGGTATCTGTTAGTCGACTAGGTAGGAAAGTCAAGTCGACTAATTTGCATTCAGAGTCCAAACAGAGAGTTAGAATTTTGGTTTGGAAGAAACTAGTCGACTAGGGGTTTTTGGCAAGTCGACTAAGTATGGGTTAGTCGACTATATCAATAGGGCAAGTCGACTTGGGAAGGTTTATTTGTGTAAGTGATCAAGGCTATTCACATATATTCTAAAGTTACACAAAACTTCCAAAATCACCCATAATCTTCAATAGTCTTCATCTGAGGTAGAGCAATCATCATGAGGTAGAAGTGTTTGTCCATCATCAAAATCTTGCAACTTGATAGGCTTCAACATCTTGAACTTGTTAGGCTTCAACACCTTTGATCTTTCATTTAGAGAGCTAACTAATTGACTCATTTGCATTTCCAATCTCGATATGGCCTGTGAATGGTTGCTCAATATTTATCCTTGATTTTGCATGAAGGCAGTTGGGACTTCATAAAAGCCTCCATACTCTCTTCCAATTTACTGAATTTCTTTTCTATTGGTGAACTTTGGAAGGAGAAGATGGAGCTTGACTGGAAATTTGTTTGATGATTAGGATGGTGAAGATTATTGGAAAATTTAGCCTGGGAGGATTATTTTGTGCCCAAGAAAAGTTTAGGCGATTTTTCCATCAGGATTGTACATTTGCGGGTAAGGATTGTGTGACGGCTATGAGTAGGCCGCATTCATATGTTCCAGCTGTACTTGATGAATTTGGAAAACATGACACTCTTTAAAAACATGGTTTGGTGCCTGACAGTATGAATAACCTTGATTGTGAATTGGTGGTGGGTTGATTTGGTTGACTTTGACTGGCTCTTTTATCTCTAGAGCCTCTATTCTTCTCATCAGAGTTGCTATCTTAGCTTCAGTAGCTATAGATGATTCTAAAGATAAGAGCCCTCCTTTTGAAGCGATAGACTATGAATTTCTTAGTTTTTTCGAGGTTGGCTCCCATTGCAGGGTTTTCTCAACTAGATCTTCAAATAAATCCCAACCCTGATTTTCATTCTTTTGCAAGAACCCTCCCTGACACATGGTTTCTAAAAAGATTTTTGTCTGATAATCCAAACCATCATTGAGAATCTGGTATTGATGCCATTTCTTTACACCGTGATGAGGGCACTGCTCTAAGAGATCTTTGAATCGCTCAAAGTATCTCCAAAATGGTTCGTTCTATTCTTGCTTAACTGCATGATATTCTTTCTGATGAGGGCAGTCTTGTGAATTGGTAGAATTTCTTTAGGAAGGTGTTCAGAAGGTAGGAGTGTACTAATATTCAGAGAGAGGGTATAGAATCAACCTTCGATGCTCTAATGTGATGCTCAAAAACTCCAAAATGTATTCATAATTTTTCTTTACTCCTTCCGAATCACCGTCATAGCATAAGCTATTACGGGTTGATCCTCAGGGAGAGCGTGCGATAGAAGCATTCACGGTTTCGAAATTGAGTTTTGAAGAAAGAAAATGAAAATTCTTCTATGTCCAAGAAAAACAAAATGACATGGAAAAGAGAAGAAAAATTCTTTATGGATTTTGTTGCATAAAAGGAAAGGATGAAAGGAAAGTGAAATGAACTTGGAAACTTTAGGTAGCTTGGAAGGAAAAATTTGAGAAGGGAAACTTTGAAAGTCTTTAAAGAGAAAAAACCATGACTAGATAACTCTTCTAATTTACTAACTTACTAATCTCATAGGGTGAAGCATGCCTCATGTTGATTCATTGGCAAAGGTTTGTCTTGCTTGTTTGGTCAAAATATTTTCCCATGTAGAGGATGAGTGATCTTCTCGGCTTGTCTTGTAGCCTCATTGATTCATCGGCTCCTAAGATAGATTTTCAATAGTGGAATCAAGGAGTGACACTCAAGGTAATGCTAAGGAAGAAAATACAAGATTCATTAGTTATTCAAAGCTATACTCGAGCTAGCATTGAAGTAAGAAAATTGTACAACAAATAGCATAGTTAGGTGCTCCATCTCCATGTTCCATCAAGGCACTTGTTCTAAAGACAAGGCTCTAAATGAGGCTCACATGAATCATATGGAATGAAAACGAGCATTTGCCAAGAATTAAAGTAACTCATCTTCATTGGGGATAATAGAGACTTGAAATTACAAGATCACAATAAAGCATCCAATGAATCACATAAATTAGCAATCACTCAAGAGTTTGAAGTTAGTAAAGTTAGTGATTAACTAGTCATGTTAGAGAGTTAGCTAGACATGAAAAGCACAAAACAATTCATTGTAGAAGAAAATGCAATGGTAATAAAAGCTTGAAGAAAGTAAAGCATAAGAAAGTAAAGCACTAGAATTAGTAAAGATGAGAAAAAAGATGGATCAATCCTTGCATTCAAGTTGTCACCACTTCAATTAGAAGATCTCACACACACACACACACACACACACTCTCTCTTTGCAGAATTCTAGATGGAGAAAGAAGATTACAAGAGCACTAAAGAAAGCTAGAGAAAATCCCTACAATTCTCTCAAAATACAAGCCCTTCTCTCCTATTCTCTCCTCCCTCTTTCGCAGAGGCCCTAAGGGTCTATTTATAGGCTCTAGGGGATGAGGCCCTCAAATCTCGACCGTGGGATTAAACGTCGACCGTGGGATTAAACGCTGGCTCAACATCCAGATGCTTGCCGCGTTTTCACGGCAGAATCTTGGCCGTTGCGCCAATGATTCTGTTGCGATTCTGTTAGCGCCCGTATACCTTGCTGGATCTTCTAGAAAGTTGGGGATATTCGTGAACGACTTCAGACCTGGGCTTCTCTTTTGGGCTTCTTCTTTTGAGCTTCTTAATTAATCCCATTAATTCCTTGAAAAATTCCTTGATTATGGGCCTTCATCTCCATTAATGGTGGACCTGAAAAAGGAGAGAGAAAGCAATAAAAATCTTATTTTTCTTTACATAAAGCATGATATGGAAGTGAAAAATGATGCAAAAATAAACTCCAATCACACCTCCATACCTAGCTTTTGCTCGTCCCCGAGCAAAAAGAGAAAGAAAAAAATCCTAGCTAAATTATTGAACCACTTTCGTAGGTGTCACGATTGCACTGAGCTCGTGCAACAAGCCGTTAAACCTCTAGGTTACCCTAGAGGAGGAGTGTTGTCTCCTGAGAGTTTTCAGCGGATTGCACCCACAAAATCCAAAAAAGAAAAAAAGTTAGTGAAAAAATTTATGATCCATATTTTTCAAGAATTTTCCTTGATCTATAGGTTTCGGGTTACCCTAAACTTGTCATTCTTTTTATAAGTGTCTATTTAGAGTTTTGTCTTCAACTTAGGTTAAGTTGAAGACAAAACTCTAAATAGACTATAGGTTAAGTTGAAGAAAAAAAGTTAGTGAAAAAATTTATGATCCATATTTTTCAAGAATTTTCCTTGATCTATAGGTTTCGGGTTACCCTAAACTTGTCATTCTTTTTATAAGTGTCTATTTAGAGTTTTGTCTTCAACTTAGGTTAAGTTTTTAAGGAATAGAGCGAAAACCGGATGTTGCATCAAGCCTAGTATATATACATCTATAAATATGAAGGATTTTTCTTTGACTAAAGTTCATTTATTTACTAATATATACAATCTTTTTGTTTTTTTCTTTTTTTCTCTTTTTTTTTTTATTTATTTATTTACACCTCCTTGGCTACCTTAGGCTTTCTAATTTACCCATGTAGTGAGCCTCTTACTGATGACTCCCAAACCAGTCGGTCTTAGGGCACCAGATGAAGATACATCCCTAAGGTTCAAGGACTCGAGTAAACTAGGCCACGAATACTAAGGACTTAACCACCTTTAGGCGTGACTGGCCATGCTTCTTAAGGCACAACTAACCAGCTTAATTAGTGGCTAAGTAATTATTTTATTTATTTATTTATATATATTTTTCTATATTATATTTTATTATTATTATATATATGTGTAAATAGAATCACTAAGTCTTTGATTAATCCCTCAATATGTTTAATGTATATAATGCTAAAGAGAGAATTAAAATCTAGCTATCTTTCTTATCCTTTTTTACTTAACCTAAAATTCCAACAAAACTCCTCTTTTCGACTTATATTAAGAAATCTTAGTTTAGAGTATCCTTAATTCCTAAGATCAAGTTTGATTCTTTAAAAATGGATCAAAATTTTCTCTTTTTTAATTTAATTTTCTTTTTTTATGGTTTTCTAAAAAGAAAATTTCTAAAAAGAAAATGAAAAATCTAAAAAGAAAATGAAAAATCTAAAAAGAAAATAAAAAATCCTAAAAAGAAACTAAAAAAATCCTACAAATCCTAAAAAGAAAATAAAAATCCTAAGTTAGTATCTACCCCCCTATACCTATCCCATGCATTGTCCTCAATGTATGCAAGATAAAATATGCATGAAATAGGTAAAGGAACAGTGTCACCCTCGTCGTCGTTTTGGACCAGCAGTAATGCTGGGTCCAACCGACTGTGAACGCCTAAAACCGTCCTCAATACGGGCTAATCGAGACATCTGCTCCTCCACTTGATTTCTTAGCCGAACTTGTCCCCAGAATATTTTCTTCATGCCCCGCCAAATGGTGGACATGAAGGCACGTGAATCTGCAGGGGGTCCAGTCCCAGAATATTGCGTTAGATCCATCGACCAACGCAATACACATTACGGAAAGTGGTACTGGCTTTGAGCCCTCAGTCTTGTTCTGTGCTGTGGGCCCCCATGATGGACGTGTAATCAATGAGAGGAAGGGGGTCGCTGTGTTGTGGGTAACAGGGGACGTGAGTGAGTTCCTTAAGTAGAGAAAGTGTGATGAAAATGTCACCCAGGGGCATATGAACTGCGAATTGGTACGTGTCGAAATTAACCGAAGCATGATCAATGGAAGTGTAAAATGATTTCACTAATTCAGGACAAAAATGCTTCATGATCGGAATTATCATACACAAGAGAATACCAATCCCAAGCATGGATTCTATCTATAAAAATATGCCCATACCCATTGTTATCACTAAAAATTCGGGAGTAATCTTTCTCTGCAAATAAGGATGGTGCCATGCTAAGAATGTAAAACAACGTAAGAGATCGGAGAATTAGAATGCAAACCAACCCCGGAATACGTGGGGGGAAATAAAATCCGAATTGTAGAGGGCACTGGGCAGAGAATTTAGACGATCGGGCACTGGATCGGCCACGAGCAGGGAACAGCGACTGCAACAGATCTTGGGCGGCGCACCAGAAGAGCACAGACGGCCGCGGAATCTCGACTTTTACCAAGGAAACGTGGCGAAAAGGGTATTCTGTGGAGGAGAAAAATTGGAGGGGCGGCGCTTGAGATGGGTGTTTCAGACCTGAGTTTAGATCTAGGGTGAGGGGAGAGACTCGGGGTTAGATGATATTTTTAGGAGGCTGAAAGAGTTGAATTTCCAAAATTACCCTAGGTTGAATTACAACCCTAGGGTAATTTTTACAACCCTAAGGTTAGAGTTGAGTTGTATTTACAACCCTAGGGTGATTTAAAAGGAATTCATGAAGAGAGGGAATTCTTGGTGCCATTTAGCACCAAAGTCCACTTATTTGAAGTAATGACTTTTTTATTTTTTTCTTTTATAATTTTTTTTGTTTGTATTTTTATTATTTACAAAAGGGTCCCAAAATGATATGTAGGGAAAAAAGGGAAAATGTACAAATGAAATGGTCACATATAGACTGGGTCACAAAGACCCAGTTCAAGAACATCTTGTAACACAAACTCAGTGGTAAAAAATGGCTTCAAGTGTTGGCCGTTCACAGTGAATGTATTGCCATTTTTTGGATCAAGAATTTCAATGGCACCATGTGAGAAGACCTTTTGCACAATGTATGGTCCTGACCACCTGGTTTTCAATTTACCAGGGAAGAGGTGGAGTCTTGAGTTGTATAACAGAACCTTTTGTCCTGAGACAAAACTTTTCCGATGAATGGATTTATCGTGAAAGAGCTTGGTTCTGTGTTTTGCTATCCGAGCGTTGTCATATGCTTCATTTCTCAGCTCTTCTAGCTCGGATATTTGCAATTTTCTCAAGGCACCGACTTTATCTAAATCCAAGTTCAGCTGCTTTAATGCCCACTGATTAGACGAAGAAGGTGTACTTATTATGTGTATAAAGATGTATTTGATGTACCCTTTCTTGTCTCCGCTATAGCATAGGGCTATACCGAGTCGAATCTCAGGGAGAGCTCGCGATGGAAGCTTTACGTGTGGTAGTGAAGTGAACAAACGAGTGTTCTTCTCTTGTTTATAAACTTAGTGAAGCAAATGAAAAAAGAAACTAAAAGATGATGGATATGTTCATGGTGGAAAAGTCGTGGGAAAAGAAATCAAGAAGTGGATGTGGTATTCACAAGAGAAGGAAAGAAAACTTAAAGAAGCTTGAATGAAAGAACACCATGACTAGCTTACCTTGCTAGCTTGCCAAGACTTACTAGACTCCTTGATAGCGAATGCGTGCCTAATGTTGTCACTCCATTGGCGTAGGGTTCGTCTAGCGTGTTGACCTAATTGCTTTCTCACTTGGAAGACGGTGGTTTAACCATCGGAGAAGAGAAGATCATACACTTGCAAGATGAAGTAAACAAACACACATGAGTTAGTGAAGTAAGCTAAGCTAGTGGTAACCTAGTACATGGAGAAGGAATTAGCTACAACAAGCCATAAGAAAAATACAAGAAAGCATGAAGTAAATTGCAAGAAGTAAACAAAGCAATAAAGAAAGCAATTAAAGAAAGCACATAGAACTAGAACCAAGCTTCAAGTAGAGGAAGGAGGATGGATCAATCCTTGTTGCTTCAAGTGTCACTCTTGATTACACAAGCTCTCTCCCTCACAATCACTCTCTTTTACATTGAATTCTAGGAAGAAGAAGAGGGATCTAAAGAACAAAACCTAAAGAGAAAAATACATGAAAATTACAACACTAAACTAATCTCCTCTCTTCTCCATTCAGTTTTTGCTCGCAGGTCAGAGGTCAGATATTTATAGCCCACAGGTGAAGCTTCGAGATCAGTTCAGTTGGCGCAAAATCCGAGACAAAATCTCCCTGTAACTGCCGCGCCCACTTGCGTTCCCGCGGCCTAACTGAAGCCGTTCAGCAACAGCTTTCTGTTGCTGGCTGTTACGAGTTTGTTTGGCCACGTGGACCTTCTGGAATCTTCGTTTGTTGCGCGGATCTCTCTGGATCTGGATTTGAATTTGGCTTTATCCTTTAAGCTTGGATTAATCACTTAATTAGTGTTAATTAAGTGATTATTTGGATATCTCTCCATTAGAGTGTGTACCTGCAAATATGTAGAGAAGAGAATTAAAAATCATATATTTATTTGTAATATGCATGAGAATTATGATGTAAAATATGCACTTTTGTGTATTAATCACACCCCCACACTTATTCTTTTGCTCGTCCCGAGCAAAACAAAGAAAAAGAAAATCTAGACTAACAATTTATTACACCACTTTCGCAGGTGACGCGATTGCACTGAGCATGTGCAACAAGCCGTTAAACCTCTAGGTTACCCTAGAGGAGGAGTGTTGTCTCCTGAGGGTTTTCAGCGGATTACACCCACAAAATCCATAAGAAAGAAGACAAATGTTAGTATTTTGAAAACGCATTTTGAATAAGAGACATGTTTACGAACTATTTTCGCAAAAATATAAGTGATCCTAGGTCATAAGTCCACCTATAATTATTCTTCCTTAAACTTAGTATCCATGCAAGATCTTGTTTTTAATTAAGGTAAGAATTCAAAATTGGATTGAATATTTTATCTTTCATAAAACCTAGATAGTATGCACACCGTGTAAGTGAAGGTTTCTTGGGATTTCAACTCCAACCATAAAGCCATTTATTTATCTATATATTTATTTTTATTTTTTTTTTTTTTGCTTTTTCTTCCCTTAGTTTAGGCTTTCTAGTCTACCCTTGTAACGAGCCTTTAACCGATGACTCCCAAACCAGACGGTCTTAGGGCACCAGATGAGAAAACATCCCTCGGGTTTAAGGTCTCGAGTAGAAAAGGCCACGAAACTAAAGGGGATTATTTATTATCACCGTTAGGCGTGAATAATCATGCTTCTTGAGGCACAATTATCCAGCTTAATAAGTGAGATCACCGTTAGGCGTGAGTAACCATGCTTCTTGAGGCATAGTTATCCAGCTTAATAAGTGATCATTTATTTATATATATATATATTTTTTTTTTCTTTTTTTTTTTTATTTATATGGCATTTTTGGTCTTTGTCTCCATCCCAAGAAATGTGTAAGTGTAAAGTGCATATTTATCTAAGGTAAAATTCAAGATAAAAATATCTCACCAATTTTACTTACTTATCCTATAATTTTAAACAAGATCTATTATTTCAACTAGGTTTAAAATGTCATAATTAAGGCTTTCTTAATCTCTAAGATACATCTTAATTTTCTTAAAATAGAACAAAACTTTGTTTCTTATTTCAAAAAGTTTTTTTTTTTATTATTATTATTTTTTTTAAAAGAAGTGTAAAAGAAATAAAATCTAAAAACTCTAAGTTAGTAAACCCTCCCCCACACTTATTTCATGCATTGTCCTCAATGCATCGTGATATATGTATGCATGAAACAAAATAGAGAGGGAAGGAAAAAAAATTACCTTAAGGTGGTGGTTCCGGTGGTGGTCGGATTGGTCCACGGAACATGGCCCAATCATCTTTGCTTTGGGTTTTCAGGAACCCACCAAAAATAGCAGAAATATGACCTACTAAAATGATGTGTGCATTTAAGATTTTTATTATGTACATGACCCCATCTAATTTCAAGATTTTCCTAATAATTTCAGAGTCATTTTCATCAAACTCCTTGTCCCAGAATGATAAAACAATTGACTTGGACTCGGAAAGGAACACCGACTCAGGGAAGTGAATGAAGTCAAGATAAGGTTCAGGAGTCGGAATGGATTTAGGAATTGGGTCCAAGTCAAGAAATGTCAACTCAAGTCCACATGAATTGTCCAACAATGGAATGTGACTATCAAAAATTTGTAATTCCAGTTCAGGAAGGATGGGAATCAAAACTGACTCTAGAAGGTTACTCAAATTGGGTAATATAACCGGAGTCAATAATGATTCAGGGATTGAAACTGGATCACAGATGTGCAAATCTAGGTCACATATCTCATTTAGTTCAATTCCACAAAATGGAGAACTTGCCAAAATGTCAATTGGATCTTCAGAAGTGAAAAATTGGGCAAGTTCGACATGATCCTCAAAGATGGTTGATTCAACTTCATTGTGAATTGTGAAAGGATCCAAGGTTGATTCCGGGAAAGAATTAAAGTGAGGTAAAGATACCGAGTCATTATGGAATCAGGAAGAAGGATTGAATCACAAAGTTGGGGTTCAAGATCACATTCCTCATGTAATTCAATAAAATGTGGAGAACTTGCCAATTTATCAATGGGATTTTCAGAAGTATGGAATTGGCCAAGTTCTATGTGATCATAAAAGATTGGTGATTCAATTTCACAATGGATAGGAAATGGATCCAATACTGACTCGGAAATGAAGTGAAATTATGTGAAGACACCGGAGTCATGATTGAATCAGGAAGTAATATGGAATCATCAAGTGGAAGTTCAGGATCAAAATCATGTTCCAGTTCAATTTTAGAAAAAGGAAAACTTGCCAAATTGTCAATTGGATCAGAAGTGTGGACAAGTTCAGGTAATTGTGCTGAAATTGAATCTGGATTTCCAAGATGACAAGAGTTGAGTCATATCAATAGAGTGTGGTATAACTGGATTAGTCAAATGTTGATAGGATAGAGTTTCCTCTTTCCTAAGAAGGTTATCCAATTGTTCTTTCACACTATTGATAGACTTGGCATGTGATTTTTGATATTGTAACATAGACTCTTGCAAGATGTCTATACTCTTTTCTAGAATTGATGTATCTTCAAATGATTGTTCTAGAATGGGAGTATAGGAATCTTGACTTTGGAAAGTTTGTGAATAGTGTGAGTCAAAAATGTGTGGTGATGGAAGAGTGGACTCACACAAGAGATCTTTACTCGTTTCCATGACAAATGGTTGTTCATTAGGAAATGGTGGAACTGAGTAAGACTCTTGAAAATACTGTGGAACTGGAGAGGGAAATGGTTCTGGAAGTGTTTGCTCAGCTCTCTGTAAATTAGCTTCTAAACTCCTTAATAAGTCAGATTTGTCTTCAAATGGAGGCTCAGAAAAGGAGTGTATGACGTGGACTCGGGAAATGAATATTGTGGACAAGGTGAATATGATGGACAAGGATTTTGAAAATTTGACTCGGGGTAAGTGAATCCCCAATGACTCGATGAAGAGTTGAAATTATTTTGGACATTATAATCATTAGATGGGGTGTATGGGTCGTATTGATTCGGATAAGGCCAACCCGTGTATGTGGTTGGTGCATATTATAAAACACCGGGTTGGAATTATCCGAATATGGAGTGTGTGTGACATATGGATGGAAAGAATTGTAATTGTAAGCCATATCACACAATCACAAACAAAAATCAAACAAACAAACAAACAAACAAAAGAAGAAAAGAAAGAAAAAATTCTAACCTAAGTTAGTGTAGACTTAGACCTAGACGACTCCTAACTGATAGACCGTCCACGGGAGGTTTAGTGTAGACTCTAACCACAAGCTAATCAGCCAGGGAAGGGTAAGGTTGGTGGGAGGTTTTCCGTCCGAAGACGTTCCTTAATTAAGTAACCAGCAACCTTCGGGCTTTCGGCCCTCAACCCCTTTCCTAGACACCGATTTTGCAAGAGTTAAATTCCAACACTTTTCCCCCTTAGGATAATCTCCTAAGTGAGTCCGAGATGTCCCTAGGGCCAACGTCTACTTGATTTTAAATTAGGGCTTGGGTTAGTGAGTGCTTGGGAAAATGGTTTTCGGGCTAAGGAAAGGGTAATGACCTCCCCCACCTTATCTTATTTACCGGTATGCCCTTAGATTTGAATTGTGCAAGTGTACAAGAAATATAGCTAGGATACACTCAAAGCATGAAAATCAAGCAAGGAGTTTGTCCTAGTCTAAATGCAATGCAAACACGTACCTTGCCTCCAGCACTCTTCAACAGTAAAAGTAAAGAATTGAAGAGACACGTGCCTAAAATGCAAGTGTCTAAACAATTTTTAACAATTCAACCAACTTTTTACTGTTTTTTAATTAAGCAGGAATACAGTGAAGTATACAGGAAATAAAGTATAACAGTAGATGTAATTTGCAGATCTGAAGCCCCTGCAGGAAGATTGTAAGTAGTTAACTCCTTATTGCCGCGTTCCCACGGCAAATTGCCGTGGATCCGCGGCAATTTGGAGGGATCCTGGGCTCTGCTTTCTTGAGCAGAGGCCCAGATCCACTTATATGTGACTGCAATGAAGATTTTCCTGTTTCTTTACCTGTAACCTGCAAACAGAGAAGAAGAATCATTTAGTACTTCACTTTAAACCAAAAAGAACGTCGCTCTCCCTGGCAACGGCGCCAAAAATTGGTTAGACGAAGAAGGTGTACTTATTATGTGTATAAAGATGTATTTGATGTACCCTTTCTTGTCTCCGCTATAGCATAGGGCTATACCGAGTCGAATCTCAGGGAGAGCTCGCGATGGAAGCTTTACGTGTTGTAGTGAAGTGAACAAACGAGTGTTCTTCTCTTGTTTATAAACTTAGTGAAGCAAATGAAAAAAGAAACTAAAAGATGATGGATATGTTCATGGTGGAAAAGTCGTGGGAAAAGAAATCAAGAAGTGGATGTGGTATTCACAAGAGAAGGAAAGAAAACTTAAAGAAGCTTGAATGAAAGAACACCATGACTAGCTTACCTTGCTAGCTTGCCAAGACTTACTAGACTCCTTGATAGCAAATGCGTGCCTAATGTTGTCACTCCATTGGCGTAGGGTTCGTCTAGCGTGTTGACCTAATTGCTTTCTCACTTGGAAGACGGTGGTTTAACCATCGGAGAAGAGAAGATCATACACTTGCAAGATGAAGTAAACAAACACACATGAGTTAGTGAAGTAAGCTAAGCTAGTGGTAACCTAGTACATGGAGAAGGAATTAGCTACAACAAGCCATAAGAAAAATACAAGAAAGCATGAAGTAAATTGCAAGAAGTAAACAAAGCAATAAAGAAAGCAATTAAAGAAAGCACATAGAACTAGAACCAAGCTTCAAGTAGAGGAAGGAGGATGGATCAATCCTTGTTGCTTCAAGTGTCACTCTTGATTACACAAGCTCTCTCCCTCACAATCACTCTCTTTTACATTGAATTCTAGGGAAGAAGAAGAGGGATCTAAAGAACAAAACCTAAAGAGAAAAATACATGAAAATTACAACACTAAACTAATCTCCTCTCTTCTCCATTCAGTTTTTGCTCGCAGGTCAGAGGTCAGATATTTATAGCCCACAGGTGAAGCTTCGAGATCAGTTCAGTTGGCGCAAAATCCGAGACAAAATCTCCCTGTAACTGCCGCGCCCACTTGCGTTCCCGCGGCCTAACTGAAGCCGTTCAGCAACAGCTTTCTGTTGCTGGCTGTTACGAGTTTGTTTGGCCACGTGGACCTTCTGGAATCTTCGTTTGTTGCGCGGATCTCTCTGGATCTGGATTTGAATTTGGCTTTATCCTTTAAGCTTGGATTAATCACTTAATTAGTGTTAATTAAGTGATTATTTGGATATCTCTCCATTAGAGTGTGTACCTGCAAATATGTAGAGAAGAGAATTAAAAATCATATATTTATTTGTAATATGCATGGGAATTATGATGTAAAATATGCACTTTTGTGTATTAATCACCCACATAGCCCGGTGTTCTAACTCCACAGGCAAGTGGTAAGATTTTTCAAATACAACTTGATATGGAGACATACCGAGGACAGTCTTGTAAGCGGTCCTGTATGCCCATAAGGCATCAGTGAGTTTGATGGACCAATCCTTATGATTCTGTCCAATGGTTTTCTCCAATATCAGTTTTATTTGTCTATTGGTGACTTCCACTTGCCCGTTAGTCTGAGGATGGTATGTCGTGGATAGTTTTGAGAGAAATAGAGTATTTGCGCATAAGGGCTTCAAAAGCCCGATTGCAGAAATGACTCTCATTGTCACTGATTATCACACGGGGTGCTCCGAAGCGTGAGATGATATTTTCTCGTAAAAATTGATGACAACTTGGTTGTCATTTGTCCTTGTTGGAATTGCTTCAGCCCATTTGGAAACATAATCTGTAGCTACCAAAATGTATTAGTTGCCATAGGACAGAGGAAAGGGTCCAATAAAGTCAATACCCCACAGATCAAAAATTTCGACCTCCAAGATGGGTGTAAGGGGCATCATGTCTTTCTGCGTAATTCGACCCGTCATTTGACATCTGTCACATAGCTTGCAGAAAGTATATGCATCCTTAAAGAGAGTGGGCCAGTAAAATCCACTCTGAAGTATTTTCTCAGCAGTTTTTCGTGGACCAAAATGTCCACTGCAAGCTAGTTTGTGACAGAATGTCAGGACACTCTGATGTTCATCCTCAGGAAGACACCTTCGTATTATCTGGTCAGGACAATATTTTAATAAATACGGCCATCCCAATAGAAAAACCGCATTTGACTCATGAACGGTGTTTGTCCTAACCTGGCCAATTAGAAGGTGTTTGCCCGGTTGCAAGGTAATTCGCTATGTCAGCATACCAGGGCTCTCTACACATTACAAAAATGTGTTCATCAGGAAATCATCATTTATTGGTATTTTCTCCTTTGGTGCATTAGGGATTCTTGACAGATGATCTGCTACCACATTCTCAACGACCTTTTTATCCTTGATTTTCAAATCAAACTCTTGCAAAAGAAGTATCCATCGAATAAGTCTTGCCTTTGCATCCTTCTTTTATATTAAATATTTGAGGGCGGAGTGATCGGTGAAAATAGTTGTCTTGGACCCTAGTAGGTATTGACGAAAATTTTCCAACGCAAACACAACAGCTAAAAATTCCTTTTCAGTAGTTGTGTAATTGAGTTGGGCTTCATTCAGCATCCTACTAGCATAGTAGATTACGTGTTGCCTAGTATCAATACGTTGCCCTAGAACAGCGCCTATAGCATAATCTGAGGCATCACACATAATCTCAAATGGCTTAGTCCAATCTGGCGCAGAAATTATTGGCGCTGAGACAAATCTACACTTAAGCTCCTCCCAGGCTTGTAAATATTCTTCATCGAATCTAAAGGGTACATCTTTTCCTAAGAGATTTATCAAAGGTCTAAGAATTTTGCTAAAGCCTTGAATGAATCTTCTATAGAAGCCGGCGTGCCCTAAAAATGATCTAATGTCTTTTAAGCATGTTGGCTCAGGGAGCTTTGTTATAACTTCCACTTTAGACTTGTCAACCTCAATTCCTTTATGTGAAACTTCGTGCCCAAGAACGATTCCTTACTTGACCATAAAGTGACACTTCTCCCAGTTAAGTGTCAAGTTTTCTCCATGCAGCATTGTAGAACCAGCTTAAGATGGTACAAGCATTGTTCAAAGGAATCGCCATAAATTAAAAAATCATCCATGAAAATTTCTAAGAATTTCTCCACCATGTCTGAAAAAAGGCTCAGCATGCAATGTTGAAACGTTGCGGGAGCATTGCATAGGCCGAAGGGCATTCTTCGGTATGCAAATGTTCCAAAGGGACAGGTGAATGTGGTTTTGTCTTATCCTCGAGAGCGATAGGGATTTGATTATATCCTAAATATCCATCCAGGAAACAGTAGTACTCATGTCCCGCTAATCTCTCGAGCATTTGGTCAATGATCAGAAGGGGAAAAAGGTCTTTACGTGTGGCAGTGTTCAACTTTTGGTAATCGATACTAACTCGAATCTTCGTTGGAAGTCGTGTTTATACTAATTCTTTCTTCTCGTTTTCTACCACGGTAAATCCTGCTTTCTTTGGCACAGCATGGACTGGACTTACCCATTGGCTATCGGATATGGGAAAGATAATCTCATTGTCTAACAGCTTCAAAATCTCAGCTCTAACAGTCTCCTGCATGATTGGGTTCAGTCTATGCTGTGAGTCTCGTTTTGGTTTAGCATCCTCCATCAAATGAATTCGGTGTTGAACTATAGAAGGACTAATCCCCTTTATGTCAGCCATGGTCCAACCAATGGCTTCTCGATTTTCTCTTAACACTGTAAAAGATCCTCTTCTTGTTGTTTTGTGAGATGGGATGCATTGATCACGGGAAAAGCTTCTTTCTCATCCAAGTACTGGTACTTGAGATGGTTGGGAAGAATCTTAAGCTCAGAAGAAGGGACAGGATCTATCAATGGTTGTTCTTGGTGCAAGGGAAGAATAGGGGTGGTATTAGTGGCCCATTTCACAGTGGACTCAACAATCTGATCAAGGTTGAAGTCATCAGATTCCAACTCAAATTCTTCTTCGGACTCGTATTCAATCTCCATATCATGTTCACTTGTTAAACCCTCAATTAAGTTCACTTCAAATGACTCATTATCCAAATCTCGAGGTTGTTTTCCCAGGTAGAAAACATTCACCTCTTTTGTCATATCTCCAAACGTTAGACGCATCGAGCCATTCCTATTGTTATTGATCGCATTTGCGGTGGCTAGGAAAGGGCGTCCGAGAATGACAGGTGTCTGTGCTCTGTGATTATGTACGGGTTATGTCTCTAGAACAATGAAGTCTACGGGGTAAATGAATTCCCCGACCCATATTAAAACATCTGTAATCTCCCCTTGGGAATCTTTACAGAGCGATCAGCCAGTTGTATAGTAACTTTGGTCGGACGTAGGTCAACTAACCCAAGTTGCTGATACACAGAAAAGGGAAGAAGATTGATACTGGCTCCCAAATCAAGTAAGGCCCTATTGATAGTGGTCTGTCCTATGATACAAGAGATGGTTGGACTCCCTGGGTCCTTATATTTCACAGGAATTGGCCCAGTGCGCAACTCGCTAATGCTTGAAGTTAGGAAGACTTTCTTAGGGATATTTGCTTTCCTCTTCTTGGTGCACATTTCCTTTAAAATTTGGCATATGATGGAACTTGTTGTATGGCATCAAGAAGAGGTACATTGATTTGGACCTGATTGAACATTTCTCTGATCTTCTCCGTATGAGCATTCAGCTTTTAGTTTGCTAGCCTATTTGGAAATGGTACAATAGGCTTATATGGTTGCTCATCAGTCTTTTCTTTTTCTTTGGATTTGGAAGTTGATGGTTGTGAACTTGAAGATGGATTGTCTTGAGTTGGTTGCATTGGAATAGGAGGTGTTGATTTTGACACTGATTTAGTGGTTGATTTGAAACCTTATTATCTACCCACTTCCCAGATCTCAGAATATGAACAGTGTTGCATTGAATGGGGTCCATATCTTCAACTTCATGCAGAGGGAAGTGATTTTTTGGATTAGGCAATGGCTGGCTTGGTAACATTCCTTTCTGTCTTTCATTTAAAGAATTAGCCAATTGACCTATCTGGACCTTTAACTTGTTCATATCCTGGTGGTGATTGGTCATCATTGAAGCCTGGGTTTTGGATAGGGTTTCGATCATTTTTTCCAAATCTGACATTCTTTTGTCTGGATGATTTTGTGGTTGATGTTGCTGATATGTGGGCTGGAAGTTTGTTTGGAAATGTGGTGGATTCTAATATGATTGGAATTGTGGTGGACTCTGGTATGAGTGAAAATTTGGTGGATTCTGGTGGAAACTGGGTTGATGAGACTGAGCAGGATATTGATGTGAAATTGGTTGCCTTGGTTGCTCAGGACCAGACTGACTCCAGGAAAAATTTGGATGGTTTCGCCATCCCGAATTGTATGTTTTGGAGTATGGATTGTAGTTGGGTCTGGTGTAGGCTGCATTCGTATTTTCCTGATACATTTGAGACGGTAAACAGGACACTCCTCGAACAGATGGTTAAGATCATGGCAATAGGTATAACCTGGGTTGACCACAAGTGTTGGTTGACCTGGTTCACAGTAGTAAGTTCCCAAGATTCAAGAAGTACTATCCTCTTCATTAATTGTGTTATTTTAGCCTCGGCGGCTATGGAGGATTCTATCGAATGCATACCGGTTCTGAAAGTGGTGGGAGTGGGTTTTTCTGGGCATGACTCCCACTGAATTGTTTTTTCGGCTAAGGCTTCAAATAGGTCCCAACCCTGATTTTCATCTTTCTTTAAAAATTCCCCTTGGCATATGGTTTCAAGGAGTGTCTTTGTTTGGTAGTCAAGTCCGTCATAGAGAATTTGGCACTGCCGCCATTTCTCTATGCCGTAATGAGGACATAGGGCTAGTAAGTCTTTGAATCGTTTGAAATATTTTCAGAATGGCTCATTTGATTCCTACTTGAACTATATAATGTTTTTTCTCATGAGGCTGTCTTGTGAATGGGATAGAACTTCTTAAGAAAGACTTTTACAAAATCATCCCATGAAGAGATCGAACTGGCAGGAAGATTGTAGAGCCATTTTTAGCTATATCCTTGAGCACGAAGGATATGGACCTTAGTCTAACAGCGTCCTAAGTTAATTGGGAAATTTTCATCATCACACATACTTCTTCAAACTCACGAATGAAGAAATATGAATCCTCAGACTCCAGGCCATAAAATCGCGGGAGTGTATTTATGAATTGTGGCTTTAGCTCAAAATTATTTCCATTGGTCACAGGGAGAAGAATGCATGATGGAAGTGAAGTGCGGATGGGGTAGAACTTGTCTTGAAGCGAAGTGTTTTTTCCCATGATTGGGATTGTGTCAGGAAGTGGTGTTTGTGCAAGTGTAAAAATCCTAACAAGTCTTGCAGAATTTGGATCCCGGTACCACTCTTGCATACACAATCACAGACAACGTTCACTAATCACGCAAACAAAAAAAGGAAAATAACAAACAAGAAAAGAAAAAAGCAATCACAAGCTATCTAGGATACCTGGACCTAGACGACTCCTAACTGTTCGATGAACCAAAGAAGGTTATTACTCGAGTCAGACCACAGTTAATCAGCCAAGTAGGGGCAAAATACAGTGGGAGGTATCCGTGCGTAAGCAACGGGCCTTAATTACGCCAAACCACGGTATCTTCGAGGCGTAAACTCTTAATCCCAAACCTTAGACACTGATTTGACTGGAGTATGAATCAAAACAATTTTCAACTCCAGCTGATCTCCTACTCAGTCCGGATGTCCCTAGGGCCAACGTCTATCAAATTTTATTAAAAAGCTTGGGATTGTGAGTGCTTGGATGATGATTTTTGGGCCAAGGAAAGGGTGATGAAATCCCCACCTTATCTTGTTTATTGGGTGATGCCCTTAAGATCAATTTTGTGGAACAAACAAGGTTCACTCAAAGCGATGTAAATCAACCAAGAGGTGAGTCTTATTCTAAATGCAATGTGAACGTACCTTGCTCCAGCACTCTTCAACAGTAAAGTAAATGAATTGAAAAGATACGTGCCTAAAAATGCAAACGTCTAATCAATTTTTTAAACTTTTCAACAAATATTTTACTATTGAGTTATTAGCAGAATCCTGGTGAGAGCATACAAGAAATAAGATTTGCAGCAGTTATGTTTTTACAAAGTAAGCAACCCTGCACAAAACAAGTTAGTAGTCAACCCCTCTTTGCCGCGGATCCGCGACGTTGGCCGAGAAAACGTGGCAAATCAGAGGGTACTTGGTCTCTGCATTCTTGAGCAGAGGTCCAAGACCACTTATTTGTTACTGTAGTGCTTTGTTTCCTGTTTCTCAAACCTGTAACCTGCAACAGAAAAGAAAATTCGTTTAGTTCTTAAGTCAAATGAAAACCGTTGCTCTCCCCGGCAACGGCGCCAAAAAATTCTGATCGGAAGGTAGGAGTGTACTAATATTCAGAGAGAGGGTTTAGAATCAACCTTCGATGCTCTTATATGATGCTCAAAAACTCCAAAATGTATTCATAATTTTTCTTTACTCCTTCCGAATCACCATCATAGCATAAACTATTACGGGTCGATCCTCAGGGAGAGCATGCGATAGAAGCATTCACGGTTTCGAAATTGAGTTTTGAAGAAAGTAAACGAAAATTCTTCTATGTCCAAGAAAAACAAAATGACATGGAAAAGAGAGGAAAAATTCTTTGTGGATTTTGTTGCATAAAAATGAAAAGGATGAAAGGAAAGTGAAATGAACTTGGAAAACTTTAGGTAGCTTGGAAAGAAAACTTTGAGAAGGGAAACTTTGAAAGTCTTTAAAGAGAAAAAACCATGAGTAGATAACTCTTCTAATTTACTAACTTACTAATCTCATAAAGTGAAGCATGCCTCATGTTGATTCATTGGCAAAGGTTTGTCTTGCTTGTTTGGTCAAAATATTTTCCCACGTAGAGGATGAGTGATCTTCTCGGCTTGTCTTCTAGCCTTATTGATTCATCGGCTCCCGAGATAGATTTTCAATGGTGGAATCAAGGAGTGTCACTCAAGGTAATGCTAAGGAAGAAAATACAAGATTCATTAGTTATTCAAAGCCATACTCGAGCTAGCATTGAAGTAAGAAAATTGTACAACAAATAGCATAGTTAGGTGCTCCATCTCCATGTTCCATCAAGGCACTTGTTCTAAAGACAAGGCTCTAAATGAGGCTCACATGAATCATATGGAATGAAAACGAGCATTTGCCAAGAATTAAAGTAACTCATCTTCTTTGGGGATAATAGAGACTTGAAATTACAAGATCACAATAAAGCATCCAATGAATCACATGAATTAGCAATCACCCAAGAGTTAGAAGTTAGTAAAGTTAATGGTTAGCTAGTCATGTTAGAGAGTTAGCTAGACATTGAAATGAAAAGCACACAACAATTCATTGTAAAAGAAAATGCAATGGTAATAAAAGCTTGAAGAAAGTAAAGTACAAGAAAGTAAAGCACTAGAATTAGTAAAGATGAGAAAAAAGATGGATCAATCCTTGCATTCAAGTTGTCACCACTTCAATTACAAGATCTCACACACACTCTCTCTCACTTTGCAGAATTCTAGAAGGAGAAAGAAGATTACAAGAGCACTAAAGAAAGCTAAAGAAAATCCCTATAATTCTCTCAAAAATACAAGCTCTTCTCTCCTATTCTCTCCTCCCTTTTTCGCAGAGGCCCTAGGGGTCTGTTTATAGGCTCCAGGGGATGAGGCCCTCAAATATCGACCGTGGGATTAAACGCTGGCTCAACTGCCAGATGCTTGCCACGGATCCGCGGCCAGAGCCACGTTTCCGCGGCAGAATCTTGGCCGTTGCGCCAACGATTTCTGTTGCGATTCTGTTAGCGCCCGTATGCCTCGCTGGATCTTCTAGAAAGTTGGGGATATTCGTGGACGACTCCAGACCTGGGCTTCTCTTTTGGGCTTCTTCTTTTGGGCTCCTTAATTAATCCCATTAATTCCTTGAAAAATTCCTTGATTATGGGCCTTCATCTCCATTAATGGTGGACCTGAAAAAGGAGAGAGAAAAGCAATAAAAATCTTATTTTTCTTTACATAAAGCATAATATGGAAGTGAAAAATGATGCAAAAATGAACTCCAATTAGAAGGCCTTGACGAAATCATCCCACGTTGTAACTGAATCTACAGCCAAACTATACAACTATTTTTTAGGTAGGTCCTTTAGGGAGAAGGGAATGAAACGTAACCTAACAGCACCTTCTCCTAGCTGGGGAATGCGCATCATATGGCGTACTTCTTCAAATTTTCTGACAAAGAAGTATGCATCCTCTGATTTCAAACCGTGAAATTTTGGAAGAGATTGATGAATTAGGGTTTCAACTCAAAGTTATTTCCATTTGCCTCAGGAAGTTTTGTACAAGATGGCAGTGAGTTTCTGATTAGGTAAAACCTGTCCTACAGTGATGCCATCACCGGTTCTAGATGCAGGGATAGAGAAGTGTTTCTGATTAATCTGAAAGTTACAGGATCTCTCACCCACTCTTGCATACAGCATACCACAAATAATGTATAGACAACAAATAATCGAAAAGAATAAAAAACAAACAAAAGAAAGAGAAATAACCACTAAGCCTTAGTCTAAGGTACCTGGACCTAGACGACTCCTAACTGGTCGATTCTCTGGGGGAGGTTGCTGAAGGAACTCGACTACAAGATAGTAGGCCAGGAAAGGGAAAACCTCGGTGGGAGGTGTCTTGGCGTGAGCCTCGGGCTTTAATTACGCCAAACCATGAAGCTTTCGAGGCTTAACCTCTCAATCCTCTTTCCTTAAATACCGCCTTTGCAGGAGTATAGTTCTTGCAATTTTCACCCTTGGTTAATCTCTTAGTGAGTCTAAAATGTCCCTAGGGACAACGTCTATCAATTTTTAGTTAAGGCTTGGGATTGTAAGTGTACTTGGAGATGGCTTTTGGGCCAAGGAAGGATGATGAAATCCCCACCTTATCTTGTTTATTTAGGTTTTGCCCTTAATGTTAATTGTGCAAGTGTACAGTACATCCACAACAAGATAACACTCAAAGTGATAAATTACTCCAAAATATTGGTCCTATTCTATATGGAATGCACACGTACCTTTCTCCAACACTCTTCAACATAAATTGAAATGAATTGAAATAGACATGTGCCCTAAATGCAAGAGTCTAATCCGATTTTTAATTTAGCAACAAATGGATTTCTGTTGAGTTTATTAAAATGTATAAGGTGAAGCATACAAGTGAACTAAAAATTTGAGAAAGCAATTTTTGAACGATTTTCGGCAACCCTGCAGAAGAGCTTTTGTTAGTACTTCAATCGGAAAAATTCTCTTTTACACGAATTTTCCGAGGGAAAATGTATTCCTTGTGCAATGTCTTTGGCCACCACTCTTGCTTCCCGTAATAGTTAACTCTTTGATACTTCTCCTACACACTAAAATAAAGAAAAATCTTTAGTGTGGAACAATTAAGTCGTTCCCTCCCCAGCAACGGCGCCAAAATTTGATCGGCAAAAAGCGTGCACAAAAATAAATAAAGGAGTATGGCCAATGTTATTGCTTTTTCGATTCTTTCATAATAGCAAAGTGGCTATACGAGTCGTATTCACAAGGAGGGAGAGCGATGGAAGCTTTGATGCGGCTTCTTTGTTAAATGTAAAGAAAAAGTTCTTTGTTTTAAATAAAGAATTGAAAAGCAAACAAGTGTTGTTTCAAGAATTGTTTGGATTGGTTTGATGTTTTGTAAAAGTGAATTTTCTTAATGGTAAAAACGCATGGCTAACTTTCTACTAAGTGCTCCTACTAATCTCTTAGCTTCTTGAAGATGTAGCCTCACAATGGATCATAGATAAGCATAACCTTTATGCATAAGAACTATTCACGTTGGAGATCGGATGAAAGTTTGTCCTTTACATTCCCTTATCAAGATCCAATTGAAGGCGAGAATAAGGAAGAAACAAGTGCACTAATGGTATCAGCAAAGATTAATAGGAATATCTCTAACTTACGAAAATAAGTAAAGTTACAATCTATAAATCATTAAAAATGGTTAAGCATGAAATATAAGAATGGGAATACTTGTAAGTAAGTTTGAGTTAGAACCCTCGTTTTATAATGTCATAACTCTTGTTTGCACAAGGCCTTGTTTGACACTATTGACTCATTTAGATTATCAATCAAGTTGTTAGAGATTAATGGGTTAGTAGTTAGTTAGCCATACAATGAAAAAGTTAAATAGACATGAGTAAGAAAAGAAAACAACAACAGAGAAGAAGTAAAGAGAAGGATTATTACACTAAAACAAGAAAGTAAAAGTAAATAAAAACACCAAGTAATGGAAAAAAGAAGGAGAATAATTACTTGTATAAGATTGTTACCTTCAAATACAACTTGTACACATACACTCTCTCACTCTATCACTCTAATGGCTAAACTAAGTTAGAAGAAGAAGAAAACACAAACAATTACAACTCCTAAAAAAAACTAACATAAAACCCTAAGCTCTAGATATCTCCTTCTGAAGAACCCAAAGGAGGTATTTATAGGCACAAGGAGAAAGGGGCCAAGGGTAAACCGTGGCCCAAAGCACTGGCGCATCCACCCCAGTATGGCCGCGAAAACATGAAAAAAGTCGCGTTTCAGTGGTTGTACCAGAGCGGCGCTGTATTGTGCGTTGTCCTTCAGTCCCTGTCATATATACTTTCTGGATTTCATATTTGAGCACCCAGGTCTGACAGAATCACCCTCTAAGATCAATGGCTATCTTGTAGGCCTTTAATCACCCATTATATGGTGATTTTGTGTCTTCTTCTTCATTCCACACCATAGACCTAGGATCACACAAGCAAACGATTATTAACAATATTTTATATAAAATAAATGTGAAGATGTGATAAAAATTATGCAATATTAGAGACTAATCATTGGTGATCAAAATTAAAAGTTAAAAGAAAAGAAAGAAAATCTAAAAGAAATATTTACCTCTTCTGGTTGATGACTTACATGGAACCCTTACATGTTTTACCTTTCTTCAGAGGTGATCAACGCATAACCCATAAGATCGAGTTCAGTCCCCATTCACATTATATCATCAAGATGAACAAGAATGAAATGATACGGAATCTTGAGGAGGAGAACATCATCATGAAATATCGGTAGCACTCACACAAACATGGCTATACTGATTCTTCTAGATTCATTGCTTGATCGCCCCCTTGTAGTCTAAAAAGAATGAAAATTACATAAAATGAAAATAAAAACCTACACTAAAAAGAATGAAAAACTGGCCTAAAATCTATCTCTGCTTGATCGTCCCTTATAGTCATTGAAAACCCAGTATTTTTAGGTAAAAACCAAACGGGGGAGAGGGTATGAAGATAGGGGGAGCAAATGATCCCCCAATTGATCAACAAAGTCACAATAATATAGCTTTGGCCACGTTTTCGTGTCCAGGGTGTGACCAGTTGGCCACACCCAGGAGGTACGGGTCGATGTCGTATCGTTTTGGCTTTATCTCCAGCTGAATTTTCAGTTTGGGTCCTGGATTTCAAGGAAACCTCCTTTTTTCTTCAACTTTAACCAATTAATTTGTAGAGATTTATTTTAACCGGTTTTCAACCAATTTTATCTTCTCTTATTTGCCTGATCTGCCTTGATTTTCTGATTCGAATTAATTCTGAATTAAATCAGAATTTTGATGGCTTTTGGGTTCGTTTCTCTTCCCTCTACTTTAGTAATGGGCCTGCATATAAATTAGACAATAAATAGAATTAAAAATAGAGTTTATTATATAATAAGTATGAGAATGTGACAATAAATATGCAAATTCAGCGGCCGATCACTTTGTTTTGTCCGTTTATCCAAAAAGATATATCGTTTGATCTTCTGATTTGGACGATTCTTCTGTTGATTTTCAGCTTTAACCACTTGATTTATATAGATCTGATTTAACTAAATGATCAACTGATTTTATCTTCTTTGATTTGCCCTAATTTTCCTTGATTTTCACTCATTTTTTATTTGAATTAATTCTGAATTAAATCAGAATTTTGATGGGGTTTTTGGCTCGTTTTCTCTTCCTTCTCCCTTAATAATGGGCATGCACGTTATTAAATAAAATAAGACTAAATAATAGGGTTTATTATATAATAGATATGAGAATAATAATATATATATGCAATATTTGTGACTGGTCACCAACTATGCCGGTTGTAGAGTGGATAGAAAGAGCATTAGTGGAATTTGTCAACTTCTAAGAAATTGCCTTATTTTATCGTCTTTCAAGAAATAAAATTTTGTAGCCCTCTCAACCGTCAAAGCAGAGTGTGTTGGGGTCGGTCTTGTTGTGCACAAATCCTTTGGATGAAACATACTCTCTTTGATTATGATTTACACTTTGACTGTATTAAAATATTTTGTGATAATACTGCTACCATTCATATGACCAAAAATGTAAATCAACATAGCAAGATCAAACACATAGAGATTAGATATCACTTTCTTAGATATTATTATCAGAAAGAAGATATTAAAATTGATTTTTTTACTGATTTTTAATCAGTGGATATTTTTACTAAGCCACTTGATTTTAATAGATTTTCTTTTATTTGTGATGAATTAAATGTTTGCATTACAGATTCATGAAATTTTCAATTGTTTCTCTCAAAATTGATATTCATGTTTGTTTTGCTTAGTATACATGAAATTTTAATTCTTCTAAATTGGTATCATATTCTTCTCTACCATGGTATTTATTGGTATCTACTACTTTCATTTTTTTATGAGATTCTTTTTGATTTATGACAAAAAAGGGGAGAAGAAGTTGAGTTATCTCATTTTATAAATTGATATCTATCCTTATATGCTTATGATATTGCAAATTGATATCTTGTTTTGCAAATCGGTTTAAATTGATATTCCTAGTTTTCCAATTGGTATTCATGTTTTGTGTTACAAATTAGTATTTAGGTTTAATTGATATTTGATAATTTATGAGTTAGAGATTTATGATTTAGCTATTACCTTTATTTTATGTTTGTATGCCATGTTGCATACCCATTTTGGTGATTGGAGGTATGGATGGAGGATGGAATGTTTATGCATAGTTATTCATATTTCACATCTATACCTATATGCATATGATGACTTATTTTGATATTGTCACATTCTTTAGTCATAAATGATTGAACTTGATAGATAAGCATAACTTGAGGGGAAGCTTTACTAAGCTTTTCATATTATTCTTTTATTACTCATATATTTTGTTATCATCAAAAAAGAGGAGATTGTTGGCCTAAGGTTGCAATCACTGGTTTTGTGTTTTGATGATAACAAAACTTATGCAGTTATTTGGTACTAATTATATTCAAGGATTTAAGTATTTTTTAGGGTTCAAGAAGATTCAAAGTGTTTCTTCCTCAAACGGAATGTATTAAAGTCACAAACTCACTCAAGAATGGGATTTCAGGTAGGAAAATCAAGATTCACCCTTCGGAGAAGCCCACTAGAAAATTGCTTGAAGACATAGGACCCATGTAAGAAAATAGTATGTTTAAAGTATAGTATGTAGATTTGATGCTCAGGATGTTACACATATACAAAATTCAAGTTTTCAAAATATGAGTTTTAATATCTAGTTTTTTCTCATATTGGTATTTTACAAAGTTTAGTGTTTGATACATATCCCATGAGTTTTCAAAGATTATATATCCTAATACTATCAAGTATCCTAAAGCCTATGTATTATCAAATTATTTTTATAACTCGTATAAAATATTTTTAAATTAGCTTATTTTCATTTTTGCCCAAAATAATTTTTCAGGCTTGGTCGGTTGACCGGGTGGTTGAGCGCACCATGGGGCCAATTTGATCTCAGCCTTTGCATGCCCTGCATGTTTATCGGGTGACCGAGGGGTCGACTGACAGACCTAGCGGTCGACGCACTAGCTGGTCTCCATTGAGATCGGTCGATAGGGCGGTCGACAGGGCGGTCGACCGACACCAACGGCTAATTGAACTAACTGTTCGATCGGGCGGTCGACCGATGTTCTGGCACTGTTACAGTAACGACTAGTTTTTGAAAAACTATTTCCTTGACTTTTCTCCATCGAGTATATTTTCTCTTTTTGGGTCTAATCACTCTCTTAATGACCTGATTGGCTCTCTTAACTATGTTTTATTGTTTTCCTATATATAGGGTTCATTTATAGAGGATTACAAACAATTAGTTTTTGAAAAATATTTGAAAAATCAAGTTTATTCAAGAGAAAAGATTTCAAGTTTTATTGCTTCAAGTGCTTTAATTTTAAAATCAATTTCTATAAGTTTTCAGCTCTTAGATTGATTCATTTCAATTGATTTTTCTCTTTCACAGATTTCTTGAGCTTGCATCAAATACTATAGGAAGTTGTAAAAGGGGATTCTATGTGATCTTTGTGGTCACCAAGAGCCTGTAAACCTCATTGGCTTTGTGTTACCTCTTGTATAGAGAATTGAGAGTTGAAGTTGTTTACTCCAGTCTTGTGTAGACCTTGTAGTTCCTTTGTGAAGATTTCTTTGTGAAATGATCCTTAGTGGATAGTGAAATCCTTCACGTGGTGAAGGCGGGGATATAGAGCTTGGTGCTCGAATCTCGAAATAAATCTCTTGTGTTTATGATTGCTTTCTTTCTTGCTCTTGCTCTATTTCAGTTGCTTGCACTTGTATTTTTGCTTGTTATTCATTTCTAACATCATTCATTCTTGTCAGTTTTCACTCTCTAAATCAAAAAGTCAATTGAGCACCTCAACTCATTGTCTAGAGGAATATGAAGGAGAAATTTTAGAGCCTTTCATAGAGAATCTGGCTTCACTTCTTGATTTGAGTTGACCATTTGCATCATTCATAATATTAATTGTTGCATTTTCACATTTTGACCATTAGATTAGCATTTTTCACCCCCTCTAGGTGTACTTTCACAAGCAATTGGCCAGTTTCTATGCCAAGTACAACATCGTCCATCAATTCCCCTCACCTTATTACCCTCAAGACAATGGCCAAGCCGAAATCAACAACTGCACCATTCTCAACAACCTATGCAAAAACTTGAGCAAAGCTAAAGGTAAATGGGAAGATAAACTCCCAGAATGCTCTGGGCCTACAGAACCACCAAACACATTCCGACCGGAGAAACCCCATTCTCGTTGGCATATGGAATGGAGGCGATCATCCTAGTCGATATAAACAGGCCAACACTCTGAGTGGAAGGAGTGGTCCCAGATTAGAATGATGCCCTACTTTGTCTGTCTGGAACATTCAGAAGAAAGGCGACAACAAGCCTAAATCTGAATTGCAGCCTATCAATAGCAAATCCGGGAAGTTCACTATAAGAAGGTGAATTCTAGAGAATTCTAAGTCAGAGATCTGGTCATGAAGTGCATGATGCAGAGCACGCGACAGAAGGATCACAAAAAACAAAGACCCAAGTGGGAGGGTCCCTATATCATTATTGCTCGCGGAGGCAATAGGTCGTACACCTTGGCCGATCAGGGCGGGATCCAACTCAATAAGCATGGAATTCTTTTCACTTGAAGCGATATTATGTGTAAGTCATGTAACAATCAATGAAAGAATCATTTTCTACTATTTCAATCACATTTCGCCCAACTCTGATATTCACCCCGAGCATCATGCACATTCTCTACAGCCTATACGGGTATTCACCCTGAAAGTGACTCTACGGGAAGTGTCTTGAAAGATGGAGACTAGCTCACGCTAATCCCTCGAAGCCAGCCTATAATGGGATATACCCTAATGGCTGCCCGAGCAGATCCACAGCCAATACAGGCTCTTCACCCTAACGGTGACCCTTTGGGGAGTCTCCTGAAAGATAGAGGCTCGCCCACATCAATTCCTCGGAGTCAGTGTATAGTAGGATACACCCTAATGGCCGCCCAAATAGATCTCCAGCCTATACGAGTCTACATCCTGACGGTGACCCTTCGGAGAGTCTCTTGAAAGATGGATGCTCGCTCACGTCGAACTTTCAGAGCCATCCTATAATGAGATATACCCTGATGGCCATTAGAGCAGATCCACGGCCTATACAGGTCTATACCCTATTAGCGATTCTTCGAGAAGTCTCCTAAAAGATGGAGGCTCGCCCATGTCAATCCCTCAGAGCCAGCCTCTAGTGGGATATACCCTGATGGCCGCCCAATTAGATCCATAGTCCATACGATTCTACCCCTTGACGGTGACCCTTCAGGGAGTCTCTTGGAAGATGGAGGCTCGCTCACCTCGATCCTTCGGAGCCAACCTATAATGGGATATACCCTGATGGTCGCCCGAGCAGATCCATGGCCTATACGGGTCTACACCCTAATGGTGACTCTTCGGGGAGTCTCCTGAAAGAAGGAGGCTTGCCCATATTGATACCTCAGAACCATCCTATAATAGGATATACCCTGATGGTCTCCTGAGCAGATCCATGACTTACATAGGTCTACACCGTGACGGCGACCCTTCGGGGGCTTCTTGAAAGATGGAGGCTTGCCCATGTTGGATGCTTGGAGCCAGCCAATAATAGGATACACCCTGACAGTCGTCCAAGTGGGTCAACCCTATATGGATTTTCACCTTGAAGGTGACCTTTCAAGAAGTCTCCTAAAGATGAAGGCTCGTTCCTGTCGATCCCTCGGAGGCAGCCTATAATATGATATATCCTGTTGGCCACCCGAATAGATCCATAGCTTATACGGGTTTTTACCCTGATGGTGACACTTTGGGGAGTCTCTTGAAAGATGTAGGCTCATCCACGTCGATCCCTCAGAGCCAGCCTACAATAGGATATACCCTGATGGACGACCGAGCAGATCCACAGCCTTTATAGATTTTGACCCTGATGATGACTCTTCAGCGAATCTCTTGAAGGATAGAGGCTCACCCACATTGATCCCTCGGAGCCAGCCTACAACTAAATATACCCTGATGGCCACTCGAGCAGATCCACAGCCTATACGAGTTTTCACCCGGATGGAGACCCTTTGGAGAATCTCCTAAAAGATGGAGGCTCACCCACGTCAATCCCTCAGAGCTAGCCTACAGTAGGATATACCCTGATAGCTACCCGAGCAGATTCATGGCTTATACAGGTTTTCACCCAGATGGTGACCCTTCAGAGAATCTCTTGAAAGATAGAGGCTCACCCACGTCGATTCCTCGGAGTCAGCCTGTAACGGGATATACCCGGATGGCTACCCGAGTGGATCCACTACCTATATGGGTCCTACCATGATAGTTACAAAAATAGGTCTTACTCCTACTTCTCGAGAATGTCCTAAAAGATTGAAGCTTACCTACATTAACCATTCAGAGTCAACCTACAATGGGACCTACCCTGATGATCCCCCGAGCAAGGCAACAGTCTACCTTGGACCAACATCCACAACACAGCTTCTAAGCTAGAAGCTTCCCCTATTCAGGTAAACATTCGTAACGAATCTTGTTCGGGAACAATATTCTAAGTCATTCCAAATGCTTCGTAACCAAGACAACACCTCAAACAGACACAACAACAAGTCAAATCTCAAATATGGCAAGATTAAACAATACATGTGTTAAAAGTTCTCTAGATTATTATAGATTTTTTTTTATTCAATCCATCCAAGTACAAAGTCTGGATACATCTAACAAGAGTGATACAAGTTCGAGTTTTGGTTTGCATGAATGTGTTCTGCCTGAGTGAAAATGGAGGCACTCGTTGTCGTGTCCCCAGCTATGTCCTGAGCAAACAATCCATGAGGGCCGGATGAGCGGATACTGAGAACTCTCAAGAAGCCACCAGTAAGGAGAATCATGACCAAGTTGTAGACTGAAGCCTGCAAAGCAAAGGAGGATACCGATGGCAAAACCATAACTCTGGAGCAAAGACAGACAAGAGACGGTACCCCATAAGAGCACAGACGATCGATCCCTAATATCAGAGCCAGCGTCGAATGCCCTTATGCTCCCTACTTTATGTTCGCTGCAAGAAAATAAAAGGGGGTCAAACTCAAACTTCTGACCAGTCTGCTTGGACCAAAGGTTAGATGTGTAAACCAAGCAGAAGATCGGTCCTTCCTTGCCCATCCACACAGTTGGGCCTCATCGTAAGAGCCGAAACTTCTTGACAAGCCCATCACAAGAGCTAAAACTCTTTGACAAACGGATTACTAAATATCAAGAGTGCAACAGACGTCACCACCCTCTCTCTCTCCCCCCTTCCTCTACCGAATGAAGAACGAAGAAGACATTACCATTCACAAAACAAAGAGATTTTAGCAGCAAGGAACTTTTAGGCAGCAGTTTAGATCTCTCTTACAGAGTTTCGCCCTATTTATAGGGAGAAAAAGCCCAAGCGTCAACTGCTCAGGCTCCTACTTACAAAGAAAGATGAAATGTTGCTCGTCTTGAGACCCTACACGTGTCATAGAAGAAAATACTTGAATTGTCGCGCCAGATACACCATGCCTTCCTCGAAAATTGTTCGCATTCAAAAGTGATAGTTACTTTATCAACGCCACAATAGATGGGTGAAGTAATTAAGGCTCCTCCAGCCTGTAGAGCCATGTGTGCCACAACAAGACAAAAATGAAGCGACAGCGAATCAACCAAAGTCAACTTTAGACTTTACATTACTTCTGGTCCCTTCTCTCTACCAAAGTCCCCAGAAACTTATAACCCCAAGGGAGAACTTTCGACCTTCTTCAAAGAGAAGGAAGGAGAGGAGGCATCTGTAGTTGTCATTTTTTGACCGCCCAAAATCATGACACGTGTTGATCCAACCTCAAAAGGATGCATGACTTGTGGCCACCTCCAGAACACCTAATCCATAGCCTTCATCCAAATTGAACCCCAAGCGATTGAGTAATTGGAAGAAGAGGTAAAGCCCAATTCGAACAGAACAATTACTCTTCGAGAGTGGTTCATCCTCATCTACAGTAAAGGCACATCATCAGATAAAAATAGACTCTCTCTTATATCGATTCAAACCAGGGTGTTCGGCTCGACCGCTATCAAGATAAGGAACTTAAGCGTTCAAACTGACCAGAACTCTCTAGCCTTATCTGTTTGACACAACCTGTATAAATAAGCGATCTCCTCTAACCCATAGAGGAGGTTGATTTGAATCCAGAAATTCTAGCACACTAGAGAAGCCCACCTATAATCACTATTGTTATAATGAAATTCTCCTCTCTCTCTCTCTCTCTGTGGTTTTTACCATTTCGGATTTCACATAAGTTTTGTGTGTCTGTGCTTACTGTGATTTTGATTTAACTACCTCTCTCCATTATTTTGGTGCGCGGATTAACTCCTTAGGAATTTACCTACTATAGTCAGGAACAACTTCACGCCCAATAGAATAAGTATGAGTTCTGAATAGATTGTATCATGTTCTTGGGTATTCGCTTTTTAAAGAAGTAACCTCTGTCGATTCTAGAAAACTTCAGGCAGTGAAAGTTTGGCCAGTTCCTAAGTCAGCTCGTTTCATATTATTCAGAGTGGGTCAGTCTATTAAAGGTCTAGTGGTGTTCTTTTATTAACAGATATCAGGTCAGTATTTATATGGCACCATCTGAAATTTTATGTGGCAGGACGTGCGGAAGAAGTCTTGGTCCTGAGATTATTGTTCAGTTAGTTGTGAGTATTATTTTCAGTTATTCATATCTTAATTGGTATAATCCCCGTCCCTATCTTTTCTGTATTCATCTTTCCCTTATCAAAATTCCGAAGACGAAATTTTTGTAAGGTGGATGGATTGTAACATTTTGTTCACGGAATACGTATGTAGGTACGTGTTCTAATTTTTTGATCATTATTTTCAATTTTTCCCATATTTATTTTTATTTTGTGATTATTTATATTATCGCTTGATGTCGAATTCGAATTTTCAGACTCAGAGTCAGCCCAAGTCTGAACTGGCGACTCGATCCCAGTGTACTACTCAACTTTTATGGTAGCTAGATTTGACCGATTTTAGTTTTAAATACTGTTTTTCAATATTTTAGGATGTTCATGATTTTCTAGAATTTTTCTGAATTATTCTGCAAAATCTTTAAAATCGGTATTGACCGGTAACACTAATGGATTCTTAGATTTTTAATCTACAAAAAGAGTTAAATTTCTAAAATCTGCTTTCACAATATTTTTAAGAATCATATTTTCTATTTTAGCCCATTTTTAGAGATTTTTCTAAATTAATCAAAATTCGATCAGATTTGCTGTCGATTGGTATCACTGATTGATTTCAGAATTTTTAATTTGAAAAAAATTGAATTTCTTGAATCTGATTTTACCATGATCCTTAGTATAATATTTTTATTTTAGAGAATTTTTTGTGATATTTCTGAGTTACTTTATTTTTCGGGTGTTCTGGTTCTTCTGTATTTTCTCGAGTCTGGATTTAACCCGGGTAATTTCCCTATTTTTTTTTCAATTTATTTTCTCTCCATTTCTGTTTCATTTCCCTTTTTCTTTTTTCCTCTCTTTTCCTTTTCCTTTCCCTTTTCTTTTTCTTTTTTCTTCTTTTTTTCTTTTTCTTTTTCTACACCCTTCTACAAGCTTCCACCAACCTCCACTCTCTTCTCCCTTCTTCTTTTCTTTTCTTTCTTCTTTTCTTTCTTCTTTTCTTTCCCTTCTCCTTCCTTTGGCTGGCGACGCACAGTACCCACACCCTCCCCAAAATTCTTTTTCTCTCCCCTAATCTCTACATCTCTTTCTCTTAATTCTCACTCCTCTCTAATCTACTCTCTATCTCTCACTCTCAGTTTCCTCTCATACCCTCCCTCTCTCTCTCATCTGAGCCAGCCACGACCACCAGCCTGGCATCCCACCACCAGTGATGCCTTACCCTGACCATCCCCCATCTTCACCACTTCCCTTATTTCCCTTCATCTCCTTTAATTTCTCTACCTCCTCTCTAATTTATCACTCCACCACCCAAATTCTTCCACCACCACGCCAATCTCCACCTCTGGCCACCTCTACCCAGCCGGCCACCCAACTCCAGCCATCAACTCGGCCTCCTCCCATTTCCTCCTTCTCTAATTTCACCTCTAGCTCCATTTTCTCCCATAACAACCACCAACTCGTCCAAGATCAACATCACTACCACCACTCCCCCTTCTCTCTCCTCTTCTTCTCAAATTGGGTCAGCCACCCCCTTGCATGGTTCCCTGCCCTGGCTACACGAACAACACAGCCCGAACTAGGGTTGTGCATGAGCTCCCTCCTCCCTCTCTCAGTTTCTCTCTCCTCTCTCCCCTGTGCCCTCTCTCCCAGACTGTGGCCTACCCCCTCTCTCTTCTTATTCTTTCTCTTATCACTATTGGTTGCACATGTACATGCTTATGTGATGTTTTTGTATTTCAGTGATCTCGCGGTTGTATTCCGAAGATTTTAGGTGAGTGTTCTCACTTTATTTGGGTTACCCTACTTCAACGAGTGCTTTATTATATTGCTAATCGTGTTACATCTGCGAATTGTATTTTTATCGATCACTCACTAGATTTGTACTTGTATCTGGGTGATTGTATTGGTATTATATATGTGTATCGGTGGCTTATACTGTATTCTATGAATTGATGCCTATAATAGTGTAGATGATATCATGTTTGTACTTATGTTGGTACTAACCCTTGTGCAGGTGCCCATTTGGCCTTCTGGCCCTATTAGCCTTCTGGCTCTCGCACTTAGCCACCAGGTTACGTTTAACCTCAGGGCTCGCTACAATCAATTTCTGGGCCTCACTACTCTACGGATAGTCTAGTTATTATCTGTTTATATGCATGTGTTTGATACTAACACTTCTGCAGGTACAGCCCACTTTCCAGGCTACCCAATAGGCGATGTGCCTTGTACCCTTTAGGTTTCGTGGTAGCTGCAAAGAATTACACTTAGACCATCTCGGTCTCTTATTTAGGACCCAACCCTGTTAATTATTATTTATCATATTTATACATGTACGCGTGTGGTACTAATATTTTATGCAGGTACCTATTCGGGCTTCTGGCTCTATTAGCCTTCTGGCTCTTCATGCTAAGCCTAGTAGGCGAGCCTAGTACTCAGCGCTTTATTGCTAACTCTGTTTAAGTGTAATTATGTCATAAGCGCTGCTTCGCCACGTAAGTTAGCCAGACGTTTCATACGTCACTTCACCATGTGCATTTAGCTGTGCTACGAGCGGTAACCATCCCAAGCCTGATAGTGTCTAGCGGTGTATGCTAACTTTGTTCCAGCCCTGCTTAAGCCCGCCCGCTTGCTTGCTTAATAGATTAATATGTTAATATTATAATTATAGTTGTGAAGAATTTGAAATATTTAAATAACATGCTTACCTATATCATGTTCCTCGATCTACTAATTACTTGACACTTGATTTCATAATCATGTGATTGTCGTTTTACTGTACCCCCTGGACATCTGACACCTGATACACTATCAGTTGACACGTGACGTATGACATGTTATTCAATTGCATCTTGTGTTTGGCTTGTACTATACTTCACTTGTGATATCCTGGTTAGCTCTTCAACCCTGCTTCTGTTATATATACAGTGATTGTAATCTTGTACTCCTATATCACTTGTATCTTTGGATACTCCTATTTCTCTTGTATTTTTGGATATTCCTATATCTCTTGTTTCTCCGGATACCCCTGTATCTCTTATATCTCTTGTTTCTTCTGTACTCTTGCTATAATAATCTAAAATAAGGACAACTTACACTGTGATGGGGAAAACTGATGAATACCAGTATGATATCATATTTATAATGGTGAATATCTCTAATGTGTCATGTTGGATGTAATATAAATCCCACCAGAGTGTCGTGTGGGGCATAATATACCTCCCCGAAGGTAATAGCCTGATCTCCTAAGCCGTAGTTTCAGGCAGAGGGCGGGACCCACTTTAAATATGAGTCATCAAATCTTCATCAATTTTCAATAATAACCTGTCTTATTCATATGTGGATGTATGTGTGCTAGTAACACATACCAAAACGTATGGATCGGAGGAACAATAAAATTGTAATATCCAAATAATGATAATATTAGGAACATGGGATATTTGGTCAATCTTTTGTTTGGGTTTAGTACTCACTTTTCAGATCTGAATGAGTTCTACTAGAGTGCGAACTCCAGTACGGACTGTCAGTGATGTGAGACGCTAGTAGGGGATGACTAAAATATCAGACAGTACTGATTTTTATTATTGGATAACTTAAAATACAACACTTTAATATTCTCCGGCATGACATAACTCGGGTTGTATACACTCAGATTATGGTAACATGAGACAAAAAGTATATATATGAGACATAACTCAGGTTGGCACTCATTTTAGCACTCGCTAAGTAGCTTCTGACTCCCTGAGACTTGCATGTTCAGATCCCGGTGCTTGGACCATGGCGAACTTCCTGTTAATTAAAGTTGCATAGCGGTAGTATAGTGGATCTGCGGCTGACCGTTCGGGGTCCATTTCTTCTAGGACTCCTGCTCGGCTCTCAAGTTTTCTTTTTGTTACTCGTACGCTTCATTTGTACTATTCATATTTGTATATCTCCTTGTATTGCTACTTTTGTGCCTCTTCTTGATGTAATATTCATGTGATCTTAGATCACATCCTGTGTTAACTTTGTAATTGTACTCTTTTGTTTAAATTTATAATACATTGCGTACTTTTAAACTCTGATTCCTGCATGTGCTAATACTTAGCGCATATATGTGAGGGTATTTCTATCCTGCGTATATATGTTGCAGTAACGTCTCCGTACCCATAAGGTCGAGGCGTTACAATAACACACACTCTCATAGTTATAGTGGACAATAGGATATCTTAATAATAATTTAAAGAGTAAATTAATTATGATAATCCAACTTATAATCTGACTATTGAAGATGAATTTTTACCTACTAAGAAGCTATCGTTCTCAGGTATGCGTGTTGTCATTGATCCATTGCTTGTTCAAAAATTGTTGTTGTGTTGCAGGTTGTGATAGAGCTTGGTCATGTATAGGCAGGTCGTTGGTCGTGCGCAGGCTCGCTAGTCATGTGCAGGTGATGACAGCAGCCTGATCGTGGGCAGGCAGGTTCACTGGAGGAAGACGAGAATCTGCCGAGTATAAGGAATGGGGAGGGTTGCAGTGAGCTGATGTGGCCAATGATGAAGACTAAAACTGCGCAGGCAAACAGTAACAGCAGGGCAGCAGCAGGTAAACAAAGTGAAGACGAGGACAAGCAGGTTATGGTGGCTGATCAGCTGCTGGGGCAGATCTGTAAGGAGGAGATAGGGAGTCATGGGCATTGCTGGTGTGAAGGTGAATGGTGGGTGTGATGCAGTGGGGTGGCGGCTATTTGTGTAAAGGGTAGGTTTTATTTGATTTGTTTATCAAGATGGGATTTGTTGGATTTGAGATAAGAAAGTGGGATTTGAATATGGAGAAAAAAACTTGAGAGGATAAATTAGATTATGGTTTCATACCCCAAATTTATTTTAAGTTAGGATTTCACACTCAAACTCATTTGAATTAGATTTCACACCCGAATTCATAAAAAAAAAGAGATTTTTATTTTGAAAACTCAAAATTTCATTCATTAATCTTTAGTGATCTTTCAGTACAATAACCTTGCCTTTAAATAAGCTACTACTTATTTACTTCTCTCCACAAGCCTGATGTGAGATTAATAGAAGATAAAATAAAACTACTAGATAAAAAAAAAGTTCTCGACTTAATAAAATAAGAAGTAGACACTAAATGATTGTAATTTAACACATCCTTGCGCATGTTGATTCTTCCATCTCAAACACCGCTTGGACATCCTCATCTTCTCTCCAGTTGGGAGAAAACTTGATCTATAGAGTTTGGTGTAGAAGGTTCTCCTCATGTTAGAACACATTTACGTTTTCCTACTGCAATTCATCACTCAATAGATAATATTTATTTTCAAACAATAAGATATTATTAGAATCCACTAAGATAATTTAACCATCTAAAGTTTTATCAAATTTTTCTACTATATTGGGATGAATATCTGAGAGTGGACTAAGTATGGAGACTCTCAGAAAATAACTTATGAAAAGCTTACAGCTAGTGGGTTGTCAGGGTTAAAATCAAAGTCTTGTAATCCATTGAATACCAAACATTTATAATAGGACTAATTTTCAAATCTTTAAAAGTTATATAACATGAACATTGCAATTTGAATTTTACAAGATTTTGAAAAATTCAATTCTACAACATGCAAATCATTAACAGTTCTCGAGAAATCCATTTCAGACTAATCCGATCCATCACAAATTGTCAACACTAAAAGTTTTAAATTCTTTCCTAATGAAGCTCGTAAATTATAGTTAGTGTTCATTTGTTCAAATATATCACTAATTTTCTATGTGTAGATCATGCATGTACGTGAAAAATGTAATGCAGATTTAGATTGCAGACTCAGAAAACTCTAATGATTAAGAGAGCTAAGTTCAGTGCCTAATAGTGATTGGGTCTGAGTCTGTATTTTATTTTATTGACTCGAGTGAATTTTTTTAATTAGTAATCTTGTTTTTCTTTTTTTTTGTAGTCTCATATTGGTCGTGAGAAGAGAATGAATGTGTTACAAGTCTATTTAAAAACTCAATTGCTTTCAATAAAAGTAGATTAGAATTTTGAGAAAAAATATTTTGATGTTTTTTTTCCCTTGAGAGGTTTGCCTCTCATGATAGGGTATGTGAAGCCCTAACTGTGAACTAAAGATCGTGTGTGAGGTGTTAAACGATATGAGATCATGATTGATGAGCGTACGGCGAGAAGCAGCATGAGATCCGAGAAGGTGGAAGGTGTTTTCATTTATTCATTAGGTAATCATGAGTTATGTCTTTCATCTCTCATCTTTTTTCCAAAATCAATAGAATCCCCTCCCTCATTTCACGTCATATGTTTCATTGCGAGGTTGTTACTGTCAAGATCCAAAGTGTGATTGCATTATTTCTTTGTTTATTTTGTTTCTTTTAAGTGAGCCAATAGTATCCAATTTCACTGTTATATTCACTTTTGTTTTCTATGAAGCTTTCCGTTACATCAGAATTTGAGGTATCATGTTCATTGGAGTATCAACAGTTAAATGGTATTCTTTGCTATTTTTTCATTCACAATCAGAATACCTAAAGTAACAGTGGCCTGAAACTAACTATTGTTGTTTGTTGATCAGACTACAAAGAGTCTTTCAACTGGTTCTGGTTAGAAATACTTTCATGTTTTAGAATATTTTATGCACATCTTCAAGCTCCTTTGTGCTACCATTTGCTGTTGTAGAAAATTACTCCCCATATTTGCACAGGTATCCATCTTGATGTACAAAGATATTTAGTGGATTAGTTAGAAAGTGCCAAGGACAGGCTTAGTATACACAATTTCAAGGTTGTATATGCAATTTCTAAAATAGTGCAAAGAGACTAAGCCCAGTATGTACCATAACTGAACTATGACAAGGAAATGAGAAACTATTTCATATGACATGAAGTTAATCTGGGGTTAATCTACTACATGGTTTCAAATATCAGTTTTTGACATATATCAACAAATATTGTATCATGTTTTGAGTTGATACAATGTGAACCTCATACTGTTGGTGAATATCTGATGATCTTGTAGATATTTTTGGGATTTTTAAACTATAATTTGCACAATCTTTAGCTGAGTCCACAACCATGAGCTGGAAAGAAAATCTGATCAGCAGACCAAAACCACAAGCCTCCCTCCAATCCCCACAATCCCACCTTATCCCATATCCCTTCCCCCTCATCTCCCCTCCTCTCATATCTGTCCTCTCCCCTCCTTCAATCTAACTCAAAAACACAATCCAAGAAACAAAAATAGAGGGAGCTTTTTCCATTTTTTAAAAGGAAAACCCACCAAAAATGGCAACTCTCTCCTCCCTCCCCTCCACCACCCTCTCCAAGCCCCTCTCCTCCCCCAAGCCCTGGCTCCTCACAAGGCCAAAGCTCTCCATCTCTTGCTCCTCCTCCTCTTCTTCACAACAACAAGAGGACTCCTCCATCTCATCATCACTGAAGAGCTTCTCAGCTGCATTGGCCCTCTCCTCAGTCCTCCTCTCCTCGGCCACGGTCTCCCCTCCCCGGCCTCCGCGGACATTGCGGGCCTGACCCCCTGCAAGGAGTCCAAGGCCTTTGCGAAGCGCGAGAAGCAGTCCCTAAAGAAACTAGAAAACTCCCTCAAGCTCTACGCCCCGGACTCGGCCCCTGCCCTGGCCATCAAGGCCACCATGGAGAAGACCGAGCGCCGGTTCGACAACTACGGCAAGTTCGGCCTCCTCTGCGGCTCCGACGGCCTGCCCCACTTGATCGTGAGCGGGGACCAGAGGCACTGGGGGGAGTTCATCACCCCCGGGCTGCTCTTCTTGTACATTGCCGGGTGGATTGGGTGGGTGGGTAGGAGCTACTTGATTGCCATCAGGGGGGAGAAGAAGCCTGCACAGAAGGAGATCATCATTGATGTGCCACTCGCGAGCCGGCTTTTGTTCAGGGGGTTCATTTGGCCTGTGGCTGCTTACAGAGAGCTCATCAATGGAGAGCTTGTCGTGCCTGACAAAGATGTCAGCATCTGGGGCTAAGGTGAGTTTTTTCTTTTCTTTTTTTTTAAAGAAAAAAAAAAGTTGTGCACAAGAAAGCAAATTGGAAATATTTGTGCTTTGATTTTTGCAGTTGGGTTGCTGTACTGGGGTTGTTCTTGTTATCGGAGAAAGAGGAGGCTGTATGTCAAAGACCTGTTCTGTATTTCTTTCAGATAGACTCTGAATTTGTAATTTGTGTCTTATATCTGTAATTTTATGCATTTGATGAAGGCGACTGATTACAATTTTCTTTTTATTTATATCTATTATGTGAATATATCTTGTTTTGTCTGAAAAAAACCACGTTGGTTCATGATGTGCATAAAATTTGATTTAAGGTCTGATGTTCCTTGGTGAGTATCTTTTAATTTATTTATCATCAATAATTGGGTTGGTCGGAGATCTTGATTCCTTGCAACATTATTTTTTCTATTTTTTCACTTTTGTATATGTTTGTTCAGGTGAAATTGCACTTCATATAACCTTACATTTTTTAGAAATTGTAATCATCAGAAAACAAGTCTTATTCATATTATTTCAAGAATTTCATGTGATGTTAGTGATCCTTTGCGCGAGATGGATTTACCTATGAATAAAGTGAGCAAAATCGACGTTTTTGAAAGATCTAATACTTCTTGAATTTGAGACCACTTTAATGAATAGGTAAATCAGCACGAAAACTTTTGAAATTTTTGGTTCTAATTAGGTTATTGATAGTAGATCACGTCTAACGGTGTGGATTTTGAATTCGAGTGGTGCATCGACCTAAACAAAGTGAGAGTATCCACATTCTTGATGTCGGGTGTAGCCAAACCACACCACCGAGGACTAGAACACAATGTGCTAGTGCTAGTGCTAGTGTTAGTCATGATATGAAAGAAGAAGATGACGAGGAGAATGAGGATAGTGAGGAACCTCCTTTCAAGAGAAGAAAGATTGGAGATCATGGGAAGAAAATGGTTGAAGGTTGCAAGAAATGGGAACCGTAGCACACCCCATTAGCTATTGACCCCTTGGTTGAATTGTTATGCAAGGTCAAAAATGTACAAAAACATTTAATGGCCTGCATTCAAGCACGTGACGGACATAGTCAATAAGAAGTTTAAGCCTTCCTTCGAAGTGGATAATGTCAAGAATCATCTAAAATGGTAACGCCTGTCAGGTTAAGGGTGGAAGTGAGGAAGTAGAACTTGAGAATTAGTTAGTAAGTTTTCCGATCTTTGGATGTTGTTGAGAAGTGTGGTTTGAAAAATGTTTATGTCTTTTTCGGTGTTTGGATGGTAATGTAGAAGTGAAAGTGTAAATGTTGACCACAAAGTTGATCGCAAAATAATATTAAAATAAAAATTAATTAAAAAAATAAAAAATAGACTGTAATTAGAATACAAGTGAGATTTACATGAGCAAAAAATTAACTGTTTTGTGTTACAACTTATTGCAAATGAGATTTACATGACCACAAAATTAACTGTAGCACTCTGAAAGTGAGGAAATAGTTATGTAAAAGTGAAGAGAGAAAAGGAAAAGAATTTTTTCCATTTTGCTTTTCCGGTGTTTGGATGAACAGCCGAAATGGGAAAAGACACTTCCCACTTCCTCACTTCCACCCAATTCCTTGAATCCAAACAGCTTACTGTTCTTATGCGTCACACTCGTGCTGGGTGGAACTAAGAAGAGAAGAAGATTGTCTTCGAAAAGACTCTTGCAGACTGTTTGATCTTGATATGTGAAATTTTGTTTCTTACAACAATTTGCTTCACCATTACTATTGCTCTAGTCTTAAATTTGAAAGCATATAGAGCGCTTTCATATATTTAAGCAAGAAACAAGATTTTGGAGTTTCTATGATGTATCATAGACATCCTTATATTTGTTGACTTCTAGAATTTATAAAAAAACCTTTTGTAGACTTTTTAATTTTCTACTAATTTAAGTTTCAAAACCATGTACTTCACGAGTAGGGAATGCTTTGGATAAATGAATTTTATGTCTGAACTCATGGACATTGAAAAATTAATTGTTAATACCATGTTGTAGGGGTAAATTCTCAGAAAGAATTTATCTACACTTCAAATTGTATTCTGGATCTGAGAGGAAGTAGAAAAAAGTAATCGCAAAGACTCAGGTTTTACGTGAAAACCCAATTTGGAAAAAATCACTGGGAAGAGGAGAAGAGTTCACTATTTTCAGAGGATTACAGGGTACTTTACAGAGGTAAACTCTATTTTTCTAGCTAGATATCTTCAGCAAAAATATATATGTCAAAAATGTCAGTCCTGTCCTTGTCCCCTCTCGATATCTTATCTACCCGGGGTTTTTTGTTAACAGTGCGAGTCATGCGGAATTCAATAATTGCACGATCTACACATTGTGATTTTTCGTAACGGACTGAATTGTGCTCTTGATTGTGAGATTGGTATGTGCTGCTTTTTGTGACTGCTCGCGTTGAAATAAGGATCATGAACCATATTTGAAATATGAAATGACTGGTGACATAACGAACTCTGCAAATATAGGCGGGATTTAATGGAGTATTCAAGTTGGAAGAACTGAACTCAGAAGGATGAACATCCTTGGAATAATTAATTTTCTCGAAGAAGGGAATGATCTCGGGAATGTTCTGGGCGCTGCTCTTTCTCGAAGGTTTTCCTTGTGAATATCTTCAGAAAATTCTGATGACGATAGACACGTGTCTTAATCCTAGCATGGGTTAGATTTTGATCACTAGATTGCCCCCTCCGCTTCCTCTTTCTCCCGAGTTCGAGGGAAAAGAGTGGAGCGGAATGAATATGTCCTGGCCCGAGAAGTTGAGGCATCGCTTGTAATCTGAAGGATCTTGGTCAATGCTTCTTAGTACTCTGGGCCCTCTTTGAAAACTGGTGAAGACAGTTGGTAACTAATGACCCAAATCTTGCCTTCATAATGAAGGAGATCATGTGGCATAATTGAATTGAATCCGGTTGATCTGACATGCCAAAAAAATCGGGATTCAAACTCTCTACAGATGTGAAAGTTTTTAATTGAAGGCGGTTTCAGCTTTTGCGTCGTAAATAGGGGAAATTATGGAAGTGGAAGGCCCATCTTCAGAAGGATTTCTCTGCCCCCTGATATTTTTTTCTCTGGTAGATTGAGTTGTTCTTTCTTTGCTCGATGCAAGAAGAAGATTTAGAGGATGTCAATTATGAAGATTGTGGTTGCGTCATATCACCCCCTTGCCATGTAATTTCAGTTCTTGTGATGAACTAGTCACAGAATTTCAGTTCTCGTGACAAGGTCTCGCCGCCAAAAAGGAATAGATTGGGATCAACCTCTGACTTGATTTGCTTAAATATATCTTATTTTGGTGGCAGATGTGGATGGAGTGAGGTTTTGCTCGGGTGGTGATGGTGTTGGATCCTGATTCCATCGTCGTTGTCCACTTCTTGAACTCTTCGCTCTGGGTTGGGCCCGTGGTCTACGCACTGGGAGACTCTTCGTTGTGGGTCGTAGGCTTGCCTGATCCGAGTGGGGAAAATCCCATCAGCGGGACATAAGGGGGCTCTGAGAGGGAAAATTCCTACAGTAGAGTGGGGGATCCAAGTATGGAAAATCCCACAACGAAGGGTTTTGACTCCCATATAATTGAAATCACGTAGAGGGGGTGAATAGGTGACTAACTAATCTAATGGTGAATAAATGCGGAATTAAAACTATTTATGCAAACTAAAAATTCTTAAGCACAACACACCAAGTATAACACAAGAGTGTAGCCGGATTCCCCGTGAAGGGCTCTGGACTAACTCCTCAAGATTCCTCTAGATAAAAGTTGAGATGCCTCTTTGGCTCTCTTGGTTGAATACAATTGTGAGCAAATAATCCCCAAGCATATAAAAATTAGGCACAAGATATATTAGGCATATAAAGATAAAGACAATATAAGCATGTAAGATATAAACACAAGTGAGAGATAGAGAGAGAGCAATCGCAAACACGGGAGAATTGTTTCGAGGTTCGAGCACACTTGCTCTACATCCCGGCCTTCAACACTATGAAGGATTTCCACTATAATCGATCCCACCGGATCACTCGATGCCGCAACACCTACAAGCGAGTTCACACTAGAACTCCTTTGGACTCTCTAGTTCCTCTCTTGTCCCCGTAAGAATAAACACATGCAAGCATGCAAGCTTGCCGAGGCCGCACCTCTACATCGAGTTCTAACTAGAACTCCTCAAAATTCCTCTAGATAAGAGTTGAGGTGCCGCTTTGGCTCTCTTGGTTGAATACAAGTGTGAGCAAACAATCCCCAAGTATATAACAATTAGGCACAAGATATATCAAGCATATAAAGATAAAAACAATATAAGCATGCAAGATATAAACGCAAGTGAGAGATAGAGAGAGCAATCACAAATACGGAAGAATTGTTTCGAGGTTCGAGCACACTTGCTCTATGTCCCCGCCTTCAACACTATGAAGGATTTTCACTATAATCGATCCCACCGGATCACTCGGTGCTGCAACACCTACAAGCGAGTTCACACTATAACTCCTTTGGACTCTCTAGTCCCTCTCTTGTTCCCGCAAGAACAAACAGATGATTGAAGCTTGAACCTGCACAAAAATACAAAATTTTAGAACTTCAAAATAGAGATGTGTAAGTGCTCAATTCTACCGCGATAGCAAGTGGCTATGCGGGTCGTGATCCACAAGGAGGGTTAGCGATAGAAGCGTTCAAGGTTTGTATTGAAATCTTTGTGAAGAAAAAAAATGAAAGTTCTTTTGTGTTTTAAGAAATGAAAATGAAAAAGAGTTAGGTTAAACTTAAAAAGAAAGCGATAGATTAGATGGTCGAGAAAATCAGAAAATGACTATGTACAAAGAAAATGAAAGAATGAAAGAGATTTGGAAGAAATCGTGTTGGTGATCTAAACTAAGAAATAAAAGAAAAGAAAGAAGATTAAAGAAGTACTCACCTAGTTTGGTTGATGACTTACCTGGAACTCTTGCATGTTCTACCTTGCTTCGGAGGCGTTCAACGCATAAGCAATAGGATCGAGCTCAGTCCCCATTCGCATTATATCATCAAGATGAACAAGAATGAAGTGATACGGATCTTGAGGAGGAGAACGTCATCATGAATAATCGTTGGCACTCACGAAAACATTGTTATACTTATGCTTCTGGATTCACTTGCATTCTCATCAAAACCAAAAGAGGTAAAGTAGAAAAAGAAGAAGAAAATGAAAATAAAGAAGAACATAAAAAAATATTACCTTTTATTTCTTGAAATGATGGAAGAAAGGAGGAGGGTACATCGATGTCACTCTCAACATAAGCCTCTCTCTCTTTCTTACATAAATATCAATCTAACCTAAGCTTACATACAAATTAGAATTACATAAAAAGAAAATAAAAACCTATACTACAAAGAATGAAAACTGGACTAAATCCTATCTCTGCATGATCGTCCCATTTCAGTGCAAATCCTGCCCTTTTATAGGCAAAAACCCAACCTAAAGGAGAGGATAAAGATAGGGGGAGTAAACGCTCCCCTAACTCCATAACAGAGCCACGGAAACGCGATTTTGGTCGCGTTTCCTCGGCCTTGCTGTGGCCAGGTGGCCACAGCCTGTTGGTGGAGCTCCTCGGCTTCTCGTTCTGGCTTTATCTTCAGTTGGATTTGCAGTTTAAGTCCGGGATTTTGACGAAATGGCCTTTGATCTTTGCTTCAACCGATGATTCTGGGAGGATACTTCTCAACGATTTTCAACCTCTCTGATTTTGCCCTGATTCACTGAGTTCGAATTAACTCTGATTTAATTCAGAATTTGGTGGGCTTTTGGGCTCATTTCTCTTCACTCTCACTCTCCTTTAGGATGGGCTTGCAAATAAATTAAACATTTAATTAGGACAATGCAGAGTTTTATTCTATAATAAGTATGGGAATATGATAATAAATGTGCAACATTAGCGACCAATCACACCCCCATACCTATCTTTTACTCGTCCTCGAGCAAAATAACTAAACTATACTAAGGATTAGTAGACCACTTTCGCAGGTCACTCGATTGCACTGAGCATGTGCAACAAGCTGTTAAAACCCTAGGTTTCCCCTAGAGGACGAGTTTTATCTCGTGAGAGTTTTCAGTGGATTACACCCACAAAATCCATAAAGAAAGAGAAACAAAGAGTTAGTATTTTCGAAAAGCATTTTGAAAGAGAAAAATATTTGAAATATAATTGTAAGACTTAAGTAATCTATAAGTTATAGGAAAACTGAATTTTTCATTCCTAAACTTAGTCTCTATTCAAAAATTTGTTATCAATCCAAGTAAGGAGTCAAATTGTACTTCTCATTTAGTCTATTACTTTACTCTAAGTCATATGCACCTTGTGAAAATTTTGACTAAGGGTTCATTAACTCTAACTCTTATGCCTTAATTTTATATATATTATATATATATATAATATATTATATATATATTTGGTATTATTCCTTAGTTCTATTAGGCTTTCTAATCTGCCCATGTAACGAGCCTTTAATCGATGACTCCCAAACCAAACGGTCTTAGGGCACCGGGTGAGAAAACACCCCAAGGACTTAAGGACTTGAGCAAATAAGGCCGCAAAACTAAGGATTTTATTATATGAACCCCTTTTAGGCGTGAATACTTATGCTTAATTAGGCACAAATACCCAGCTTAATCAAAGGATTTTTATATATGTTTTTTCTCAAACTTATCTAATCATCTTTCGCATAAATATTAAGGCTTGCTTAGGTCAAAGTACCTAGCTAATCAATAATTAGATTCGTTCATCTTTCATAGATATTTTTTTCTTTCTTTCTTTTTTATTTTATATAAGGCATAAGAATCTTTGTTTTTGAACCCTAAGTGTGTAAGTATATGAAGTGTGCATATTTCATTAAGGTAAAGATCAAGACTAAATTACTTTGACAAATTATCTCCTAACCCTAAAAATCAAACAAATAATCTTATTTTGACCGAGTTTAAGAAATCCTAATTTTGATTTTCCTATTCCTTAAAATTGACTTAATTTCTTACAAAAAATATGTCAAAATATTGTTTCTATTTTCAAAAAGTTTTTAAAAGTAAAGAATTTTTTTTTAATAAAAAGAAAAAACCTAAGTTATGTTAGACCCTCCCCCACACCTATCTCATGCATTGTCCTCAATGTATGAATTAATGCATAGATGCATGAAAAAGAAGAAAGGGAAGGAAAATGTTACCTTAAGGTGGTGGTTCCGGTGGTGGTCTGATTGGTCCACGAAATGCGGCCCAATCAACTTTTTGTGGAGTTCGGAGAAACCCACCAGAAATTTATCTAATATAACCCATTAAAATGATGTATCCATGAAGGATTTTTATTAAAATTTAACTCCATCTAATTTTCAAATTCCATAATTAATTTCGGAGTCAAATTTGTCAACTGCCTTGTCCCAAAATGGATTGTGAAAAGATAGAATGATTGACTTGGACTCAGGAAGTACAGGAACTAATACCGACTCAGGAAAGTGACTTAAGTCAAGTAAAGGTTCATGAGTCGAAATTGGTTCAGGAAGTGGGTCCAAGTCAAAAAGTTGAAACTCAAGTCCACATTTATTTTCCAACAATGGAATGTGACTTAATATTGGTGATTCAAGTTCAAGAATGATAGTGTAGGAATCAAAACTGACTCTAAAATATTACTTAAGTCCGGTAACAAAACAGGAGTCAATATTGATTCGGGAATTTGAACTGGATCACAGATTTGAGAATCTAGGTCACATTCTCATGGAGTTCAATGTCATAAAAATGAGAACTTACCAATTTATTAATGGGATTTTCAAAATTATAAATTTGTCAAGTACAACATAATGATCATCAAAGATAGGCGATTCAATTTCATTATGAATTGGCACAGGATCCAATGTGACTCAGAAAAAAGATTGAAATCAGGTGAAGACACCAGAGTCATAATTGAATCAGGAAGTAGAATTGAATCACTAAGTTAAGATTCATGATCATAATCATCTCAAGTTCTATTTCAGGAAGGAATAACTTGCCAAACTGTCAATATCATTTTCAAATTTGGAGTTTGGGCAAGTTCAAATGATTGTTCTGAAATGGAAACTTGATTTCCAAAACAACATGACTCTTCGACTCTAACAGAATGGTTAGCGACATCAGAACTGGTCAAACGGTGAGAACGTAGAGATTGGACCATCATATCTATGTCACGGTTACGAGCGTTTTGAGCCTGAGTCATGGTTTCAAGCATCTTTTCATAGTTGATTGGTTCATCGTTTTGTTGAAAAGATGAGTGTTATCTTGGAATTGGTTGTGAAATTGTGAGTCCATCAGATTTTGTGATTTTTGTTTGGAGTCACACATACTCATTTCCAAAATTGATGGTTTTCTATTTTGGACTGGTGGAACTGAGTATGAATCTTGGAAATATTGTGGACTAGGTGGATAAGGAGGACAAGTTGGTTGAAAATTGGACTCGGGGGAGGTGAATCCCCACTGACTCTGTGAAGAGTTGAAATTATCATGGAAATTATGGTCATAGGATTGGGGACATGGGTTATATTGATTCGGATAAGACCAATCCGGCACACTAGGTTGGTTAAGTTATGATATGCCGGGTTGGTAATATCCGAAAAAGAAGTCGGTGTGT